>JAZKJV010000924.1:600000-921542 GCA_037367405.1 Ottelia alismoides
GTAAAAATCCCTAAAGAGAATTATCATAATTTTATAGTTAGGTTCAATTTGATCAGTATCAACATTGATTGATCGTACATTTTGGTTGTTTAACCAGTTAAAATCACTGATTGATCATCTAGTAGACAATGATAAGAGCTCAGAAATTCATGTCAAAATTTTGTTCCATATTTATAAACAAATTATATGCGAGTGATCACCATTCATCCCTAATCAATCTGACATAAAAAACACAAATTTTCACCTAGAGGTTCTCCAAAAAATGAGGAAAAATGTGATGATAAGATTTGGTGATAGGGTTTGCATGCGATGAAAGGACCAATCCGAACACCAAAACAACATGCATGCAATGAAATAAGATTGTATGGACAAATAATAAGACATGGTGTGAAGATACACACCTATGCAGATGAAAAACCCCATCTTTTGGGAGATGGTTTTTATATCATGGTTCTAGGGTTTTGAATGGGAGATATGGACAATGTTTGGTAAGGCTTGGGCAATGGAAAACGACAAGGTATGGAGGCTTACATGCTCACAGCGAGGGATAAGAGGATAAAGGATGTGCAACTGGATTCGGTATGAGTAGGGCACCTTATATAAACATCCATAACATACTATGTTTTAGAAAATTAGATCAGGTCGACTGGTTCAATCGAGAATCGACGAAGTTCTGGTCCGTCCATCCAGTTCGAACATTTTGAGTAAAAAATTTGAACAATGTAGAAACTGATTAACCCAGACCGGTTCGACCGAGACAGACTGGACCAGATAAACCAGATATCTCAACTTTATGGGGGAAAATGAAACGTCCTTGATCCTTTCTTCTTCCTCACGGTAACTTGTATTTTTTTAATTTCTCCATTTTTCAATGTTTACAGCAAAATCACCATCCACACGAGCCTCCAGGCTCCTCCAGTAAACCCACATCCCCATTCCTCCGATAGTACGACATGCGAGTTGACAACATACGTCACATACCTTTGGTATCACTCAACAGTGACATCGCATCAACTCGAAAGTCAACTTCACACCCGACAACGACATCCTCCTTTTTGCCAACGACCTACAAGTTGCATACGACAAGCCGTCACCATTCTTCGTCTATGACTTGCAAGTAACAGATTCTCTTGCACGATATGACCTTGTATAAACTTCTTTGAATATCTTCGTAATGCTTTGTTTGGAGATAAAATGGGACCATAATGTTTTGTTTGGAGATATGAAAATTATAATTATCATAATAATATGGATTTATATACATAAATGGATGAAAGATCTGTCAACCATTAAAAATATCTTTAATTTCCAATGGAGATGACGGGGGTTGCAAATACAAAAATCTTTATCTATGTTGTACTATTTGCAAAAAGTTAGGGATCGTCTTAATTTTAATGGATGGTGAAAGAATATTTGATACGCCAATGTAAGAGAGTAAGATATCGTTGCCTCTAAGTAATCTCAATTTGGGGACCTTTTGATTTTGTTGACTTAGGTTATATTTTTAGTTTGATCAATGCATAACATGCAAGACTATTTGCACATAATGCATGCTTTAGGTAAAAAGGTACCGATCGGCATCAATGATTGACGATCTCTACCCGCCGACATACTAATAGATAAGCGTTGAGCAATTAAAAACTAAAGTGGAGACTTCAAGTATATCAAAAAAATTTTATTACTATGAGTCTATATTAATGTACGTGTTATATGTTGTGTTTTTTCCATGTGAAAACACTTTTATGTATATATAAACCCTATAATTTTAACATAAAATTCTGATTTTTATCTATTTATATCCCGGTTCAATCAATCTGACCTTTACAAAGGTCCATTTTTTTATTAATCTACAAGGAAGATGGCATCATGCTGGTCATTGACGTTCGACCAGTTCGATCCACTGGTTCGACCTGATTCAACCAAACTTGACAAAAGTCCGATCCAATAACCGATCCATTTTTCCAAACCATGATAACATCTACTAAAGTTGGATTTTACATAATCTTTTCTCCTAAGCTGACACATGGACTCCTCCCATGCCTCTCCCACATCCCCTTCTCTCGAGTGCATCTCTCTCCCTCCCGAATCCTCATCACCTCTCTCTCTCTCTACTATCTGCAGTATGTACGCCTCCCCCTTTCAATGCTCTCTTTAATATCTCTATTAATATATCATATATTTAACCATATTTTATTAGACTAATTTAAGTTGGCTTGCAGAAATCTAGAATCTAATGTATAAAAGAATTGATTTATCATTAAGTGAATATCGATGAAAAAAATTAAAATTCAAAATTAACTCTTGATTATTTGAAGGTGATTTCAAAATTGGAAAAATAATAATGAGATAATTTTAACTTTAAGTGACATGATATCTATCATGGAAAGTTGGTTTTTTATTTACATGATATCTAATATAAACATTATAGTAAGCGTAAATAACGGTATCATTTCTTATCATGAATCAAGAGAGTATACGAATTTTATACCATATAATTGATATAAATTTGTCCATCAGAATTAGTTATAATTCACAACCTAAATTATTAAGAACTATTGTGTATAAACGCGATTCCAACTAAAAAAATTATAAAATTATAATATTTTCTAATCGTAAAATCTAATAAGATGTTATTTAAAAAAATGCTCGTGTGTAAAAATCAAAAAAGTACTCATTGGTTGTAAAATTTAGCTCCCTTTTATCCTTGATAGAATCCAAGAAAAAGTATTTACTCCTAAAAATGAATACTTTAAAGTCAAAAACAACTAATCACTTCCTTTGATATATAGCATGTACGAAGTGTACTATTAGAAGCAGGATATGATGCTATATAGCATGGATAAGTATACTATTATGATGCTTTTGTTTTCGATAGTTGAGAGATATTCATTATTTCGAGAAAATTATCAATAAAACTAACCAACTTTTTTATTTCACGAAAGAAGGATATTTTGTCTCACACGAGTCTTTAGGAATCGCTTCCCTTAGATGTTGAGAAGTGACACTAGTCCCAACAACAACAACAATAAAGCATTTTCCCACAATTAAGTTGGGTCAATTACATGATTTTTATGCCTCTATTCAGATCTGTTTTGGGTCATTCTCAGGTTTAAATACAAGTAACACTAGTCCCCAACAATAAAAAAATCAAATATAGATTGTACAAATGAGTTAAATGAATACATTTTATACTTCTGTTTTGGCATCAAAATTTTTAGAAGAACGTAGCAAGATATTTTTCCAATGTATGCACGTGATTCGCAAATAAATGCATATTAATTCAAGTTCGAGGTATTGAAAAAGAATATTTAAGAGCCATTCAAGTAAATTCCGTGTCACTAATTTTTTAGTTATTTACTATTTTGAGACACTTAAAAAGAGATGTTAGTATTCCTATGAAGTGAACGAATTTAATTTTCGTGGTCTAATATAGTGTGAAAAATGAAAGGAAAGAAGATGTATGTGTTAGTTGTTTATTAGGAAGGAATGGATGATGATCTTGGATTCTTGAGATAAGGAAATTTTCTATAAAACAAACAAGCTTATGATAATGTGGCAACATCACATTTTGTCATTCATTATGTCTAAGTATACATTATTTTACCCTTTGCTTATCCCTCAAATCACACGAACACTAATGCGATTTTGAGTATAAGTATTATCACTTCCTAAAGAAACTGGTAAAACAAAAAATCTTTATTTTAAAATTTTATAGAAACAAAGAGATAATTATGAAGAAATACAGTGATATGGTTTATGATGGTAACCGAAGGAAAATGAAGGAATGCTTTAAAGAATATACCAACACCTAGATTGTGTTGTCTACAAAAAAAGATCTCCATTATATTGATAATATTACAGAGATATAAACCTTTGGATTAGTTTTATTGATAAAAATACACGTTCCTAATAATTTAACATATTAGGACTTTTACACCACGATCTCTATAAATTTTGTAAATTACCTTCCCAATCATGTACTTCATAATTATCCCAAAATCCTTTTAAACTGACTAACTCTTACATAATATATTTCATAGGCAATTTATCACCTAAGAATAACTTTATTTTCTTCAAATCTTGATAAATAAAAATTCAAATTTGCTCTATAAATAACACGTTATTGCATGGAAAAATTGAAACCATTTAATTTTATAGTCGTATTTTTAAGTAATTTCAAGGGTAATTTTATCTAAGAAATTATGTGCTTATAATATTTTTTGATAATATATCCTTACCATTTTTAATATAGCTTTTCCTTGATGGATTTATGCTTGCAATTTCATTTTTTAAAATAAGTATTCAATGTATTCATTGTTATTTGTATAATGTCAAGTTTTCTTTCCATCCCATTGAGGAGTGTAGGCATGCCTACTAGTGTATACTAATACAAAAGGTATATCGATGTAAAATAAGGGGAAGACATGTGAGTCTTTTATAGTATATACTCAGTTATGTGCTCCTTGCTTAGACCATCATCTATAAGTATACGAGTGAAATGTCGATATATAGCTTAAACCTCGAGGGGACAAATGCTCTTGTATGTATTGTTTGTATAACGATGCAAACAATACAACAATGACATGATTCTATAGTGACACCTTTTTGAAATTCGTCGATATATCGTCTGTTGTTAAATATTCAATGAAAAATGTTATTAATTGTCGAATGATTTTTTACTTGAAATTAACGACAAATGTAATGTATATTGCTAATATTATTAGCGATGATCCTTGTAACGATGATTAGTTAAATTTTTGAAAATAACAACTGTTAAATATTGCTATAAGAAATTGTAGGAAAATATCGAGCCAAAAGGTAATGGAATTTTGGTAGGTTCGTACATTGCTTGTCTCCTCTCGAGGGAAATTTTCAATAGTTCTCCTACTCTTTCTTTCCTTTAGCCTCCTCCATTTAGCCCACTCAACCTTCATAGGCCTGCTCTATTTTAGTTGTATCCCAGTTGTATTTGTTTGTTGATTTAAACATGCATCAGTTTCTTACCACGTCTATCTATCTATCTATATATTTGTTCGAGCACAATTAATTCTTTAATCACTTTTAGACCCATCTATCTGGGAAGAATGCAACCCAATGGAATGGAATCAGAGTCAATAATAGAGTTAAAAAGGAAATGAAAATTTCCACTCCTTTGGTACACATTTTTAATAAGAGAATCGTTCATTTCTTATATTTGATGGGGTGAAGCAAAGGAATTAAGTTAATTCCACCTTTGAATTTGGTTAAGAATAGAATGGTATCATCCTACACATTTTTTGCGTATGTTCGATATTTTTGATAAAATATGATTCGATGATTCATCTTCATTTTTACAAAGAATGCATCTGTTGCAGAGATTGATCTCCCTGTTCTTGACGCCTATCGTGAGTGCTGAGTTATTTTTTGCAGTTGTATTAATCAGTGGTTTGAAAATGGGACCGGATTGGCCGGTTCGACCGATCCGACCAGTGAATCGAACTGGTCCAGGTTCGATTAATCGATTTATGCCGGTTTGGTTCTATTATTTAAATTTAATTTAATCTGTCCGATTTAACCAAGTTTTTGCTCCAGTTTAACCAGGTTCAACAGAAGTTGAACCACGTTTAATTTTTAAATTATTTAAAAATTTTGTTGATAGTGAGAGTTGAACCCATAGTCTTTGGTTATCTATTTCACACCTCTAACCAACTACACTAACATAATTTTTTTGCATATATTGGATTTTAAATATAATTAAATGATTATCATGTTATAGAGCATCTAGTCCAAATAATACATACATATATATATATATATATGATATGTATGATATTTAATGGTATATAAGAAAAATACTTTAGGTATAGTGTGAAATATATACATTATCTATGTATTATATATATATTTATATTTAAAGTATATTTAAGTGTATATTAGATATATATTATTTCATTTCGATTTGATTAACCGGTTCAACCATTTTTTTTCACCGGTCCGATTTTAATCCAATTTTAAATAATGACGATGTCGTCATCCGGTTGAATCAGTTTGATTACATGGTTCGACCCGATCCGATCATTTCAGTAAAGTTTCCGGTTCAGTGTACGGTTCAGTTTCAAAAACCTTGGTATTAATATTTATTCTTTTGAATGAAATGAACAATGTTTTTTTATCATTGTATTAAATCTATACATCCAAAGATTCGAAGAAAGTCTTAGTATGAGCTAATAAGATCATTCTAATACCTCTCAAATACGTATATGAAGTAGTGACAGACGATCGTTCCGTTTACTTGATATGGACATGTTCTCATGCAAAAACAAAACAAAAATTGTATAAAAATTCATACAACATATATGTTTAAGCAGAGAGTGAATTATATAAAAAAAATCTTTGAACTGCACACCCGATTTCAATGCCATGAACTTTGAGAATTAATAATGTTGTATCTAAACTTTAATATTTGTCTCAATGTCATCTTGAACTGTCAAAATGTAGTTGATCGGTTTGTCTTTCTAACCTTAAATCATCCCAGTCACATCGAGACAAATGTTAAAGATTGTGCACCTGTTTCTTTTTAAAATTTTTGTATGACATTGAAATTTAATGCAGGGACTTTTGCGTAATTTAATATAATATTCTTTCATTTTTTCCGACATTATCATAGTTATTTATTCTTTTTAATAGTTTGCATTTCAATGAACCTATACAACAATCGAACTACATTATAAAAACTTAAATAGTAGTAAAAAATATAATATATAATAAATAAAAAATTATGTTTTTTTTTAAATATAATGCATGGGTCAACCATGAACAACCCTCGAATGGGAACTCGATCACATCTAGGTCATAATCCGACCCGACCGGTAATTTAACCCGATCAAGGAGGGGCTACAGACAATGAACCGAAGGGATTATTCCTTCCCAACCTCGAAACAACAATGAACTCAAGGAGTGGTTTGGTGGTAGAGCAGTGTGTCACTGTACCTCTACTTTAAATGATCCGAGTTTGAATCTCAGTGAGAATGTTCTGGAACCCTGAAATTACCTGACCTACTATTTTTTTTAAAAAAAAAAAACCTTCCAAACAACGAAGATCACGACACACATAAAATCCTATATCCCCTCGTCCAAACATTGTCCTAATCCTCTCCCAACTTCTCAACATAAAGGACGATCGCATTACATCCAAAGCACCCCCAAAATAAGCAGCGGCGAATCCCCACCGCAAAATCTCCCAAACCACCACCACCACCACCCACAAGCCCAACCCCACCGACGAGATCAAACCATCACCCACGACCCCACGTTCTCCAAATGGTCAATCCAAAGTCTCACCCACCAATTCTCTCCCTCTCCTTCCTCCCCACGATGTCCGCCACCCTCTTCCTCCTCCTCCTCCTCCTCCTCCCCCTCCTCCTCCTTCCCTCCGCCTCCTCCGCCGCCTGCGACGGGCGGCGCATCCACATCCGTCGCCTCCCCTCCCTCTTCAACACCGAGCTCCTCCGCAACTGCTCCGCCTTCCACCCCCTCCTCCCCTCCTTCTGCCCCTCCCTCCCGAACTCCGGCCTCGGCGACAAGACCCACAATCGCTCCCGCTCCTGGTATCGCACCGACCCCCTCCTCCTCGAGCCCCTCTTTCACCGCCGCCTCCTCGAGTACCCATGCCTCACCCATGATCCGCTCCTCGCCGACGCCGTCTTCCTCCCCTACTACTCCTCCCTCGACGCCCTCCGCTTCCTCTACGGCCCCGACGTCAATTCTTCCGCCTTCCACGGTCTCCACCTTTTCCACCACCTCACCCACGACCAGCCCCACATCTGGGCCCGCCGCCACGGCCACGACCACTTCCTCATCATGGCCCGCTCCGCGTGGGACTTCTCGCAGCCCCCGGACACCGACCCACCTATCTTCGGCACTTCCTTCTTGGAAATCCCCGAGTTCTACAACGTCACCGCGCTCACCGTCGAGTCTCGGATATGGCCCTACCAAGAACAGGCCATCCCCTACCCGACCTCCTTCCACCCCGCCAACCTAGCCCGGCTCGAGGCCTGGCTCGCACGCGCGCGCCGCGCGCGTCGCCCCAATCTCATGCTCTTCGCCGGGAGCGGCGGCGGGCCGGGCGGCTCTGTGCTGCCCAACATCCGCCGCAGCATTCGGGAGGAGTGTGAGAATCGAACAGATCTGTGCGAATTTGTGGACTGTTCGGACCGGAAGTGCGACCGGGACCCGGTCCGGTTCATGGTCCCGATGCTCCGGTCCAGGTTCTGCCTCCACCCGCCCGGGGACACCCCGACCCGTAGGGGGACATTTGATGGGATAATTGCGGGGTGCATCCCCGTGTTCTTCGAGGACTTGGGGGCGAGGAGGCAGTACGGGTGGCATTTGAAGGAGGAGGAGTACGGGGGGTTCTCGGTGACGGTGCCGAAGGAGGCGGTGGTGTTCGGAGGCGTGCGGGTGGCCGAGGTGCTGATGGGGATCGGGCGGGAGGAGGTCGCGAGGATGCGAGAGAGAGTGCTCGAATTGGCGCCGCGGGTGATGTACCGGCGGCACGGGGCGTCGGCGGGGCTCCGGGCGAGGCGCGACGCGTTCGACGTAGCGGTGGAGGGGGTGCTCCGGCGGGTCAAGGGGCGGCTTTCAGAGGTCGAGGGATCGTGATCGTCGGATCCGGGTCAACGGTCCTGATCACGCGATGGAGAGGATTGTTTTTGTTGTGATTGTTGGACGGCGGACATTGACATGAACGGAACCTGAAGGAGATGGTGTGATCCCGTTCGTGGGATCGTAGATGGACGGCCTGGATGTATTGGTGTAGATGGTGCTTTATTTTTTTGTTTATTTGTTAAGGGGTGTGTAGTGTGATTAATGTTACTATTAGGGTCAGCTCCACTTGTTTTGAGCATATTAAGGGTGACATGAGATGTAATTTTATCTTGAAATAAGCAATCTGACCCAATGTATGCTGTCACTAGTGTATTTGCTCGTGCTTCGCAGCATTTTTTGAAGAAATAATGGAAATTTGATAATTGATGCTAGATATTACATTTATGAAATGTTACTTATAAGTTAAGAAAAATATTATATAATATAGGTAAATTAATTGGAATAATGTATATTCAAATACACGTGTGTATATTGTATAGAAGATACTCCATTAAAATAGTTGTATTTCATAAGATTTTTTAAAACAATGAATAAATGAAACATTTGATTAACTCAATTTTAATGAGATCACGAATCAAATCATTTTCTCCGATTTCAACAAAGGAAGTATAATTCTCTTCTATAGAATCATTTATCTCTTGAACAAATTTAATACTAAGCAAGTGCGAACTATTTAAATACTTATTTGATAAAATCCTCGAATTGACTTACCATTTCTATAAAGGATATACTTGTGGTTTGCACGGGAAAATGCATATGTAAGGTTTTCAACTATGTAAGAAAATCTTCCAATTCCATCCAAAAATCATGGATAAAATGTTTATATAACCATATTTATGAGTATAATAACATAAAGTATCGTTGAAATCAAAATCTTGTAAAACATGATTTTATCGTGTAATTCTCATACGTTTTTATGAAGCCTAAAAAAGATTAGAGTGAAATAAACAGTAGTGGATGAACTCCCACAAAGTGGTTCGTTGATTGCCAATTAAGGATGATTTCATCCATTCGATATTCATGGTCAATAGATTGTGGTCGAGCAATTAGAAAAAAAATGAAGAAATCTTCATATTCAAGAGCTTGGATTTGGACCAAGTGAACTTTTTATTCTAACTAAAATGTATCTCTGTATTTATTAAAAAATATATCTACAATAAAACGTTATAAATCAATCCACGAAAAGTATGCGCAATAAATTATTGGAGAAAATCAAAGGAGCAATACGATTATCCTGACCTTATCGAACCCATATATGTAGAACTTTATTTTTTATCCATTTAGTGCTAATTTTTCTCTAGGTTGTGATTCAATTTTGTGTTTTGATGCATCATTGATCGAAATCATTGATCTTTTTATCCAATGGTATATACTGCATATTGGGACTACCCCTCTACTTTATCTGAACAAAGTATGCGAAGGTTGTGAGGCTCGTGTGATCATACGTGGACGTATGTTATTATGGTTCTATTGATCTTCTTGTCTATATTCTCTTGTTAGGCATGCACACTCGCGATAATCGTGGATGTGGAGAAGGGGTTCATCACTCGAGGAAGGTCCTAGCTAAACTTATGTATTCTTTTTCACATTAATTTCACATGGATTTAACTGTAAAAAAATATGGTCACTAAATTATCTTTAATTTTTTAAAGTTTTGTTATATGCATAGTATTTTTTATTTTTTTCGTCCCGTTTGAACTCTTGATCTCAATTTCTGTTCTCGCTCGAGAAGTACAGTTTCCGTTTTGTTCGAGTTTGAAAGATTCTAAATTGCACGTTTAACATCTCTTTTCCATGTGAAACTTTGAATACACACCAATTCATAATAGAATCTATATAATTTCTCTGGTGTCATGGTGGCCTACGTATTGTGTTTTTTATATCCAAAGCTGGATCTACGATCTCAAAAGCATGACTAAACATGTTACAACATGCATAGACCCTTAACATTTACAACATGAACCACATCTCTTGTATACTACACAAATTTCATGAGTGTAACAATTAAGACGGAATCAAAGAAAAGGAACTCAACATGAAATATTAACCCAACGATACAGATTTGATGTGTGTATGTAAGTCACGATTAAGATGAAACCAAGGAAAATGAATACAACATGCAACAACAACCCATCGACACAAAGAACAACATCAATCACCAAATAAGATTGAGACTCGACGTACATCTACATCAGGGATAAAGATTCTACCAGCATAATCTTGAAAAGAAGAACTCATCTTACAATGTCAAACTACTTACGCAAGTTGATATTCGTAATATAATATCTGAATTTTGAGGTTGAAACACGAAGACCTAAAATGGCTTTGGAGTTGGTGGTGCAGGTAAGGTTGTCATGGGAGCTGGTGCATCAAGCTTTCAAATTGTGAGATTGGCTGATGCGCAACCGAAGAATGACCAGGAGGGAGGTAGGGGATTGGGGAGACCTCACGCCAGTTGCTGGAGGGCACGATGGTGGTGGGGTTCCAAGAGGAGGGCAGAGGGACCTCCTCCATTTGCAAAGGAGGTCAATTGATGGACCGGTGAGGAGATGCGAGTTTTGGGATGTTGAGCCAGTTAAGAGAGGGTGAGGAAGGCCCAATAAGTGTTGTAATGAGACTTTATGAAGGGATCTTAGTTTTTTAGATTTACGTTCGAGAATGACCCAAGGTAGATCTGAATATACGCAAATAATCCATGTAGCCGACCTTACTTAATGTGGGAAAAGACTTTGTTATTTTTGTAGTAGTGATGATGTAAGTGAGATCCGATCATTTGCATTTTGGAATTTATGATCTAAATTTCATCGGGGAAATAACTTTAGAAGTGAAAGAGATAGTCATAGTAATATTAAATTAATCACTTTATTGGATAATTAATCGATAAATTTGACGAATCATCTTGTGTGTATTCTTATACATTCATGTGAAAAGAAATAAAAGTTGAGTTTGACATGAATGCTAGACAAAAAGCAATTTTTAGCTGTTTTCAAGCTGAACAAGCTCAAGATTTCCTTGCCATTTCCGTTGAGGGGCTTGTAATGCATATGCCATCCATTGAATACCGTACTATTCTCAAATATCGCCTCACAATTCCTCTATTCCCAGCAGATGAGGTTGCCCAGTATGTCGCACATCCTGCTTCGATGCTTTCGGGGAGCACGCCGTTCATTGTCGCGAACTTTCAGATTTTAAATATAGGCATGATTTTGTTAAGGATGTCCTTTTTGATGTACTCAGGCATATGTGGGTTGCTTCAAAAAAAGAACCACCTGTGAATTTTCTGACTGATCCACAAGAAGGGAGATTGATACTTAGACCATCAGGTGTTTTAATATTTGGATGGATAGAAAGATTAGACCAGCAGGTGTTTTAATATTTGGATGGATAGAAAGAAAACATATGTGTGTTGATTTGACAGGAGTTTCTCCATTGGTGGGTCCGATAAAGAGTGATTTTGTTGCGGGATACGCTACACAAAAGCTGCCTCAATTAAAGTAGCTAAGCACGAGAAGGCTTGTATTGACAATCAACATGTATTCATATCCTTTGGTTTTGATTATTTGGGTTTATGACAAGTGAAGCAGGAGAGCTCCTCAAGATGGTTCAAAAAATTATGCATAGCAATGTTATGATTTCGAAGGATTGAATTTACCATCCAAAAAGGATTGACGGCGCACTTGTTACCGATCTCCCATCAATTTCTATTCTATGTAATGAAAAGATTTTCATCGTAACATAAGGTTTCCCATTCTTCCTTACTGTAATATTCTGTTGTATTTTTCCTTTGCACTTGTTGAGTAAAATATAAGTTTGAGAAAATAATGTTTATGATGATAAAAAGTCAGTAGATAACAAAGTTAATATCCACATACAAAACGTAGAAAAGAGGTAGGGTAAAAAAACAAATTAAAACAAGATAAAAGGCGGGGCAAAGTTATAAGAGGATCACAAGAGCAAGATGCTATGCTTAATCCTCCTCAGCACAGGGGCGACCGGCAGGGCCTAGCCTTCCTTGATCTCGTGCTCTCTCCACAGCGCCACGCAGATCCATCCACAGGTAGCACGCCGCAGCTGCTCCTCTTTCTCCTCGTGACCGCTTCCGACCAACCGGTCGCCGAGTACGATCCCTCCGTTGTGGCCGGAGACTCCAGGACAGATACCGGTGTGAGCTGCCCCTCCTCAAGTTCGCACTCCCCGTTGTTGTTGATGTGATTTATCTACTTTGGAGAAATCAAGCTTAAAATTTGTTTGTCCGTGTTCCATCAATTTTTATGTAATTATTGATAATTATATTACAAGATATACAATATCAATAATCTTATTTGATTGATTGTTGGATCATTAACATCAAAGCTGATTCTGTAACGTCTTGGGCTTAGGTCATCGGTCCGTTATTGAGGAAAACAGACTCTGACAACTTGTTGAGTTCGAGTCCAAATGGACCCGTTGACAACCACTTAAAATGCTTAAGCTCAAATTGACAAGTAGTAATCCCCACCACTTATAAACCACACCCACACTTTGTGAGTTTTCGATGTGATACTATATTTGGGGTTGAGGTGTTACAACCTTCCCCACTTATATTCGCAACGTCCTTGTTGCGATATGACCCATCACTTATTCCCAGTGATAATGACGGATGCACGCTCCCGGCTTAGTTCCCTTCGGATAGTCCTTTCCACTATCAGAGGTAACCTGCTCTGATACCATTTGTAACGTCCCGAGCTTAGGTCTCCGGTCCGTTATTGAGGAAAACTAGCCACGACAACTTGTTGGGTTCAGACTCAAATGAATTCGTTGACAACCACCCAAAATGCTTAAGCCCAAGTTGACAAGTAGTAATCCCCACCACTTATAAACAACACCCACACTTTGTGAGTTTTCGATGTGATACTATGTTTGAGGTTGGGATGTTACAGACTCAACCTAATACTCATCTATTTAGGTCAGTTTGTTGAAAAGACAAAAACATCGGATGAGTAAATAGAATGCCGATTCTTACCTTCTTTATCCGGTATTAAAATACGCTTGGTTTGGTTCAAAACTGTAAATGGAAGAACATGCATTTTTTTCCAGAAATAAGAGGTTAAAAATAACAATAACATCTCGATCTGGAATGGTGTGTCGTCAAAAGAAGATGGAAGTTTGCTACTTTTCTTAAGCATGTACTCTAAAAAGGGGAGAAGGTGTACGTTTTCACCTTACAGGAAAGGGAGCAGAAGTGGTAGGGATCCTGAAGAGCTCGACGGCAGGCGATGCACATATTGCCCGACGACGATCGGATCGGACGGCTCTGCTGCCTCTCATGTACGAACACCACCTTCGCGCCATTCGTCACATAACTCTGAACAAAAAACAACAAGAGAAGAGCCAATTCAGATCACCGAACGAACCCCAAATCCAATCACGACCCATTGCTCAATTCAGCTCGACCCTATTGCCGCCCACCTGGATCGACTCGCAATCGACGAGCCCCTCCAGGTCATCCACCCTGATCACGTCCTGATACATATACCTGCGTATCTGAACATAATTCCCGGCAATCTATCAAGTTCTTTCGAGCTACAACCAAATTCGAGATGCAACAGTTACCGGTCGAACCTGGAGGAGGCGATGCAAGCGGTGGCGGCGCACGACGCACTGCGAGCAGTAGCTGGAGCAGCAGTCAAGACAGAACATGTTCATCTCCTTCCTCCCGTGGTTCGTGCACGGGAGGAAGAAGCGTTCATCGAGGAGCGATTCAAGCCAGAGCGGCGGATCGTTGCGGCGACGGATCATCTGAGAATCCAGTAGATCTCTTTGGGGGAGAGGGGGTGTTTGTTGGTGGATAAGAGACAGATTGGGATGGAGGGTAGGGGTGATGCCATTTAAATTGGGAATAAAATGCCAAGTGGGAAGACTGTGCAGTCATCAATTGGTGGAGACTGCAGTGTGTGGATTTGTATTTGGTAAATTGGTAGTAATGAGCACAAGGACAAATGCTCGCCATTGGATCGTCTGCTGTGTCACGGGTTGCAGCAGAATCTGCTGCATGTCCAGCAGCCGCTCGATCTTGATTTAGTGGTTCTCACGAATTCGCACGATCCAGACCTACAAAAAGTACAAATTCATGGGAACCGCTCGCTCTCGGGCATGCAACAGGATAACAGCAGACAATCCTCTTCCCTCGCCATCTCACTAGGAGATGGGTCGTCTAATCCTCCCCTGCCACGTGGTCCCCTTTCTTATCGTTGGATGCGCAGTAATCTGCCCGTCCATTTTACCTTTTTTTATCTCGTGATGAAGGGATTATATGTCTTGATACTGGTTATAGGTTTAGATTATCCCCATGCTAATCTTGACTGGATTTAAAAAAAAGTTACTGATTCGTTTCGTCACAATCTATGATCGAGTAGAAGATGGAACAGTTGAAGGTGAGTGAATTACCTTAAATTTTCCCCATCATGACGGTTTGTGGTACAGATGCCCAGAAATATGTCTTCGAACAGTTATTGCTCATGGCCCAACTGCACCGAATAAACTCAGTATTCACCTCCTTTTACCCTTTTTACCCTAAAAAGAAGGGCTTTTTACACCAGGACCCCTAAGATCTCATGCAAATACTCCATAATCCATATACTCCTTGTAATTACACCACGACCGTACAATCTTAACTTATTCCACACGTGTGATAAGTCCTTGTCAGGATGCAAGTGGATATGGATATGTCTGTCTCTTATCCATCGCCATCGTATTTTTTTATAAAGATTTTGACATCATATTTGTATGCATTTTAAAATGGATAAGGATATAGATATTTGATATCTGCAAATATTCATAACTGTATCGGTGTATCTATTTTCCTATATAAATATAGTTGCAAATTATTTTTAACTATATTTAACATAATTTTGCATCTTCTTTCGTTATATTTGGTGTAATTATTATCATACAAGCATATCCCGTATATTTATATCATGTGCATTCATCTAATGCATATATTTCTTATATGACTTGCACTGTTTTTATAAATGTATCCCTTCGTTTGCATTCCTTATCATAAGGGTGCATTCAGTTGGGGGGTTACCCTCCACTTTGGGTGGGTAACCCCCCAAAACCCACACTTTTAACCCACTGGTGGGGCCCACTCCCTTCCCATCAAAAAAATATATTATATCATCATATCATCTAAAAATCGTAAAATATTAAATTTCTACTTACTATTCCAAACTTCAATACAACCACATCACAACAACCATCCACTTTTTCAAATTTCAATACAATCATATCATAATAACTATCAACTTGTTCAAATTCCAATACAATCACATCACGTAAATCCTCCCAACCCTTAACCCACCAACGAAACACACAAACACTAAATCGGGTTATCCTCCCTGAATAACCCATGAACCAAACGCACTTTAAGAGTTATTCGTAATATGAGTTTAATATCTATCAATATCCATATACCCGTATCCATATTCATATTTAAAAATAAATAAAGACGCGATAACACATATACACGTACTCGTCCATTTCCATTTCTAGTAGTAAGAATTATGGGTGTAACCGGACAGGATTTAAGGGGTCACGGTGAAAATAAAAAAAAACGCAGATTTTTTACTGGGATAAGAACTACTGTACATCTGATCCGTGGAAACACGTGGAAGGTAGCGAAAATAAACTGTTAGACACATGACCTTGGAGTAAATATATATATTTACGTACTCGCCCAAAGTTACTAGTGGGTAGAAGAGAGGAGGTAATTTTTGAAGCAATTTTACGTGTAATCAGATCTATTAAATTTTATGTATTGGAAATCAAGTGGATGCCGTAGCAACCATCAAAGTAACTCCTGCGTTGTATAACACAAGCACACATTTTACATGTTTTCCACATTGGACTACATAGGACGGTTAAGGTTCGCAAACTTTTGAGCACATATATTTACTATAAAAGTCAGGTCTCAAGAACGTCTCAGCTGCACGATGCTGTGGAATCTACCCTAGTTACCGTGACCAACCCAATGCTGCTCGAACCAGCATTGACACACTGTCGTGGTCAAAACGCTAGTTGTACATGTCGATTCGATCCAACGAAGGATGTCGGAACGAGCACACATGCGTGTGCGAATGTCGTACCTAGACATGCTGCGTCTATCTTCGTGGATGCACAAGGAGCTGTATTATTGCGTAGAGTTACCACAAAATGCGAGCTGTGGTTGCTCTGGCAACGATGCATGAAGGACCCGTTGAAGGGAGTGGGTTCCCTGTTCTGGTGTTGCAGTGTTGTAACGTACTACAGCCGCTCGATCAAGCAGACGATACAAACACCCCGTTGTAGGAGGGGGATCCCTCACCTCCAACTTGGTACCAAGGTCGGATGTTCATGACGGGAACTATAGATATGCACAAACATGCACATGTGTGTAGAATAAATAGATCCAAACATATCTATATACTTACTATTAGTGAGTTTCATCTCAACCTCTTGCCACGTGTCTTCGATTATCCTCCTCTCTCTCCCTGTGGTTTTAACTCCTGCTGGTCATGCAATCCCGCCGCTCTTCACGCAATTTTGACACGTCTTCCTTTTCCATTCTCCACGTGTATGTCAGGTGTCCATTTACTATCTTTAGCTTTTACCTTTTTAATTTTTATTACCTTATTTCGAGAGTATAAGAGTTGCTTATTTTTTTGTTCTAAATCGACATATTTTGGAATGTCTTCCAAATTTATTTTCTTACATATTTTGCATCGACATATTTTAGAATGTTTCTCCAACTTATTTCGTATTATCTTTAGGTGCATATATACGCGATTTTAAAATTAAGTTATCTATATTTATGCAACATGCGATGTTTTTTTCCTTTATATTGTTTGAGATTGTACAACTATTTGTTTTTTATTTCAATAATACATGAATTTTTTCCGTAAGTTTCCCCATTTTCACTGTTGTAAATAAGATTACCATTATATACATTAAACAGTATAATATCAGATACAAATGAATTAACAGAGAAACGATACAGATTAAAATCATACTAATCATATGTTTCCTAATCATTATCCGATTAGTCAATGTAAACAGGAACCGATTAAAAGAACAGAAACAAAAACACGGGCATGATCCAGAAAGAGTAAAGCAATAAACGTATTGCGGCAAGCAAAATAAAACAGAGATCAGTTTAGAAGTCACCGAAGCGTCCATGAAAATGGACTGTCCTTAGAGAAGATATAGCCTCCACAATACCGGTGCATAGGGTACTGGCGATCCGCTCCCAGGATACGACGGTTCACGATCGTCGTCGACGCACACCAACGGGATCGTCCTCGATTGTACCTCAGAGAACTGCAGCCGAGAGAGGAGAAGAGGAAGACGTTCGTCCGCGAGAGGAAGAACCAAAGAGAGACGGCGTGAGAGAGGTTTTTTCTTGCGAGTGAAGAAAAACCGAGTCGAGTGAGGGATATAAATAGAGGGGCTCGCGTCCTAAAAACGCGACCTTTGGTTTCCAAAGAATGCGACCTTTGGTTTCCAAAAGATGTGATCTTTGGTTTCCAAAAGATGCGTCCCGAAGACGCATCCTTTCGGATCCCAAAAAACGCGCCCATAAGGGGAGTTGAATTCCCATTTAAGTCGACTTACCAAATTAATCGTGTGATTAATTAAATCGACTTACCAAATGAAATCTACAGCAAAAGTATCGAGATCCGAATTGACTCTCCCGAGCCCGAGCCGGAGACGGAGACGGAGCGGAGCGGAGCGCGCGCGCGCGTGTGGTCCCCCATTCCTCCTCTCTACTATTGCTACAAGAGCTTGGGGTGTGGACTCATATTTAAGTCCACCAAAAAGTTTAGTTCTCCCCGGTGTGGGACTAAACTTCCACCCAAACTCCCATATTTCAAATTTGGGAATTCCCAACTTTCCCTCCAAACCATTTGGTTTTCCAATTGTAATTACATAGACTTTCCAATTAAAGTCTAAATACAACTTTGAATACAACATTCACTGACAATGTTCTGTTGTACTGCGATGAGTCGAATTTAAATAAAACTGCTAAAAATTATTTTCTGGTATTGGTATTCTGAAAGCATCACTTGTGTACTTTTGTCATTCATCACGTCTAACAATCATATCTGTCGTATTTTCATGTATGTCCGTTTTTTATTCCATTAATCTATTTCTATTTTTCCTGCTTTTCTCCCAACATTATTATCTTGCATTATGCTTTGCTAGATTTAAAAAAAATCCTTACTATGGTTATGTTGACTAGCAAATTACATTCTACTTTCCCCCCATGTTTTTCTGTTTTAACTAATAATGTCCTTTTCCAATATGATGCGTCGAGTTTTATAATTCCGTGGACTATCAAAATGCATGTATTTTTATTGTTTTTAAGAAACGTCTATGTAAACATAATCCTATTTACCTTAATCTGTCGCATGTGTACTGTCATCTAGGTCTATCTGGATTGATAGATTTCTTAAATCATTGTAGTTGTCTTGACAACAAAGTTCTTTGTTGATATTTGTTATGTATGTTTTCTGTATATTGCTTGACATCAAAAGTGATTGTTGGTATTTGTTCTATAGAGATAGTAGATATGATGGAAAGAAGGAGGATTTAGATACTATGTCTCCAAGTGAGAAAATGAGTTGGAGAGAAAGAAAGGAAGATCGAAAAACATGCTTTAAACTTTTGTATTCATATAAAGAAAATAGCATAAATGTGTTGAGTGTTTGTTCAGAAGGATTTGAAGGATTGTGTGGTTGAATGCACAAAGATCCGGAGATCGGATTATTTTGCTAAAACTGGTGCTCGAATAAGAAATTCTAAATATCATCTCAATTTATGCACCATAAATTATCAAAGGATTAAACAAATTTTTGGAAAGATTTGGATAAGATTATGTAAGAAATTCCCACAAAGAGAGATGATTTGTCTGGGTGGAGATATTAATGGACATATGGAAGATGATGCTTTAGGATATGCTAGCATTTACCGAGATCATGACTTCGATGATAGAAATGAAGAGGGAAAAGTCATTCTGGATTTTACAATGGTTTATGATCTTTTCATAACAAACAATTTCTTCAAGAAGAGAGAGGAGCATTTAATTACTTATATGAGTGGATCGACTAGAGCACATATATATTACTTTTTTGAGGAGAAGAGATCGGTTGTATTGCAAAGACTGCAAAGTAATCACATGAGTCTGTTTGATAATCCAACATCGCTTGTTAGTCATGGTTGTGAAAATAGAAGGGTCGGTAAAGAGAAAGAGGGTTTCCAAGATCTCCAGAACTAGATGGTGAAATCTTCCATTGAAGCAATCAAGCTTTAGGAAGTAGTTTTTAGAAGACTTATCTTGAGAATGTAATGGAAGTGCAAACGAGATGTGAGAGGTGGTAGCATCTTATATTTGAAGGATAGTCAAAGAGAGGAGCTTCAGGCAAAAAAGAGGCTTGATGGTGGAGTGGAGGGGTAAAAGAGAAAATCAAAATGAAAAGAGCTTGCTTTAAATCTATGCTTAAAGGTAGACCAGAGAAAACTATCACAAACTACAAAAATAGAGAAGAAGAACTCAAAAAATGATGTATGCAAAGCTAAGTCTAAAGTTTTTGAAATTTTGTAAAAAAAATCTCGACTCTAAGGCGGGTCAGAAGGATATATTAAGGATGGCCAAAGCAAGAGAAAGAAAGAACAAAGACTTTTCTAAAATGAAATGCATTAAGGATGATGAGAGTCACATTCTTGTTGCTCAGAAGAACATAGACTGGATGGAAGCGGTATTTCCATAAGATTTTATTGGAGGAGGAAATAGAGAGATCCCTTTAGGAGATCTAGCTAGTAGTGAAAATTACTTGAATCATGCAAGCTATATAAGAATACAAAGGAAGAAAGTATAGGATGCTTTTAATGTTATGAGACTTGGAAAATGTGTCAGACATAATGACATTCCTATAGATGTATGAAGATTTTAAGGTGAGCGTGGTTCGATTCGGCATACAAATTTATTCAATGTTGTTAGGTAAAGTAAGAAAATACTTGAAGATTGGAGAAGAAGCATCATGGTGCCTCTTTATAAAAACAAAGGAAACATTCAAAATCGTTCAAATTACAGAGGTATCAAGTTGATGAGTCACATTATGAATTTTTTCAGAACGTGTGATAGAAAGAAGGTCGAGGTAAGTTTCCAAAGTAAAAGAAAACCTATTTGGATTCATGTCAGGTCATTCAGTTATTGAAGTCATCCACTTGTTGAGGAGAATGATGGAGATTTATATAGCTAAAAGAAAGAACCTCCATATATTTTTTATTGATTTGGAGAAGGCATATGATTCTGTCCCACAAGAGATATTGTGAGAGTTTTGGAGAAGAGACAAGTACATGCCCTACACATTAACCTTATAAGAATATCTATGATAGGGATCCATCGTGTGTAAGGATCGAGTCTGGAAAACTGACTATTTTTACATCAACATTTGTTTGCATCAAGGTTTATCTTTGAGTCCATTCTTTTTTCTCTGATTATAGACAAGCTGACAAGTTACATTCAGGATGGGATACCTTGTAGTATTTTATTCGTTGATGATATTGTGTTGATTGATGAACCTAGAGTTGGAGTAAATGAGAAGCTTGAGGTATGGAGACATATATTGGAGACTAAAGGATTTTGTATAAATAATGCAAAAACTGAATATATAGAGTGCACTTTTATGGAAATAATGATGAAGGAACCAAGTGAATATTGATGACAATAACATTTAGAAGAGAGATTCGTTTAGATGCGTGGGATCTATTTTGCGGCGTGATGGAGATGTTACTATAGAATAAATGCATGTTAGCTAAAGTGGAGAGGAGCATTCGTTGTTCTTTATGATAAGAAAATTCCTTTGAAAATCAAAGGAAAGTTTTACCATGGTAAGCCATATCGCGATATATCGGTGATATATCAACACAGAGAAGTGTCTAATGTATCGTCGATATGGCAAATATAAGCCTTCTGAGACCATTTCCTTTACAAAATCAGGTCAAATCAGTGATATGGTGCCCATATCACGATGATACATTGTATCAAAATGAACCTGATACCGATATTACCTACATTGAGTTTTATAAAGTAGTCGTGAGACCTACTATGCTTTATGGATCTGAATGTTGGCATGCGAACCATAGACATGTGCAGAGAATGGCAGTAGTAGAAATGAAAATGCTGAGATGGATGTGTGGACAGACACATAAAGATCGGATTCAAAATGATGCAATCAAAAGGATTGTTGGTATAGTTTCGATTGATGATAAGACACGAGCAAACCACTTAAGCATGTTTGACTGTTTGCAAAGGAGGTGAGTTGTTGTACCGTTTAGGAGACACGAGTTTTGAGATGTTGAGCCGGCTAAGAGAAGGCGGGGAAGGTCAAAGAAGTGTTGGAATGAGACTATACAATGGGATCTTAAATTTTCGGATCTAAGCCTGACAATGACCCAAGATAGATCTGAATGAAGGCAAAGATTCCATATAACCGACCCTACTTAATGTGGAAAGTAGCTTTATTGTTGTTGTTGTTTGATCTTTCTAACCTTAAATCACAACAACTCGAAATCATATTGATATTAAAAATCGGGTACTACATTGTTACCTTTCAAAGTTCAAGTGCGACATTAAAATTGGGTGTATAGTTATGGACTTTTCATGTAATTATTAAAAAAAAGAATGTATGGGTGCTAAAGCCATGATTTCGGGTTCTATAACTTTTCAAAACTATATATTCAATTAATCATAATTAAAGTAAATAAATCATTAGTATTTTGTATTTAATTATTACAAATTTGATCACTAAAGTAGATAATTTATGAGTATTTTGTTCATTGAAAGTAGAGAGTTTAGGATTCAAGGGGGGAGCAGCCGGGCTTATATGATCATATATACAAAAACTTGACTATTTACGTAACTACGACTAAATTGGTATTTATTTAAATAAAATCCATAGATCTTGTGCCACGATGCTAAAAAATGTGAGCAAGAAACATGAAATCTTAATATAACAGCATTGGAAAAGTACTGAAATCTAAGGCTGCATGTGCTTGGAACGTAAGGAGATGGATGAAAGAATAAAAGGTTTATTTTCAAGTCTTGTTCTTTTGTGTTGATGGGACCAAATATGGAACGTAGAATAAGTGATGGCTATTGCAGAATAGTTAATGACACCGCAAGATAAATAATAATAAATATTGAAGGGGAAAAATCTATACACTTAATAATTAGGGAATAAAGAAATGAAATAGTTGTTAGAGAAATAGTAAGGAAATATGGATTATCTTTTCTTATTGTGCTATCAAACGTGAGGGAGACAGAGGTGAAGATGAAAGACATTTATCCTTGATTCATGTTTGATGGTAACAGCGAGGAATTGAGAGATATGGTTGAGTTGTTCATTGTTTGCCATTTTGTCGGCTTCGTGAAAAATATTAGTAGTTGATACAGGATTTGTACGCGCACCCGTGCACGCACGCACGCACACGCAATCTCTGTTTTCTTCGTATTTATATGAAACAATGTGGTCGAATATCTGAGATTTCATATACACTAAAAAATTTATTCATTGTGGAAAACTCAATCTATATGTACATTGTGAGAGAAGGAAACGAAGACGAAAAACACAAACTCGCCAAGGTTCAATTCGTTACGTCTGTGCGCACGCGTAGGATAAAACATATAACGATACAAAGGGCAAATTAACGAGGAATTGTAAGCTAAAATAGTTAACAAGTAACTATATCACAGAATCGAAGACCATTAAAGATAAAAGATAATGAGATAAAATGAACACGAGGAAACGATGCGAGGGAGGAGAGATCCAAGACCAAGGTGTGTGGAGATGGTGAAGTTGCAGGTGATTGATGTGAAAGAGAGCTTATAGCTTTCGAGATAGATGGTGGCAACTGAGGGGCAACGAGGGCGTGATCCTACGAACAATGACATTAATGGCATGTGAATAAGGGGCTGCGAGTAGAGGAGGCGATTGCTAGAGGGTTGCGATCAAAGACGTTGCAAGGGTCGTTGGGAAGGCAGAGTAAACCTAAGACCTTGTCCCACACAGTAAATTCACAAGAGGATATTGGATTATAAGAGACGAGAACGCTTACTTGATAACTTGAGCTTACCAATTGGGCACAACGCAAGGGCTCTTGCCTCTAGATTGTTCTATGGTAGCATAGCACATTATTTGTTTTCATCTTGACCTTCTACCAGCAATCGTGGTTGTTCTACTGGTTGCCATCAAGTCCGATTCTCCCTTCACTTCTCTTTCGCTGAGCCACTCCCACTTAGACCAATACCCACCCTACCAAGAGCAAATTCCATGGCCAAAAAAAGCTCTTCACAAGGACAGGGCAGCAGTCTCCGATAATCAACCAGCCGCCTATAAATAAACAACATGGACAGATTCGACACACATCTTGTTCAGTCGAAGGAACAGCATGAAAGCAAGAACCAGGGCTAGATGTCGACACTGAACTTCTAAATATATGCACTTGGGAGAAGGCAATGTACGGTCAGAGGTTAAAGCTGTGAGGTGCGGAAGGAAAATCAGGAGGAGCTTGTGGGGGAAGGTGCAAGGAAGTCGGATCAGACGACGGAAAAAAAATACCACAGCTAACTTCAGACATCTCAACTGTACACAAATAATATGATCTGCATCCATTTCAGGAAGATTGTCCCAAACAGTTAGAAAGGAATCCGGTCATCGATTCCCCCGATATCTTGTCGTGTTTGTAACAAAACTCAAAGTTTCAAACTCAAGCCAGTTGAGTCCATAGGGCATCTATTAGATTAGGCGGCCAACCTGTTTTCAGTGATCAATGCAAATGAAGGGTTTTGTGAGCATGAATAAGAAAGGATAACAGCATGGACAAGGGCAGATACCATCATGATCCTCTGACGGATGCAAACTAAGTGGTAAATAAAAGCAATGCCAAGTTTTTTTTTCTCGAGAGATAATAGGAAAGATGACTAAGAACCAGAGAAAAATAGTAAACAAGCTAATATTCAGAGAAATATGATAGTAAAACATTGATCAGGTTAAATAAAAAAGGTACAGCATGAGGATACTAACCGAGTTAAATAGAGTAGCAGTACACTGGCATCAGGCCTAACACTACAAACTTCTACGTTATTCTTCTGCATCGTGTGCCGTCGCTGCTAGACTACACCAAATAACAAGTGCTAATAAACAGCACGGATCAGTTACAAACGCCTAGGGCCAAATCCTACACAGTACACAACTCTCTGGCCAGCTGCGTCGAATGGTACAAAATGCGAGGGGAAGTGGTGGATTCTCACCAGAGAAGCCTTTATTCCGTGGAAAGGTGACCTGAGATCAGCCGCTGCCGGTGGCTTCATCTTGGTTGATGAGCCCGACGACCTGAGCCACTCCAGCAGACATTTCCCTCTGGAAGATGGAGAATTCGGGAAGATCGAACTTCCTCCTCTTCAAGGAGCTCAGCTTTTCTGCAGGCAGTGGGTCTATAACTTCCAGCATTGCCTCTAGTTCTTCCACCATCGACTTCCGCGCAGCACGAACCATGTAGTCCGGACCCTGAAAGAGCATTCGTCAGTGAGTTCTGTGCAAACTTTATAGTTTCTTTTAGGCAGCAGTCAAATAAATCCCAGCAAATAATTGAAGTGAGAGAAGCATATGCATAAGAACTAATGTTCAAATCCTGATGTTATTTGTTCTCTGATGACTATTTCTCAAGTGCACAATATCTTCATATAGAGATCTCTGAATTACATTCAGATGAAAATAATACCAAAATGGGGCGAAAAAATAATAGCAAGAGATCAACTTAAGAAATCCATGCCAACTTTTGACATGCCAGGTTGCCAAAATCATCCACGATCGCTTGCTCGAGAGACATTATTAGCTCCAGCGATGTCAGCTCTTTAGGTTAAGAAATGAAATTATTGAACAAAAGCTACATTCATTTTCTCTCTCCAAAAGAGATGTACGTGATCTCACAAGACAGGAGATTCCCAGAAAGTAGAGTCAACGGATTCGAAACCATCATTCACTATCAGTGAAATACAATGAAGGAATTTTACCTCTATAGCGTCAACAGTTAGCAGGAGGACTATGATCTTCTCAGAGAATTTCTGGCGTTCTTCTGCATCAATAGCAACCCGGCGGCGATAAGAGAAATTAGAGAAAAGGGCTCTGATTTCTTTAAGCTTAGCCTTGGCTACTGCAAGAGCTCGCAGCCCACGAAGAGCCTGAGATCGGCGAACTAGGTGGGCTCTAAAGTTCATTTGGATGATTAATGCTGCATCCAGCGGTGACAGTTCCTTCGCTTTTCCTTTGCGGTGGTTCCTGACAAATGCCTACATAACAATAGAACAAAATAAGGTAAGGTTATTAGTAATAAAGAAATCAGTATAACGAATTTAAAGACAAAAGGAACCAAAATTCTTTGCCAAATAAAAAAAGATATAATAGTTTATCCCTGAAGTGAAGGTCCCCTACAAGTATAAAACACGGTAACATGGAGATGCAGTTCACTACAAACAACATGAACGTTCACAAAAATAATCGACAATATAAAAGGAATTTTTACTCCACAAACCACATAAACTTTGTAAATTACATTCTCGACCTTTGAAACAACATAATTCTCTCCTCGACCCCGTAAACTTGCTCCATTTGACCCTATAACATCTACCGTTAATCTGACTCATCTTGAATCAATTTGCTTGGGTTTAAATCGAATTAATCAAACCGCACCAAATAATCTCTCTCCTTTCCTCTCTCCTCCCTTCTTCCCCATCTTCCCTCCAATTTCGACCTTCCTATTGCTGCACCTCCGCCTCGAGCAATCCAAAGAGCGACATCTCTCTGGTGCTTCATCCGCACACTGAAGGTCCTCATCGTGCTCGGTCGTCTCCCTCTACGGACCGGATGATGGGGATCCATTCTCCTCAAGCGATGAATGAAAGGAGGTGGTGCTCTGTTCGATCATGGCATTCCCTTCGAGGGTGTTGGAGATCCCTTGGGTCCGAAGCAGGAAGCGGAGGTTTAGCCACCAAGGGGGACGAAGGAGGTGGAGGGGGAAGAGACGGAGGACCAATGGGAGGAGGAGGAGACGGTGTCGGGCAGAACAAGGTGAGGGCGGAGCTTGTGGAGGGGGCGGAGGCGGGCAAGGGGAAGCAACAGCTGGACGCAATGCAAGGTGAGGGGAGGAGGAGGTGGAGGGTAACAGAGGTAGAGGACCAAGGAGAGGAGGAGGAGGAGGGCTGCTGGCGAAGGAACAGCGGGAGAAGGCGGTTGGGGCAGAGCAAGGTGAGGGGAGATGGAGGGGGCAGAGGCAGAGGACCAAGGGGAGGAGAAGGCGACACAAGGGAGGTCTATGAGCTCGAGGGCGGCACGAGGTAGGTTAATGGTGGCACAAGAGAGGGCTAGGAGGTCGAGGACGGTGCATGGGAGGTCGACGATGGCGCAGGAGAGGTCTGGGAGGTCGGGGACGATGCAGGGGAGGTGGAGGGGAAGGAAACGTATGGAGGAGGGTTAGGGAAGAAGAGAGATGGCATCTTTTGTAATTTTGCTAAATAAAGATGGTAATATGCACCTCTTTTTAGTCGAATCCAGTTAGTTTTAACGGGTAAATAGATGGAGGTTAACCACAAGGTATGTGGAGTAAGGGTTAGAAAGTTTACAGGGTCAAGGGGGGAGTTATATTATTTTAAAGGTTGAGAAGGTAATTTACAAAGTTTATATGGTTCATGGGGTAAAGTCCCAATACAAAATTCCGCAGATATATGGCGTCATATACCACCTTGGAAAGACATGAGTTTCATGTTATAGTTCAAAACTGAATAGAAATAAGGGGGTATACTGAAGTGAAGGTCTATGAGACTTTAAGAAACATAGTCCACATCGACAACTCACAAAGTGTAAGCGTGGGTTACAAGAGTTGGGAATTACTAATTGACAACTTGAACTTAAGCATTTTTGGTGTTTGTCAAATCAACTGATCCACTAAGACTCAGACCCAACAAGTTGCCATGGATAATATTCCTCGATAACGATCCGAGGACCTAATCTTGAACATTACATTACAAGAGGTGGGAAATTGGGGCTTTACCATTTCGGGTGGTTGTCAAGGGGTCCATTTAGACTTGAACCCAATAAGTTGTCAGAATTAGTTTTCCTTGGTAACGAACCAGAGACCTAAGCTTGAGACGTTACATATAACTCACTCCTACACTTCGTGAGTTTCCAATGTGGGACTATGTTGGGGTGTTATAGAGACAGCTGGAGTTGAAAAAGAATTGCAAAAGACTTGAGCATGAGCACAAATCTGAAGGCCATATTCAATAAAGTCAGAAAGACTGGCCTCGAGGTAGGACTTTTATGGCCCTATAAATGATATTTGACGCATAGATAAGTTAAGGGATGCATGAATTGACATAATTTAGAATAACAATAGGATCCTTCGATTGATAATTTATACAAAGGGAACTCTAAGGTATCATTCAACCCCAACATGCGGTTGTCAAACTCCCAAAATTGATCAGTTCTTTGCATTTCCAATAACTGCCTAGAGAGATTGGCATGCCCCTACACATCAGAAGATAGAAATTCTTTACAGCATGCATATCATTATCCATATTAAAAAGATTCGAACTATTTTGGGATAAGAATTTCTCTCTTACGCTAGTTGTCAGTCACCTAATACACAACCCTCCTCAATTTACCCATGCTAGAGACCGACCATGGTTTAGTTAAGAAAACATTTAGCGCTGACTATTTTAAACATGGATTTAAAGAAATATTTAGATTTCATTGGGGAGTTCCCTACTAGCGACATGTTGGCAAAGCCGCTACATTGCTGGATGTAGAATAAAATTTGCAAGGATTCTCGCATGAGTAACATGTACGAGTAAATAAGCTAGTTCTATTGCATCGTCGTACTGATGCAGTCCAAAATTTGGAAGGGTTCTCGTATAATGGACGTATGCGAGTAAAGAAGTTTGTCCAAAAGAGGTTGTAAAGGAAGTTGCAAATAGGTAGTTAGAATATTGGCACTTTGACTGGCAAATCGATGGAGATAGTAGATATGATGGAAAGAATGAAGATTTAAATACTATATTTCCAAGAGAGAAAATGGGTTGGAGAGAAAGCAAGGGAGATCGGTAAGATATGCTTCAAACTTTGGAATTCGGGTAGTGCAAAGATTCGAGGATCGGATTATTTTACTAAAATTGATGCTCGAAGAAAATTTTTAAATATCATCTCAATTTATGCACAAGAAATTGTTTTAGATGAAAGGATTAAACAAGATTTTCGAGAGGATTTAGATAAGATTATGCAAGGAATCCCTGCAAAGAGAGATGGTTTGCATAGGTGGAGATCTTAATGGACATGTGGGAAAGGATGCTTTAGAGTATGCTAGTGTTCATGGAGGGAAATGTCATTCCGTATTTTGTAACAGCTTATGATCTTTTTATAGCAAACACTCTCTTCAATAAGAGGGAGGAGCATTTAATTACTTATAAGAGAGGCCCGAGTAAAGCAGACATATAACACTTTGCATTAAGGATAAGAGATCGGTTGTAATGCAAAGATTGCAAAGTAATCACAGTAGAGAGTTTAACAACCCAACATTGATTGTTAGTCATGGATGCACAAATAAAAGGACTGACAAAGAAAAGGAAAGTTTCCAAGATCACTAGAACTAGGAGGTGGAATCTTCAGTTGAAATAATCAAACTTCATAAAGAAGGTTTTAGATGACTTATCTTGGGATTATGACGGAAGTGCAAACGACATGTGGGAGATGGTAGCATCTTGTATCCAAAGGGAAGCCAAAAAGATGAAAAGCGAGTCAAAAGAAGGAGCTCCGGATCAAAAGGAGGCTTGGTGGTGGAGTGAAAGGGTTCAAGAGAAGCTCAAAATTAAATGCTTTAAAGATATGTCCAAGGATAGAACAGAGGAATTTGTCACAAACTACAAAATAACAAAGAAGAAAACAAAGAAGTATGTAGCGAAGGTAAGTCAAAAGCTTATGAAGTTTTGTACAAGAATCTCAACTCTAAGGAAGGCAACAATGATATATTCAAGTTGACAAAGCAAGAGAAAGAAAGACGAAAGACATTTCTCAAGTGAGGTGCATTAAGGATGAGTAAGATCACGTGCTTGTTACTCAGAAGGTATAGAGACTAGATGGAAGCAGTATTTCCATAAGCTTTTTATTGGGAAGGAAATAGAGAGATCTTCTTAGGAGATCTAGCTAGTAGTGAAAATTACTTAAATCGTGCAAGTTATACAAGAATACAAAGGAAGTAGATGAGGCTTTGGATGTTATTACACCTGATAAATGTGTAGGACCTTATGACATTTCTATACAAGTATGAAGAGTTATAAGTGGGTGTGGTTTGACCTGACTTGCAAATTTATTCAATGTTATTTGGCAAAGCAAGAAAATGTCTGAAGATTGGAGGAGAAGCATCATGCTGTCTCTTTAAAAGAACAAAGAAGGTATTCAAAATTGTTCAAAGTACAGAGGTATAAGCCAATGAGTCACACTACAAAAATTTAAGAACATGTGATCGAAAGAAAGTTGAGACAAGTTTCCAAAGTAAAAGAAAACCAGTTTGGATTCACGCCAGGTCGCTCAACTATTGAAGCCATCCACTTGTTGAGGAGAATAGTGGAGATTTAAAGAGCTAAAAGGAAGAATCTCTATATGATTTTTACTGATTTGAAGAAGGCTTATAATTTTGTCCCACAAGATATATTGTGGAGAGTTTTGGAGAAGAGAGAAGTACGTGTCATATACATTAACCTCATAAAGAATATCTATAATAAGGCTTCATTGTGTGTAAGGATCGAGTTTAGGAAGACTGACTATTTTGACATCAACATTGATCTACATCAAGGTTCAGCTTTAAGTCCATTCCTTTTTACTTTGATTATGGACGAGTTGATAAGTCACATTAAGGATGTGATACCTTGATGTATGTTATTCGTTGATAATATTGTGTTGATTGATAATACTAGAGATAGAGTAAATAAGAAGATTGAGGTCTGAAGACGTGCATTGGAGACTAGAGAATTTCGTATAAGCAGGAATAAGACTATATACGAAGTGCGCTCTTGATGGAAGCAATGGTTAATGAATCAAGGTAAATATTGGTGATGATAACATTAAGAAGAGATATTCATTTAGATATTTGGGATCTATTTTGTAACATGATAGAAAAATTGATGGAGATGTTACTAATAGAATAAATGCAGGTTGGTTAAAGTGGAGAAGATCATTTACTATTCTTTGTGATAAGAAAATTCTTTTAAAATAAAAAATATATATTTTACAAAGTAGCCACGAGACATGCTATGCTATATGGATATGAATGTTGGCATGTGAACCATAGACATGTATCAAAAATGGCAGTAACAGAAATGAAAATGCTAAGGTGGATGTGTGGATATACACATAAAGTTCGAATTCAAAATGATAGAAGAAAATTTAGTGTAACTTTGATTGAGGATAAGATGCAAGAAATAAGATGGTTTGAGAATTTGCAAAGGAGGTCAATTGATGCACCAATAAGGAGATGTGAGTTTTTAGATGTTGAGCAGGTTAAGACTTAAGAGAGGACGATGAAGCCCCAAGAAGTATTGGAATGGGACTATATGATGGGATCTTAGTTTTTTAAATCTAAGCCCGAGAATGACCCAAGATAGATTTGAATGGAGGAAAAGATTCCATGTAACCAACCCTACCTAATGTGAGAAAAGGCCTTGTTGTTGTTGTTATGCACATCGTCATAATAACGAGCTCAGGACATAATTTATCAACACATGCAGTAACTACATCCACCATCAACTGATCTACGGAATGGTGCAGTCGAGAGCAACGTCGCAAAGCATCATCGTTCATTTGAGATAATTTTAATAATAAAGAGCTCAGGACATAATTTATCATCGCATGCAGTGACTAAATCCACTAGCAACTGATCTAGAGAGAGGCAGCCAAGGAAACGTCACAAAACAGCAATGTTCAATTGTTCATTTCAGATACTTTTTTCAAGTGGAATGGCAGAAATAACTACGAGGTGGGTAGTTATCCAACATTCATTTGTTCATTAGAAATGCTTAACCAAAAAGGAAAAGACTGCAGCGTGATATATTAAGGTAATGACAACAAAACCAAGTGATTGTCATGTGAGAAATGCTGTAAAACTAAAGATTAAAAAGCAACAGTTCTTCAAAGCAATCAATTTAAGCATTACAACAGTTCCAAAAACTAATGCAGTTCACTGATGTATTCTGTTATAGACAATGAAACAGGAAAATATAAAACAGATATGGTTTTTCCAAAAGTTGAAAAAGTGAGTGAGTCGCTTGTGCATGTGTGTGTGTGGGAGGGGGGTCACTTCACCTATCATCAACACCTAGGCAAGCATCCAGATCGCTTTTAACACTAATATAGAAAACATCTCGAAAAAGATGCTTCCCCAAAGTTTTTTTGCAGTCGGAAGATAACCTTTAAAAGAGGAACTGGAGAAGACCCACGAAGTGATGACATTCTTACTTAAATCTGATACCACCGTCATATGTAAGGCATATGATAGATATACATGGACCTAAATATACACATAATTAACATGGGAAATGGCCATATTTTGATATAGTTCCATTTTTCCGCATTAGTCAAAACACACTATTTGCTATTTCTAGTTTCATTATTCCATCTGAGTGGATCTCATCTAAAAAAGATTTAACAAATTAGATACACAATGACAGTAATTTGATTAGGCCTTGATGGCTTGATGACAGAACAGTTAATGGTCATTGATCCCAAACATTCCAGAACCAAATAACTCACCATTAAACTTAAAAAACAGAAGTCCATGAATAATAATTTCAGTACCCTACTGACTACAGCGCAAAGTTAAAAAACGCAAGGGAGACTCGTGAAATGGCTGGCATGCCAGTGACTGACGGCAAGAAAGATACCACGCGGGAAAATGAATAAAAGGAATTTTATCCACTCGATTATCCGTTTTTAGAGCGGAGCTAATTAGATGCTGACACTTTAGGAAATTTAAGAATAAAAACAACAAAATCGACGCTCACGTATTATAAAACTTCAAAATAGTTTCTCGCATTCCGTTTTCTGAACTAAGCCGCCATGATCAACACATAAAGCTTGCCAAATTGATATTCCCACTATATGAACAGCCTGAGGACCGAGAGGACCGATCAAATATAGATACAGCGGCCTCCCCTTGTTTCTCTCCCTCGTGAGAACAACTAACCAATTTCGCTCCTGTATTGGCAAATTTGGCATATAAACTTAAAGGGAGCGGATCCTCTGCCGTAAGCGGATTGCAGCAGAGTCTGCTGCAATTCACGGATGGTTGACACGTGGTGCGGATCTGATCCAACGGTCCGCCCCCAACCTCTCCTCTCTCCCGAATTCCTACCCTCGTCCCCGACCATCTCTCCCTCGCCGCCCTCGCCGCCTACCCCAGACCTCGAGCCCTCTCTCGCCCCCCACCCTCTCCTCGCCTCCCCGACTCTCTCTCGCCCACCTGCTGCCTCTCGCCGCCTCTTCCCCGAGCCGTCGACCCGCTGCCAAGCCCTCTCTTGCCCCCGACCATCTCTCCCTCGCTGCCCTCGCTGCCTACCCCGACTCTCTCTCGCCCACCATCGCTGCCTCCCCGACTCTCTCTCGCCCACCCCCGAGCATCGCCGCCTCTCGCCGCCCACCCGCCGCCTCTCGCCCTCTCTCGACCATCGCTGCCTCGTCCCCCTCGCCCGAGACCCCCCTCGCCACCCACCCCCGCCTCCCCGACTCTCTCTCGCCCACCTGCTGCCTCTCGCCGCCTCTTCCCCGAGCCGCCGACCCGCTGGCAAGCCCTCTCTCGCCCCCGACCATCTCTCCCTCGCTGCCCTCGCTGCCTACCCCGACTCTCTCTCGCCCACCATCGCTGCCTCCCCGACTCTCTCTCGCCCACCCCCGAGCATCGTCGCCTCTCGCCGCCCACCCGCCGCCTCTCGCCCTCTCTCGACCATCGCTGCCTCGTCCCCCTCGCCCGAGACCCCCCTCGCCACCCACCCATCGCCTCTCGCCTTCTCTCGACCATCCACTATCCTCTCCCACTGCTGTTCTCACTGCCCAACAATGGATCCCTCCGGCGGCATCTTAACGTACGTCGTCAAGAAGGTCGGAGATGGACAGAGAGCAAGAGCATACCAAAACATGCACATATATACAAAAACACGCACATATATACCAAAGGACCATTTATCCAATTCGAACCTCTTCCATACCAAAATGAGCACAAATACACCAAAGGGAACACTTCCATACAACAGAGATCACAATCATACCAAAACTTGCACATATTTACAAAAACACGCACATATATACCAAAGGACCATTTGTCCAATTCGAGCCTCTTCCATACCAAACGAGCACAAATATACCAAAGGGAACACTTCCATACAACAAAGAGCAAAAGCATACCAAAACTTGCATATATATACAAAAACACGCACATATATACCAAAGGATCATTTATCCTAGTAGAGCCTCTTTCATACCAAAACGAGCGCATATATACCAAAGGAGTCACTTCCATACAATAGAGAACAATAGCATACCAAAAAATTGCACATATATACAAAAACACGCATATATATACCAAAGGACCATTTATCCTATTCGAGCTCTTCCATACCAAAACGAGCACAAATACACCAAAGTGAACACTTCCATACAACAGAGATCACGACCATACCAAAAGTTGCACATATATACAAAAACACGCACATATATACCAAAGGACCATTTATCCAATTCGAGCATCTTCCATACCAAAACAAGCACAAATATACCAAAGGAAACACTTCCATACAACAGAGAGCAAAAGGAAACCAAAACTTGCACATATATATAAAAACACGCACATATATACCAAAGGACCATTTATCCTAGTAGAGCCTCTTCCATACCAAAACGATCACATATATACCAAAGGAGTAACTTCCATACAATAGAGAGCAAGAGCATACCAAAACTTGCACATATATACAAAAACACGCACATATATACCAAAGGACCATTTATCCTACTAGAGCCTCTTACATACCAAAACGAGCACATATATACCAAAGAAGACACTTCCATACAACAGAAAGCAGCATAACAAAACTTGCACATATATACAAAAATACGCACATATATACCAAAGGACCATTTATCCAATTCGAGCCTCTTTCATACCAAAACGAGCATACATATACAAAAATACGATTCTTCCTATGAAGTGCGTTTACATATATCTTTGAGTTCATACATATATCTTTGAGTTCATACAAAAATACACTTCTTCCTATGAAGTGCATTTACATAACCTAGACGAAGATGGGTGGTGTTTTCCTCAATATTGTCGGCAGTGTATGAGAGGCGTCGCATTAGAGCCCCGGGACTCTTCTCATGAGCACTCCTCCAAACATCTAGGAATTGAATCTTCTTAGCCTCCTTAACTGTCAACTCAAGAATCAAGTCAGGACACGACATTTTCTTTCATACTTCAAGTGTGAATATCCTTCAACAACTTGAATCAAGCAACAACCCAGGCAGTATATTCAAACCTTGAAGATGATTGAAGTAGCTTATAAACCTTCTTGGCGAGAGTGGTTTTACCAAGGCCGCCCATCCCTACGATGGACACAACCGATTTCCTGCTTCCCTCACGAACAAGCAGTTTGGTCACTGCCTCCACATGGTGCTTCAAACCCACGACATCTGTATCTTCAACATAGGGTGTTGCCCTCAGCCTCCTAAACAACCACTGATCATCCGTCCGCTCAACGGTGTCGGCGCTCCTTGTGTTGAGAAACTTGATGTCATAGGTTTCCTTCCTCCTCTTGAAATCGGCAACATCCCCCTTCAGTTATGCAATTTACGTACTGAAGTCGTGGCGCCATTCAGAAAGAAAGTCGAGGAGGAAGGATTCCGGTGTAGCATCACCAACATGGAGAGACAAGGTGTCGACGATGTCCTCGGCATGGAAAGCCATCTCCCTTACTTCCTTGATCCATGTTTCCACTATGGCTTCCTTCGGTTGGACGTTGGCAGCATCCTCAATGAAGGCCAGCATTGCCTCGAGCTCGTTTTGCACCCACTCGACATCTCGTCAAGTGTTACCGAGGAGAGCGGCCTCGTTGAGGATGGTGTCTCCGACCTTCTTGACGACGTACGTTAAGATGCCGCCGAAGGGATCCATTGTTGGGCAGAGAGAACAGCAGTAGGAGAGGATAGTGGATGGTTGAGAGAGGACGAGAGGCGGTGGGTGGACGGCAAGGGGGGTCTCGGGCTAGGGGGACGAGGCGGCGATGGTTGAGAGAGGGCGAGAGGCGGCGGGTGGACGGCGAGGGGGACGAGAAGCGGTGAGAGGCGGCGATGCTCGAGGGTGGGCGAGAGAGAGTCGGGGAGGCGGCGATGGTGGGCGAGAGAGAGTCGGGGCGGTGATGGTCGGGGACGAGGGTAGGAATTCGGGAGAGAGGAGGGGCTGGGGGCGGACCGTTGGATCAGATCCGCGCCACGTGTAAGCCATCCGTGGATTGCAGCAGACTCTGCTGCAATCCACTTACGGCAGAGGATCCGCCTCCTAAACTTAAATATCGAAACCCACTAAAACAAGATGCAAAAAGCAAAATACTTACACATCACCACTTCTACTCGCCTAATTGCAAAGTTTCTATGGTTCGTGAGGTAAAAATCCCTGCATTTTTTAACATCTACCATATCCATAGTTGAACCAAAACATGCTCTTTTGGCAGCCGGAACGCACTTATTATACCATCCTCCAAACATCGGTTTCAATTAATGAGGCAAAGACCAAAACTTTAAGGCGAAATACGCTTCATTCATTAACAAATCCACGAATGTTTACCTTCCTCAGCACGACGGCTCCACGATCGGGCTCCGGATCCGTGATCTCAACGATTCTCGTCCTCGTCTCCTTCTCCTTTGCTTTCTTCCCCTTCTTCCCTTCCTTCCCCGCAGCAACAGCGCTTGACACCTCGAAAGCGTAGGTCCTCGCCTCCTTCCCCTTCCCGCTCAAGTCCACCTCCCACTTCACCTTCCTCTCTCCATCCGCTTTCGCCTCCGCCGTCCACTTCCACTTCCTCGCCTCCTTCTCCCCCTTCACCTCCGCCTCCCACCTATACTTCCGGTCCCTCTTCTCCGCAGCAAACCCCACCTCCAGCGCTGACACCCTCTCCGTGAGGCTCCTCAGGCACGCCTCCGTCGCTGCCCTCTCCTCCAGACTCCGGATCGGCGCCGGGAACGCCAGAAACCTCTCGATCCGCAGCAGATCCACGGCGCTGTCGTAGATCTCCGGAGGCGAAATCGCCGGGAACGGGACGCGCCATTGGAGGGCGAGATCGTCGAACACGGAACCGCCGCAGCCGAACCCTAACCCTAACCTGCGGTGATTCTCCACGAGGACGAGGTCGTCGAAGGGGGAGAAAAGGGAGGGCCTGGTGCCATATATATAGGCTTCGCTGTGGAAGAAGGAGGAAGGGTCTAGGAGGTCGAGGCGGCGGAAGAGACTCATGTTGCTCGGTGCGGAGGTCTGTGGTGGTGGTGGTGGAGGTGGTGAGCGGGTTTTGATGGGTGGAGGCGAAAGGGTAGAAGTGGAAAGCGGAAAAGGGACGGAAAGTGAGGTGTTTGGTGCGTGCAAGACAGAGGTCAGACAGACGTTGGATTATGGGCTTTTGTTTTTGGAAAGGCGGGTGGAGGCGGAGGGGTATATCCGGACGTGGGTTTTGAATCTTGGAATTCATGGATAAATTACATTCTAACACCTATAGTTCTTGTAATGTAAACTTGGCCCCTGTAATCTTTCTCTGTTCAGCACATATTCCACGGGAGGTGTGTGAGTTAGTAAGATTCCACGAGTCATGGGGTATAAGAACGATTACCGGAGTTATGGTATTATTTTAACAATATTTTAAGGACATTGATGTAGTAAATCCTGTACGGCTCATTTGGAAAGAGGGTTATTTCTGGAGTAATCCTGTTTATCTCTCTTTTTCTTGGATCATACTTGAGTTGAATTTCCATCCCAAATCAATGCAACATCACATCGCATTCCTAATTCCAACCATCTACCAATCTTCATAACCATCTAAATATCTACTATTCACACGAGGCTACTCCAACCCAATCAACCATTTTCCAAACGAGCCCTAGAGGATATTATCTTTTGATTTTTACAATGATATCCCTAGATCATGCATAATTGCACCATAATCCGTATAATATGTGTAATATCATCAAAACAAAGGAAAGAGAAGGATAGGGTTTCTCTCGCCTTTGGCACTAGGAAGCTCGTATGATGGGCCATGGGTAATTGCACCGTAGTCTTTATGTTCCTCTCTGCTTAACACAAATGCATGGGCTCTCTATTTAATACAAATGTCTGAGGATGTGATTTAACTAGGGATGCGGTTACGCATATATTTGTATTCGATCCGTCATCATATCCGGTTTATACATATTTTGACTTATGTATCCTCTTCTTTATTTCCGTATATATTTTACATATCTTTTACTTGAATTTCTATTCTAAAATCACAAAAACATATGTTGCAATTTCTATTTTCTAATGTCCATGTTTTTAATAGTTTTAAAAATCTAAAAAATCTAAAAATTTCAAAAATTCACAAAAAACAATAATAAATTATCAAAAACCCAAAACTATTTTACTTGATTTTTCTTTATATTTTTACTATATTTTAAAATACAAAAGTATGACTTCTTTACATTTTTCCTTTTATTCATTTTATTTGTTTTCTTTTATTAAAAATATAAAAAAATTACGAATCTAAAAATCATAAAAAAAACAATATCAGAAAATCATTAAAAAAATCTTAAAATTAAAAATTCAATAAAATTTGAAAAGGCTAAAAACCCATAAATAAAAACCAAGAATTTGCATAAAGATAACTTTTGTTTTATTTCATTGATTTTCTTTGATTTAAATAATCCTTGATATTTTTTTAACCTCCCTTAGTTCAATATTGTACACTATACATGTAAATAATAGCAAACTTAGTTCTCGTGCTTACATTTCTTCTCTTATTTTCTTTCCTTGAAAGTTTGTGAGAATAATTTTGTTGAGGGAACTCTAGAGTTGCATCGACAACACCTTCACTTTATTAATTTAGTAAAACACGTAAAAATCCCAAATAAATAGTAGCTCTGGGGCTTCATAATTGAGGAAGGAAAAGTATGCAAGCTAAAGAATTTCATTTATGTACTCAAACAAGCTTCTATAGTTGGATCATCAGATTTGATGAAACCATAAAGAGTTGTGATTTTATTCAGAATACTGATTAACCGTGTGTGTACAAGAAACTTAGTGGGAGATCCATTATGTTCATCGTGGTTTACATATATGACTGATGAATCTCTACTTCATCACCTTTATTCTATCATTTTGCCCTTAAAACCCTAGCCAAATACATGTAAATAGCATTAATTTGTATAAAATAACATTCAATTTTCATTCTATTTATCGTGCATAAAAGACAGTATCCAATGCCAAAATTATAAAATAAAGTAAAGAAAAGAAAAATTAATTTACCAAAGGTATTTTATGACCCTAAACCCTGAGACCAAGTCAAGAATTGATTTGGTCGACAAGTAATGAAGTAGGGGGGCATAAGGTCCAACAATATAATAAAATCCTATTTATTTATCATCAATAACTCATTTTCGGGATCTATTTTATTCTTTATTACTTATTTATCAAATCAAGACCTCAAAATAAGCGACACAGATTAGATATGGGCCACGCCTCCAATCCACGGCGGTTGGACCTTCATTAAGAACTCCCAAAAACTGGTCATGGGTGCTCCTTCAATCACTAATTCCTTCGAGCTCCGATGACCGTCATTGATGGTGATTGATTCAAATCCTTCATGGAAGGATTTCACGCCAGAATGAGGGGTCCAAGCATATCTAGATCCCAACAATGGAGGTCCAAAGGGTGCTCGAGCTCGATGACCTAGAGGAGGTATTTCTCCTTCAATTTCAGCTCCAAGCACATCTCTAGGTGTCGACTCCTACACAAAAAGTTAAAGGGACCGAGGGCGATACTCCTCTCAAACTCCAGAAGGTGCAAGCAAATGAGAATGGATGGGGCGGAGAGCTCTGACGAACGGGCGGAGGATCGAGCTTGAGATCGCCTGATCCTTGTAGAATTAGGAGGGAAAACAATGCGAATGGTGGAGAACTCATTGAGGATTGAAGTGATGGTGATAGCGGGTTGAATCATAGTCAGAAGCGCAATGAATTAGGGCTGGATCTTGAAGCTCCAGTGAATAAAAGATTTGAAATAAAAGCTAAACTACAAAAAATGTGCAAATTAAAGGCTACGCTATGACTCTGAAAAGAAGTATGTATAAAAATCTTAAGGTTATCCGCTCAAACATGTAGGACATGGAGAAGATAAAGCTCCACCAGAAGGTGCTCCGACGAGGCTTGGATCGCCTCCTCCAGCACTTTCTCCATGTCGATTGGGCTGGGGACTCAAGCTGTCACCAAGAGTCAACTCCGGGAAGCTCTCTTTGGGGTTACAATAGCGAGAGAGGGATCAAAAGGCAAAAAATGGGGTTTGGGGTTTATTTATAGACAAGTGGAAGGTCCAAAGATAACAAGATTACCATTGATTGAGTGGATTTTTGGGGCATCAGAAGGTATGGCGTGATAGAGGATGGTATGCAGAAGAGGATTGGTGAATAAATCAACACGTTTTGAGCCCAGGATTTAAAATAGATACGAATATGGATATCGTTTTAATATCCGCAAACATTTGTATTCATATCCGTATATCCGTTTTCATATATAAATATAGTCATAGATTTATTTTCAACCCTATATAATATAACTCTATACCTTCTTTTACCATATTTGTATAATTTTTATGATACAAACACATTTAATAAATTTATATTATGTATTTTCTATCAATTCGTGTATATTAAGTCAATTCTATAGAGTATTTCTAAAATTACTCGTATGTGATATGTATCTATTTTACATCCGTATCCGTTTTATAAGGTTATTGTAAGATAGTTTTAATATCCGTCAATATCCGTATCTGAATCTGTATTCATATTTCAAAATAGATAAAGATACAATAATACCTATATCCGTATCCGTATCTGTTTGCATCCATCCTTAGATGTAAGAGTGAGTAAGATTACATGTTTCATTCTATAAATTACAATGATCGTGGTGTAATTGCAAATAACATAGGGATTCACGCGAAATTGGAAAATATTTTAAAGGTTTTTGTATAAAAATAGTTATATAAATTTGTCGATTACTATGATTTTAACACTACAACCCTTAAAATTTTGTCTAATTACATCATAATCTAAATAAGGAGCGTGATTACATCGTGATCTCGATAATCTCCTCTTTTTAACACGTGCCCATGTCCAGAGGTCAATTTGTATGAGTTCGTAAGATCAAAAGGTTTGAGTTACGGTTTATAGGAGTTGTGATTATATTATGATCGAATCGGTCTTTAACACTACTACCTGTAAAATATTGTTTAGTTACATCATAATCAACATAATCATTGTGATTACACGATAATCTCTATAATCTTACTCTATTCGACACATGTGTCCGTGTGCAAGGATTGTGGTACAAGAGCGAGCAAGATTACATGGGTCATGTACACGTTAGGGAAGACATGGTATATTTACATCGATGATCTTTTAAGGTCAGTTTGGTAACTAGGTTGGGTTGGGTTGAGGTACCCCTGTGAACAATAAACTGTGTGGAGAGTTGGGAGGGTTGAAACGAGAGGTACATCGATGTACATCGGTGTATACCATCAACCAAACTAGCCCTTATAATTGCCTTATTAACCAACCACAATCTCTCTTTTGTCTAAGAAATCAAATCTCGAACCGCCTTGCTCAGAGGCTCATTAGCTCGTTCAAGCTGAATGAACTCGATAATGAGATGCTACAAACCCAAACTCGAGCTCAGAGAACGTGTCCAAACTCGATCGTGCGTAAGCACAACTCGAATTCAATGTGGTTCATTCAAATTTCCTGAGGTAAATCAGGCAACTAAATAAATTTATTAACATGACAGTTGATAGTGTCAATCCTGACATTTCGTGGACCTTAGACAAAAGAAAAAAAAGATCCTTGTAAAAAAATACAGTGAACAATGTGCTCTTATAGAATCTCATAAAATTTTGGACTTTAGCATTGAGTTATTTACTGAAAAATCGATTCTATAAAGACCCATTTTCGATGACTTGTTTCATCAAAAATTCGATTCTATAAGGAACTCATTTTTCGATGAATTATTTCACCGAATTTGACTATATAAGGACGTACTATGATCGACACTATTTTTATTCTAAACTAAGGGGGTGTTTGGATAGTGGGTTTAGGTGGGTTAAACTGGTTGCAGGTAACCCATTTTTGTGTTTTGGTGTTTGGATAGAGGGTTAAACTGGGGGTGGGTTAGAAGTGGGTTTATTATGATATGATTGTATTGGAGTTTGAAAAAGTGAGTAGTTATTGTGATGTGATTGTATTGGAGTTTGAAAAAGTGAGTAGAAGTGGAGTAGTTTATATTTTTTAGATGAGATGATGGTATAATATATTATTTTTTGATAGGATTGATGATGTAAAATTTATTTTTTTAATTTTTTAAAAAGGGAATAAATTGGGGCCCACGAGGAGGGAGAAAACATGGGTTAGGGGAGTTAAACCACCCCCGGGGTGGTTTAACCTTGTAGCCGAACACACCCTAAGGCCCTGTTCGTTTGGGGTATAAGGAGGAATGGAATAAGGGGAATAAGCCCCCAACACGCTTCCCCGTGGTACGACTATTCCCCATTATTTCATCTTATTTCACTCTTATTCCTATCTTTATCCCACTTTACCTACCTTTATTTCACCTTATTCTCCTTATTCTTATCCTCCAGCCGAACGGAGAATAGACCCTTATTTTCCTTATTCCCCATCCTTATTCCTGCTTATTCTCCTACCGAACGGACCCTAAGGCCCCGTTCGTTTGGAGGATAAGGCGGAGTGGAATAAGGGGAATAAGCCCCCAGCACGCTTTCCCGTGGTACGACTATTCCCCATTATTTCATCTTATTTCACTCTTATTCCTATCTTTATCACACCTTACCTACCTTTATTTCACCTTATTCTCCTCATTCTTATCCTCCAGCCGAACGGAGAATAGACCCTTATTCTCCTTATTCCCCATCCTTATTCCTGCTTATTCTCCTACCGAACGGGCCCTAAGGGTATGTTTGGTATGCGGGTTTAGGTGGGTTAAACTGGTAGCAGGTAACCCATTTTTGGGTTTTGATGTTTGATAGAGGGTTAAACTAGGGGTGTGTTAGAAGTGGGTTTATTGTGATATGATTGTATTTAAGTTTGAAAAAATGTGTAGTTATTGTGATGTGATTGTATTAAAGTTTGAAAAGGTGAATAGAAGTGTAGTAGTTTATAATTTTTATATGATAGGATGGTATAGTATATTATTTTTTTTGATGAAATTGATGATCGGAAATTGATTTATTTATTTTTCTTTTAAAAAAAAAGATAAAAAGTGAGGCTTATGAGTGAGAAAATATGAGATAAAGGACTAGCGGAACGGCACCTTAAAGTTAAATCACGTCTAAAAATGAACCCCAAAAAGTGATGGACTAAATAGGATGCTATAAAGTGAAAGCTACGCCAATTTAAATGATAGGTTGACAGAAATGATGGTCTCATGTTAGTCGAACTAAATCTGATATGGGCTTTCCGCCGTTGTATATTACCATAATATTGCGATTACAGAGATGCCTTCGATGGGGGCAGATGTGTTATTATAAAGGGAGGACCCCTTTTGTACAAGTGTCATTTAAATATTAAAATTTAGTACAAATAAACCACTAGCACCAGTGGTCTAGTGGTAGAATAGTACCCTGCCACGGTACAGACCTGGGTTCGATTCCCGGCTGGTGCAGATTTTTACAAAAATAACCGAAAAGGCAGAGAGAGGGATTTTTACATCCATATCCCGATGATCAGCTGCGATTGAAAAATTATAACTTGTCTTTGCAAACTAAACCCTTGTCCTATAATAGTATTTTATCTCGGGATTTTGCAATTATATACCGGCAATAATTTATAACTGGCAAATAACAAATGCTAGCTTTGTAATTATAACCTCGTAACCGCGACAATCACATGATTTACATATATGATATACGCATCCAACGAATTTAGTTAGAGGATCTAAAAGAAGTTTATACCTCCGAATATATACCATACAGGCATAAAATAACAATTTCCGAGTAACAGTTTAATTAGAGGGATTTTTATAAACTTGTCCTGAGAATCATATGAGATTAGAAAATAGCTCAAACATCTATATCTATGCTAAAGCTGGGTTTTCCCAGTTTTAACCCTTGCAATGCCACGTGGATCATTCTATGAGTTTTGTTGCTATGGGCTTCGGACCCAACTATTGGCACGTGGATCTTCATTGCCTATTCTTCGGCTTTCGCAGCTGTCAAAGCTTTCAAACTTCATCTCACCACCCGTCGTCTGTGGTTTACAGGAGAATGTTTTGATTTGTTTATGTTCGTATATTTGAGACCTCTTGAATATTTGCACTTTGCACCTTGCTTTCTCGCTATTTTTACGTATTGTTTGCAATGCAAAATAGTATCCTCATTGGCTAATGTCTTTAATGTGTTTTTCCCTGTAAATAATCAATTTTAAAAAGTTGATGTTTTTCGTTTATGTTTATAAATGACGCGGTTGGCTAATGTTATTTTAAAGTACTACATTTGAATATTCTATGTATTCTCTTATCGATTGGGCATATGGTATAGTGGTACAACATCCCAAATAGTCTGCACTTTACGTTTGTATCAGTTTCTATAATTTGTCTATAGTTTGCCACTTTAATTTAGAATATAAAATTATCATATGCGAGATTGTTAATGGAAATTTATTTATTTTTATACGTGTATGGTGTTAATTTCATATTTGGTAACTGTATAATTTCCCATGTATACCACGTAGGTAAAATATCTGAGTTGTTTTTTATTCAAAGGTTTAATAGAGTTGTATTATTTGCTTGCTTCATATACATATTTTTTCTGCATCAGGTATTTATGTATCTTCGAAGCTGTTTCAAGTAATATGGTGTTTAATTCTTGATTAATTGTATGAATTTAGTCTTTTTAAATGAATGGTAATATTTAAACTTACAACACAAATTTTCCGTTTTCATGATACTAATGGAGTTTCGAATTTTTATTATACATGTATTTGCTATATGGCTAACTTGCAAGTTATACCACACGTATAATAAAGTTTTATAAAGTTGCACTAGGGCCGTCCCTGAGGGTAGTTTGTGAGTGCAATAGTCCATGGCCCATCAATTTTAGGGGCTCATTTTTACATGTTCTTCAATCTGTAGTTTAGGAAGAAATAGTATATGTCCTATTACACTCTTATAGAATTTAATTTTTAGTAAAAGAATTCACCAAAAATGTGTTCTTATAAAATCAAATTTTCAATGAAACAACTCACCGAAAAATGGGCCCGTATGGAATCGAAGGTGAACAACTCAATGTGTAAGCTCAAAATTTAATGGGATTCCATAAAAGCATATTGTTCCTCGAAAAATTGTTAAGGGACCATTCTTTCCTTTTGCCTAGGGCCCACGAAATATCATGGACGACACTGAGTTGTACTATATACTGATTGTGTATACATGTGTTCCTCTTGATCAAACATTTGTGTAGATTTTGGAGATGGTTCAGGTAGCATGTTTTGTTTTTTTATGCTTTATTCATTAAAACAAATCTTTTCAATAGAAGTAATTTATCTTAAAGTTACTGTTTATGGTTTGTTGATGAAAGTTTACATTTTTTATACGTGTATGTTGTTAATTTCATATTTGGCACCACTATAATCTTGAGGGTATACCAAGTAGGTAAAAATATCAAGTTGCCTTATATTACATACGTTTAATAGAATTTTACTATTTTGTTATTATGTATACATGTTTCTTATTCTGTATAAAGTATTATGTATCTTCAAAGTTGTGTCAGGTAACATGTTTCATTCTTGATTAATTGCATAAAGAATTTTCAGGAGTACTTTTGGTCTACTTTCCTTGAATATTTCAGCATGTTTTTTTATTTAAAAAAATTCTATCCAAATTCTCTCTTTGTTAGCTTTTTCTCGGATCTCATTGTCTATCCGTGTAGCCTCTCTATCGTTTGGGAAGTTCTTCTCCGTGTTCATGTATTGGATTTCTGATGCAATATTTTCCTTGGAATGGATTAAAGGTTAAGGTAGCAAAGATATTGTCTCAGAATTTTTACCATGATAGTTATCATACTATATAGTTTATTCTCACAAACTCTCATCATGTAAGAAGCTAATTTACATATTTACTTAACTTTATTCTAAGAAAAAATACCTGCCATATTCTAAGTTTTTAATACAAACATAAAAAAGTCAATGTTTTATTTGGGGATTTTTCCCTAATACTTTCTATATTCAGATTTTATATATAATATTCATATATTTTTTCATATCAACACATAGGAGACAATGTGGTATACATTACAGAACGTGATTTTCTATTGCCCCTTCATGTTTTCCATCACAAACACAACACAACTACATAAATAGTCTCCGGGTTGTGCTTATTTGATATTGATTTTGTGTTTGGTCATGCCAATACAATTGAAAATGAATCTGTTGTCATTATCAAGTAGAGAAAATGTGTCTGAATTTATGATCATGTTAAATGAAAAAATATGTTTCCTTTTCACAAGCTCTCATGGAACAAGCTAATATACATATTTACTTTCATTTATTCTCGGGAAAAAAACTACCACATTCTCGGTTTTTATATAAACATGAATAACCCTGGTGTTTTATTTTTATATAGTTTTCCTAATACTTTCTCTATGCAAGTTTTCCTTATAATATTCAAATCTATTTTTTGAAGTTCGCTTAAACGTAAAAACGATGATGCATCATGTTCTTCCTTCTTGATTTACCTTTGTGTCTTTATTTGCCCGCCGCGAAGCGCGGGTATAGCACTAGTCTGTAACTATAACTAAAGCTCTCGACCACATGCCAACACATGACTTCCTCTAATGAATTCTTTCTTCCAGTTTCACTGTGTCGCCCTCCCTCCCCAACACTACAGGAATTGCCCCATTTAGGGACGACAACTAGCGACGGTCTTGGAGTGACCGTCCCTACTGCCTCTTTTTAGGGACGGTCATCCAATAACCGTCCCCAATAACCACATAATAAGAGACTGTATGTGGCTATCGTCCCTTTTGTACTAACTCAAAGGGGACGGTCACTAATGACCGTCCCCTCTGCCTCTTGAAGGTCTTTGGGGACGGTTCTAACCGTCCCCATAAGTCTTCTGTTGGCGTCGCCTCTGACGAATGGTGCAAAGTGGTCGATCGGAGGGGACGGTTATAATGACCGTCCCCTCTGCCTTTGGGGACGGTTCTGACCGTCCCTATAAGTCTTCTGTTGGCGTCGCCTCTGACCATTGGTGCAAAGTGGCCGAGCAGAGGGGACGGTTATTGTAACCGCCTCCTTTGCCTCTTGAAGGGCTTTGGGGACGGTTCTGACCGTCCCTATAAGTCTTCTGTTGGCGTCGCCTCTGACGATTGGTGCAAAGTAGCCGAACAGAGGGGACGGTTATTGTAACCGTCCCCTTTGCCTCTTGAAGGGCTTTGGGGACGGTTCTGACCGTCCCTATAAGTCTTCTGTTGGCGTCGCCTCTGACGATTGGTGCAAAGTGGTCGAACAGAGGGGACGGTTCTAATGACCGTCCCCTCTGCCTCTTGAAGGTCTTTGGGGACGGTTCTGACCGTCCCCATAAGTCTTCTGTTGGCGTCGCGTCTGACGAATGGTGCAAAGTGGTCGATCAGAGGGGACGGTTTTGATTGACCGTCCCCTCTGTGTGGCCAAAAGCGACGGTCTTTAGTGAACCGTCGCCGATCGTCACCATAGGGGACGGTTATTACGACCGTCCCCATTGGTCAGATCGAAAAAAACCCCTTCGACCTGCGTTTTCATCCCCATTCTCACATTTGCAACCCGCCGCCCCAAGGTCGCCCTCTCCGCCCCGGCTTCGCCTCCGGCTCCTCCTTGCTTTCCAACCTCGTTAATCTTCATTTCCGGTAACTATAAACACTCCTTTGCTTTTATTCTTGTTTATTTTACTTGATAATCTTGTTAGAGTTGTTTTTCTCCAATGGATTTAGTTCTTTTGATTATATGCTTAGGTTTGCTTGATATGTTTAGTATATAATAGATATGATTTGTCTAGGTTTGCTTGATGATATGCTTAGGTTTGATTCCCCTAGTTATTAATTTTTTTGATGATAAGCCTAGGTTGTGTATACAATAGGTTAGGGATAATGTTTAGGTTTGCTTGATTCCCCTAGGTTAGCTTGATGATATACTTAGGTTTTCTCCCTAGGTTGTGTATACAATAGGTTAGGGATAACGATTTGGGTATACCATACATTTATCTGTTAGCCTTTGTGCCACAGCGAGCCCCGCAATGCGCTTTCTCCTAAGCTCAAGTGTGTTGAGCACAGAGGAGGGGTGAGCCAAGACCGGACTTTTTGAGGCTAGAGATGAATGAGAGACTTGTGGTGCTTCATTATGGTTTACGGTAGAAAACTTGTTGTCTATAATAACACAATGTTGGATTTTATTCTGATTGTGCAGTAAAATGGATAAATCATGGATGGATAAGAGATACGATGATTTTCAACAATATAAGAGAGGAGTGATTGCGTTCTTGGATTGGGCATTTCAAATAGAGAGAGTTGTTAAGAAATTTGGTGGTCTAAAGATTTATTGTCCTTGTGTGAGATGCAAGAATATTAAATGGGATGTTAGAGAGGCAGTGTATAACCATCTCATCCTCAACGGATTTTGGTTACACTACTCCATTTGGACAGAACATGGAGAGGGTTTAGATGTGCGAATGGATGAGGATATGGGCACCTTTGAAGGAGTGACTACCCAAACCTTGAATAATGTTGATCACGAGTTATTTGAACTAATAGACGATTTAAGAAGACCTGAGGCACAAGACATTGGTTCAGATGATAGGTTCTCGAGCAATTGGCCAGATGCAGAAGATATATTGGCTCCTGGGGTGGAAATGACTTTCCCGCGTACGCAAATTTGTCTGGTTGGAGTACCAAGGGAAAACTCGTATGTCCGGTCTTTTTGAAAAAACACATTCGACATGGTTGTCTGGAAGTATGAAGCACTGTTATTTGGGTCATCGTCGATTCCTTCCACCAAAGCATAGATGGCAAAGGGCAGATAATAATAAGAAATTCGACGGGACACCTTATGGACAACGAGTTGACTTAGCTCGTGTGAATGGCAATATTATTTGGGAATAGCAATTACATGTACGAAGCAGTTGCCTAGGACGGACAAACAAGAAAAGTGCAGCCGGCGGTTGGAAGAAGCAAAGTATTTTTTTCAGAGAGTTACCATATTGGAAACACTTACAGCTTCGTCATAATTTGGATGTCATGCATATTGAGTGGTTTTTTTAAATTATTGTGTTCGAAGGTTTTAGATCCGTTGATCTTGAGAAAACTTGAAGATGATATTGTTATCACATTATGCAAATTGGAGCAGATTTTCCCACCAGCCTTCTTTGACGTCATGGTCCATTTAATAGTTCATTTAGCAGGTGAAGCAAGAATCGGTGGGCCGGTTCAATATCGTTGGATGTATCCAATAAAAGGATTCCTTCGAAAATTAAAAAATATGGTCTTTAACAAGGCACAACCCGAAGGATGCATTGCTGAAGGTTATCTTTGTAAAGAGTGTATTAATTTCTGTGAAATGTATATGGACGGTGAAAGCGTGCGTTTTAACCGATATGAACGGAATGATGAAGGCGAGGTCGTGGAGGAAGAGGACGAATCTAAATTATGGGTCTTTCATTCTTGTGGCAGGTATATATTCAGTGGTTTACGCCGCGTAATATCCGATGAAGATAGAGATCTCATACAATACTATGTCTTGATGCAGTTGTCAGAAATAGATGAATTCTTTGATGACTACAATTCATTTTCTAATGAGACGCATAATAAATCTGAATTCCTCAAATGGTTCCGTTCACGTGTGAAACATTTACGGGAAACGGCAGATGATAGGTGGAATATTAACCTTGACATTCTTGGAAGCATACCATATTCTCAAGTTATGTCTTATAAGGGTTATATTGTGAATGGATACAGATTTAGAACAAAGTCCGCCGACGAGATGAAATCGACGCAAATGTCGGGTGTTATAGTAAAAACAGATTTGCCTTCAGGTTTAGACGGCTATTATGGGGAAATACTTGACATAATAGAGATCAGTTTTACTCATGAATGTCGATGTGTTCTTTTTATGTGCAATTGGTTTGATGTTGGTCGCGAGGGGATAGGATACCAAAAAGACAGAAATGGGATCATTTCATTGAAACAATCTGGGAAATTGCAAACAAATGAGCCCTTTACACTGGCCGGTCAGGTAGAACAAGTTTTCTATGTTCCAGACAACTTAACTGATGGATGGATCATACCCGTGAGAACAGTGCCAAGAGATTTTTTTGATGTCAACGATGATGATGAATTGCTAAATATAAACGAGGCATATCAAGCTGAAATAGAGGAAAATCCAACACAAATTGTAGATGCGGATTTCTAAAATGTAAGTTTACTATCATTTATTTTCCAATTTTTTGATGTAATATGTGAATTATATCATTGTTGTTATATCTAATTCGAATGTTTTATAATATGCAGATATGCCTCCACGTCCTAGACGCATCCGGGATGCACCGCCTACAGCACAGCGAGGGAGTGAGACCTCCGATCCTGACGGATCGAGTGGCTCGGGCGCCAGACGTAGAGGCCCATCTCAGTGCAGAGTGTTGGACCGTCTGCGTCCTGGTGAGACACTCAGGGTGCGGATCGTTGGAGGCGATGCGGTGGGGGAGAACTCGGCTGCTTTCCAGAGTTACTTGGGACAGGTGTGCAGAGCCAGGGTCCCTCTCCACATTACACACTGGGGTTTAGTGGAGCGGTCAATAAAAGATGCCATTCTTCATGATTTGGAGGTATTTTTAATATTAACAAATCAAATTTTTTCTTCAGTATATATATAAACTTATTTATGTTTGCTTTGATTTCTTTGCAGTCTAGTTTTTCCTGGGACCGTGATCCGGCCACTGATGCTCTGATTTTAGGCCATGGGGGGGAAATGATGCGTAAATATCGAGGTCGTCTGAAGGCCCGAGTGAGTACCTTTCTTTATAGTTAAGTACAAAATTGTTTTTCATCATCTAAGTATATAATTAATTTTCTTAATATTTTAAAGTATTTCGACCCGGAGCTTCCATTGGAAGCCAATTTGGCAAATTGTCCTCCGAATGTACCCGCAGAACAATGGAGGGCGATGGTCACTATTTGGATGGGAGAAGAACACACGGTATGTGACACATATATGTATGCATTTTATAGATATATCATTTGGAATTACTATCATTTGGAATTCTTTTATTGAAATTACTATCTTCGTATAGGGCATCTCAAGGAAAAATGCTGAAAATCGGAGGAAAGGTTTCAAGTCTACCCATAGAATGGGGAGAAGAAACACAAATCAACTCAAGGATGACTTCGTAAGTAATCTACTTTATGATTAGTGTTAAAATTGTAACCATTATATATGTATTAAAATAGTATCGTAAGTTTACTAATCTTTTGCCATTAGGAAGTGGAGAACGAGCGAGTGCCCAGTCGAATGGAAGTCTTCGAGAGGTCTAAGAGCCGCGATGTGGGCGGGGAAGTTCATTGGGTGGATCCTGCCTATGCTCCAATTCATGTAAGTTATTCGTAACATATTTGCATCTTTTTACAAATTAAATGAATCCGAACTTAATTACTTAAATAAATTTGTAGGAGGAGATGGTGAGGCTCACAACCACTGGCTCTTTAGACCCCTCCGGAACGAGTCATCCACCTCTTACTGCTGATGCGGCCTTCCTCCAGGCGACCGGTCCAGAGCATCAGGGACGCGTCCGTTGTGGTGGTCGTGGCGCCACCATACGGAATTGGTATGGAGTAGGGACCGGCTCGACCTCTCAGAAGACACAAAGGGAGAGGGAACTAGAGAGTCAGGTGTCTAGCATGAATATGGAGATTCAGGATTTGCGCCAACAAATGGCGATTTTCAATGCATTCATGCAGGCACATCACGGTGGAGCGTCGACTAGCCACCCAACAGTTGATGATAATGCCGCTGTGAGGCTAGGCGACGACGATGACGGTGAAGAAGAAGATGATGCTGATGACGACGAGGACGACGACGATGACGAGGATGAGGACGACGACTAGGATAGCTTACTTAGTTTGTAGGATACTTTAGTATATTGTATAACTATTTTGAACAATTATTGTAGGATACTGTAGTAGTTTCAATGCATGTGTTGTTGGACGAGTTGTTTATGAATGTGGATTGTATTTTTTTTGTCTGGTGATTGTAATTTATATTATGTATACAGATTTTTTGTAACAGGGGAAAATGGGGATCAAATAGGGGGCAATGGAAATTTTTTTTGTTAGCAGATTAACAAAGGGGACGGTCATTGTGACCGTCCCCTTCGGATTTACCGTCTTCAATTTTTATCATTTGGGACGGTCAGGACCGTCTCCCCTGACAGACTTTACGGGACGGTCATGACCGTCCCCAATAAAAACACTTTAAGGGACGGTCACGACCGTCCCCTTTGTCTGACTTGTAGGGACGGTCTTGACCGTCCCCTATGTGCGGGTATTGGGGACGGTTACTAATACCGTCGCGTATACCAAATGCGACGGGACCTTTAGAGACGGTCTTATGACCGTCCCCTCTGATCAATGGGGACGGTCAACTTATCGTTAGCGACGGATGTTGACCGTCGCCTGTTCTCATCTTTCTTGTAGTGCAATCTATCTTTGCTCTCTTTATATTTTTCTCATGTGTTCTCTCTCCCTTTTATAATATCTAATTTTAGCATTAAGGATGTGTTTGGTTCGTGGTTATCTGAGGGAGGATAACCCGTTTTAGTGTTTTGGTGCTCGGCTTTAGAGTTGGAGGGTTTGTGTGATGTGATTGTATTGAAATCTGAAAAAGTGGGTATTTATTATGATGCGATTGTATTTAAATTTGAAAAAGTGGGTACTTGTTGTGATGCAATTGTATAGAAGTTTGGAATTGTGAGTAGAAGTTGAGTATTTTATAAGTTTTAGATGATATGATGGTATAATATATACATTTTTTTATGGAAAGAGTGTGTGCTCCACTAGTGGGTTAGAAATATGGATTTTGAGGGTAACCCATCCAAAGCGGGGTAACCCTCAACCAAACGTCTCTTAAAAGTTCAAATAAGTATCATTACTCTCTTATGTTCTCTCTCGCCATCATTATTGTTATTTTTAGTATAAAAAGTTCTAATAAGCATAATTATCATATCTTCTCTAGCCTCCGTTATTTCTATATTTAGTACTAAAAATTACAATCAAGTATTAAAAATTCCAAGTGAGTGTAGTTACTGCAAATAATATTTTTACCATGGTATCAAATGTTATGTTGCATCAAGGTAATTTCATTTTTCTCCTATATTCATTGAATGTTATGTTGCTTTGAAGCAATATTATCTTTCATGTCCTATGATTATTTATAAAAATATAAAAATAAAAATATCAAAATGATAATGAAATATTAAAATATTTTTAGAACTCTAAATAAATAATGCAGTCCAACTAAATAATGTAAACGGCATGTGTAATAAAACAGACGTTAGAATAATAGATAAAACTCTATAATTTAAAGATACAATTAAATATAGATAAAATAATTTATTCTCAATAATGTCACCATAATAAAATGTCAGGTAATTATTCCATTTGATGTAAGATAATAACTAATAATTAAGTATTTTCTATTTTTTAATATTTATTTTTAACACCTACATAAATTTAGAATTCACAATAAATGGCATGTCTCTTTGTATATCACTAATTCACATTGTAATGATTATTTATTACATCTCTTTTTGAAATTTATACTAATTGACACCTTTTTAAGAAAAATATAAAAATAAGGAGTAATTTATTGATATGTGAATTCATAACAACGATAGAATATCAAATATGTATTATCAAAAAGCTCAAGTACAAAAAATGATTCCATAAGACTAATATTGTTATATGCTAAAGGATCGTTATCAAATTATACATCATAATTAATTGAACTGTCTTATTGTACTAAAATAGAAAAACTACTTTATCAACGCAATAAAGACACTAAAAGCAAAAGTACAAAATATGAATTAGTTATTAAAATATTTTTCAAATGGAGAATTTAACCTGTAGTGTTATTTTTTGAAAAGATAACTTAGAAATAAAATACTTTATCATTAAAAAAATTTGTATGCTATTACCAAAAAGTATTTTTAAAAATCCATCTCACTGCAAAGCACGGTTTTACTAATTATAATTGAATAAAACGTTGATTTCATACCAGTAAAAATACATACATGATATGCAACCATATGGTACATACTCTTTGTATATGCACCTCGTGTTATATATCAAAGAAAATAAGCTTTTGGGATAACATAGTAGCCATTGCTAAACCTTTTGCACACATATTTGTTATTGTTGATACTCTTTTGAACAATGAAGATAAAATATGGAGGCATCAATTGTAAATGTTATGAACTTGCCTTCCTTGACAACTTATGTCATACACTTTTTTTACTAGTTAAAGGAGGGAGGTGGGGTTGGCCTAATAGACCTCAATTATGCACGTTCGGCATACACTTTGAATGATAAATGAATTCAACGAAAGCAACATGTGTGAATTAGACAGAGCTCCAGTATCACCACCTTCGCATACTTTCTTCCCTCGAGCTAGTGTTCTTCATGGAAAATGCCTCTTAGGGGATCATTGCTAAATTTAGAGTAGAAAGAAAATCAAGAGCTTTGGTAATTAAAAAGGCTCATTCAATGATAAAAGTAAGTGTGGTTATTGAGAAAGAATGACAATCTAGCAATATTAGTTACATACTTGGAAAATGTGCTTAAGTTATTGAGCCAACAATTAGATATAACACGTAAGGAAACAAACCATGAAGCGGACATATCTCATTTTCGAAGGCTTCCTCCCTCGATGGGGATAAGGGTCACAACAAGGAAAAGAGAAATTATCCATGATAAAGCATTTGATCGAGGAAGAAAGAACATTATTAGAATCAGAGATCGAGTCACGAATGGGTCACAAAGGTGATTTGAATGTGAAGTATCATCTCTTGTGGGATTCTAAACTTGAAACTTGATGGATATTATCAAAACGAATAATTAAATGATGAGGGAAATATGAATTCATATAAATCATCAAATAAAATGATACAGAGAGAGACTTGCGTTTGACACATCCAAAAAATAATTTAATAAGAGAATGAAGCATGGAATGATGGATATAAAACGGTTCGAAAGTCCTTATCCTTTCTATACAGTTTCTTGAAGTAAATTTAGTTGAGAATGCATAAAACCAGCATCCATCATATGGAATAAAGATGAATTGTTGAATGTAAGTAAGAGGGGATGATCAACAAAGAATGAGCATATTTTAAAGAAATATGCATTCAACTAATTACGAATACATAAAGGGAAGAAGAACGAAGGAGGCTTGGGCCAACTTTCTCGTTGAGTTCACATGGACTTTCTCAACAATATGTTGGAAACATGTAAAAGTTTACAAAGCAGTGATGCAAAGGAGGGGTTACCTGATTGGATGACCGTCATTGGAGTTGATGGGCGGTCTTCCAAGTATACCAATGCTTTCTTATTTGGATGGCTTTGCTTCTCTGTTGTGTGAAAAAGTACATAAGAGCAAAACTCTCCCTCTCGCAATCTGAGTCTGTAATCTCCTTTCTCCTTTTTGAAGATGGATTTTCATAAAGAGATAACACATGTGTTGATTACTTGAGGACCAAGATCCATTCTTTAATTGCATTTGCAGTTTGCAATTTTACCTATTATAAAAGAGTAAATTACCCTTTCATCTCTACATAATATATCCCATGTCAAAGTTACATTAATGCACGAATGGTTTCCAAATATTTCTTCAATCACTTCTTTATATTGGATGATTAGTTGACAATAATAACACATATTTATATACATATCAGTTCATCTTTGAATTAATATTCTAAAAATCTTTCACTTAGGCTATATGTGTAGCTTTATATATATTTTATCTAGATGAGCTCAATCTTTTTATCATCACTTTAACGTGTTTCATCAAATCATGTCTACCTATTGTATCGATCATATGATCAAAATGACTATTCTACAACCATAGTAACTTAATATTTAATGGTCATATATGTCAATACAACTTAATAACATGCATAAGAACGTGGATATGTAACATCAAAACTATATGCAATATGATTTTAACATATCAATTTCCAACTGATCTACTTAAATGAGATCAAGCTTGATGATAACAAAGTGAACATAAAATAATTGTTTATTCAAAACAATAGCCACAGTGTCTAAAAATCCAAAGTACCTAAAAATTATTTACATGCATTTTTAAAATTACAAACTCTGAATAAAATTGAACATCTTTAACTAAAATGACAAGCATATTTATGATATGATCATTAAATACTTTTGGTGGCAATCCTTTAGTAAGTGGATATGCGGTAATGGAGTTCGTACCGATGTGCTCAATAAATAATTGTCCGCTTTGTACTCTTTCTTTAACAAACTGGAATTTGATGTCTATATGCTTAGACTTTGTTGAACTCATATTATTATTAGAATATAAGTTTGACGATGTATTATCATTAAATAATTTTAATGGTTTTTCAATACCATCAACTATACACAACCCAGTGACAAACTTATGTAGCCAACTTCCGTGATTGGATGCATCATAACATGCTATGAATTTTGTTGCCATGGTGTAAGGGGTTATAAGAGATTGCTTATCACTCTTCAAAAAAAAATCACCCCAACAAGTAGATAGATGTTGTCTGATTAGACTTCATGTTATCTTGACATCCAAGAAAATCATAGTCTCTATAACTAATGATCTCAAGTTGGTTTGACCTCCTATATGTGAGCATATATTCTTTTGTTCTTTGTAGGTATCTTAGAATCCTTTTAGCTGCTTTCCAATGGTCTTGTCCCAAATTATGCAAATATCTTCCCAACATCCATGTAATATATGCCAAATCTGGTCGAGTGAAACTTGTGCATACATTAGACTTCCAACTGTTGATGCATAAGGAATTCTTTGCGTTTTCTTTTTCTTAAAATCATTCTTAAGGCATTGGTTGGGAGTGAACCCGTCTCCCTTAGTCTCAAGGGCATCAACATGACTATAATCTTGCACGTTGTATCTTTTGAGACCTTTTCAATATAGCTCTTTTGTGATAAACCAAGGATGTTCTGAGAACGGTCTTGATATATCTCAATATTCAAAATAAAAGAAGCAGCACCAAGATCTTTCACGTCAAAAATCTTTGAAAGAAATTTCTTCATGTCCTATAAAAGGTGTGTATCATTGATAGCAAGGAAGATGTCATCAACATATAATACCAAGAAACTATGTTTACTCCCAAAAAACTTATATATATGCATTCATCTGTCAAATCCATCAAAACTAAAAGAGATAATCATATGATGAAATTTGGAAAACCATTGTCTTGAAGCTAGATTGAGTTCATAGATGGATTTCTTGAGTTTGCAAATCATATTCTTGAGGTCTCTCAGCACAAAGTTTTCTATTTGTACCATACATGTTGTTTCGTCAATGTCACCATTGACAAATGTTGTCTTTCATGAGAGAGCCTTTCAAAAAAACCAAAGAGAAAGTCTCTTTATAATCAATGCCTTCCTTTTGTGTAATCCTTTTGCAACAATGCAGATTTTGTATCTTTCCACATCATCTTTTGAATATCTCTTGATTTTAAATATCCATTTGCAACCAATGTATTTCACATCTTCAGACAATGGGACAAGATCACACACATTGTCATCCTTCATAGATTTAGTTTCTTCATTCATGGCAACTCTCCATTTTAGAGAATTAACACTTTGCATGGCTTGAGGAAAGGTGATCGGATTATCTTCAAACTCCAATGTCTACATCTTGTTCTTGGAGACATATAATATAGTCATCAATATTGCACTTCTTATCTTTAGTAGATCTTCTTAATGACAAAGATTCATGAGGTGTTGATATTTGTTCATCTATAATTTCATTTTGTCTATAACATTATTCTGAATGTTTTTGTCATCAGAAATGATAGGAATGTGATCCTTCCTATCAAGTCCAACAATATCTAGGAGAATGTTAACCTATTCCTCTTCAAAGACAAAGTCTTTACCTTTATATCCCCTTGAAAACTCAACATCCTCAACAAATCTAGCATTACCATACTAAAAAATAAATTTAGTTGTGGGATTATGAAATTTATACTCCCTTGATCTTTCAGAGTATCCAATAAAATAACAACTAATTGTTCTTACATTCGATTTTCTTTCATAGGCTTGTAATGCCTTGCCTCAACTAGACATTCCCAAACATGAAAATGATTTAGATTAGACTTCCCATCTGTCCAAAGTTCATATGAAGTTCTACTAGTTGTCTTAGTTTGAACTCTGTTTAGAATATATGTTGCAGTCTTGAGTGCTTCTCCCCAAAGATATTCCAGCAAGGTAGAATGACAAATCATTCTCCTCATCATATTTTTAAGTGTTCTGTTTCATCTTTCAGCTATACCATTTATGGTCGGTGATCTTGACATGGTGTATTGTGGAACGATACCGCATTTTTCGAGGTATCTTGCAAAAGGTCATGTACTTTTTCACTTGAACCGTCATATCTACCATAGTATTCACCACCGCAGTCAGATCTAATGCTTTTAATCCTTTTACCGAGTTGATTCTCAACTTCAGTCTTAAAATTTTTGAACACATCTAGAGATTGAGACTCATCATGAATGAGATATAAGTAGCTATATCTGGAAAAATAGTCAATGGACTTATAAAATATTAATTGTTGGACATTCCAAGCAATCATAGGAAATGGGTCGCACATATATGTATGCATACGTTCCAAGACGTTTAATGACCTATTGACTTCAAAACACCTTTTATTGGTTGTGTTTTCCTTTTATGCATTTTACACATACATCAAAATCTGTGAAGTATGAGGGACTTAGAATTTTAGTTGACACAAGACTTTTTTTTATCATTGACCTGTATGTGTACCATAATCGTGTACGCCATAATGATGTAGAATATATATTTGTAATTTTTCGTTTTAAACCTCCTGTTTTAGAAACAAAAGACTCACTATAAGAGGCAACATAATTCAAACAATGAAGTCGATCAAATCCGGATAAGAAACGAGAACCAACAAGAATAGAATTTTGAAATCAAATAGGTTTTCCATCACCAAAAGAAATAGAATAACCGACCTTGTCTAAAAGATAAGCTGAAATTAGGTTTTTTATGAAAAGAAGGTACAACAAAATTCCCATCTAGACCAAGGTAAAAGCCAATATTAAGCAATAATATGAAATTTGCTCGACATCTACTAATTCGCCATTCCCCTCATAGAGGTATCTTTCAGTTTGACTAGGTTATCGGAAGCTCAGGCGACCCCGCATAGAGACATTAGCATGAGTCGTGGCTCCAGAATCTAGCTACCAAGTGAGCTATGGTACCAAAGTCAAATTAATTTATGAACAAATCAAACTATCAAGTGTACCTTTCTTAGCATATCAAGCATGATAATTTGTGCATTGCGTCTTCTCATGTCCTTCAACTCCATAAAAGAAACAACCTGCAACAGATAGTTCCTTATTATGTTGTTTCTTATGAGGTACTGTGACTGCAGCTTCCTTTTTTCTGCTTCCTTTTCTTGTCATTTCCTTTGATGGCAAGACGGATACTTTTTGTCTTGTCTTGCTTCAGTCTTTCCTCTTCATGCATACAATATGACAGGAGATCAATAAAGAGATCAAGTCACTTTTTGATAGTTATAGCTCACCTTAGTTGAATGAAGGAGGGAGAGATATAAGAACTAGATGCACCAACAAGCCCTCAAAGGGTTCAAGTTTGAGTGCTTTCAACTTTTAAGTAAGATGAGACATCTCCATGATGTACTCCATGATGTTACCCTTTCTCTTATAATACATTGAGATTATACTAGCCAAGAGTGTACCAATTCTAGCCTTTTCATTTTTGGCAAATTGTTTTCCAATGTCGGTAAGGAGTTCTTTAGCACTACTTATTTTTCAGACATAGTACCTTTGAATGCTTCCGAAATGACCCTTTTTTATTATCTTCATGCACATGTGATTTGATCTCTCCCACTTTTCTTTATCCTTCTTCTCATCATATGTACTCTTATCCGTAAGTGGTGCAGGAGAGTCAGTCCTTATCGCAAGGTCAAGATTCATGACTCCAAGAAAAATCAACAAGTTCTCCTGCCATGACTTAAAATCGGAGTCATTTATTATTGGAATCGAATCGGTGGTGGCAGTTATGTTGGTGAAATTCATATCTGAAAATCGATAATAAAAAATACTCAGATAATTGCAATTAACCCAAAATATTGGATACATGTAAAATCTCAACTCAAGATATCTACCATTCCATTATAACTTAATCTTTATATAAAAATTACAACTTGTGAACCATATCTTGATGTAGTAAGGAATATGATGATAACAACATGTCAAATATAAATATATATTCCTATGGATTTAATATTTGCATGATAACCAAATAATCATCGCATATTTAAAACTACAACAGCATATGTAATTCTGATAGATATCAATTTTTCTTTTGGATAAATATTTATCCATACGAATTACAAATGCATAACCATTTATATTTTTTCACACATCAATTTTAAGAATGGAGGTCACTTTGTTGGCTTATTGCTACAATTAATGTATGTCGATATATGTAAGTGTTAGCTCATATATTCAAAACTATTATTTAATTTTAACAAAAAAAAACTCTAATGGGAAATTGTGGGCCCGTAACCTATTGTTGGACTCTAAATTTGAAACGTGATGGATATTATCATTATAAAACAACTAAATGATGAGAGGAATATGGATTCATATACATAAACAAATAAAATGATATATAGATAGATAGATAGATATTTGTTTTGACATGTCCAAGAAAACAATTTAACAACAGGATAAAGCCTGAAATGATGGGTATAAAATGCGTTGAAAGTCGTTAACCTTTCTATACAATTTCTTGAAGTTAAACTTTAGTTGAAAATACATAAAGATAGCATATATCAAATGAAATAAAGATGTATCGTCGAATGTAAGCTTAACAGGGGGATGATCAACAAAGACATGAGTATATTTTAAAGAAAGATACGTACCAACAATTACAAATTCGTAACGAGAAAAAGAGCGAAGGAGTTGTCATTGGTATTGATGGGTGGCCTTCCAAGTATACCAACACTTTCTTGATTGGATGGCTTTGTTTCTATGTTGTGTGGAAAAGTACACAAGAGCAGAACTCTCCCTCTCGTAATCTGTGCTTAACCTCCTTTTCCCCTTTTTAAAGATGTGGATTCAGAAAAGGGATAATGCGTGTGTTGGTTATTTGGGGAGCAAGACTCATTATTTAACTGCATTTGTAATCTGCAGTTCTACCCATCATAAAAGAGCAAATCACCCTTTGTTCTTTACATTATATCCCATGTCGAAGTTACGTAAATGTCCGACTGATTTCCAAACATTTCTCCCATCACTTCTTTATATCGATCCATTAGTTGACAATATTAACACATATTTACATATAAATAAAATGATATATGTAGATATTCATATTTACAGATAACTAAATGATGAGAGGAATATGGATCCATATTCATCAGCAAATAAAATGATATATATATATATAGATGTAGATATAGATATAGATATAGATATTTGTGTTGACACGTCCAAAAAGGAATTTAATAATAGGATGAAGCCTGAAATGATGGATATAAAATGCGCTGAAAGTCTATATCCTTTCTATACAATTTCTTGAAGTTAAACTTTAGTTGAAAATGCATAAAGATAGCATATATGAAATGGAATAAAGATGCATTGTCGGATGTAAGCTTAACGTGGGGATGATCAATAAAGACATGAGTATATTTTAAAGAAAGATACATGCCAACAATTAAAAATATTTAACGTAAAAAGGACGAAGGAGGCATGGGCCAATTGTCTCAATGAGTTCATGTGACTTCTCTCAACAATGCGTTGGAAACATGTAAAAGCCGACAAAGGCAATGATGCAAAGGAGGGGTTACATGATTGGATGGTTATCATTGGTGTTGATGGGTGGTCTTCCAGGTATATCAACACTTTCTTGATTGGATGGCTTTGCTTCTATGTTGTGTGGAAAAGCACACAAGAACAAAACTCTCACTCTCGCAATCTGAGTCAGTAACCTCCTTTCCCCTTTTTAAAGATGTGGATTCTGAAAAGGGATAATGTGTGTGTTGGTTATTTGTAACCACGACATATTCTTTAACTGCATTTGTAATTTACAGTTCTACCCATCACAAAGAGCAAATTATCCATGGTTCTCTACATAATATACCCCATGTCAAAGCTACATTAATGCCCGAGTGATTTCCAAACATTTCTCCAATCACTTCTTTATGTTGATCCATTAGTTGACAATATCAACACATATTTACATACATATAAGCCCATCTTTGGATTAGTATTCCAACATCTCCATGCTTCAAATGGAAAAAATAGTAGATAGAATCCACTCGATCAAGCAAATTGATGGTATTTTTATTTGCGTCAAAATACGTATTAAGGGAACATTTTTCACACATTTAAGGAACAAATTCTGCCACAGTCACAATGTATCTAACATTTCTTTCAATTTTCAATGGAGTATCAAGTCAATGCTGTGGAGATGGGATGTTGAATTCCTTTCCCACTAAAGAAGAAAGTCAACCCATACGGTTATTACATAGTAAATAGTTCAGTGCCTAGTCCGGGAAATTCTAATGAAAAGAAATATTTGAGCCCTATGGTTGAGGTTAAATCTTTTTTTAAAAAAAAATATTGATCATCCAACTCTGGTCAAATATCTTGATCTGTTATGTTTAAATCTGGTGAATTCTGCTTTACGATCCTTGGCCTGGGAAGTTGGACCTGCAACATTTTCTGGGTTCGGTCAAGAATGTAGTATGGGAGCCTGATGTTAGATTATGCAAACATTATTTGCGTCATCTGATTAAGATCAGTTGAACCTTTCGAGAACCTTGTTTCTACCAATTAGTTCGATCGTAGAAGAAAACACACTTGTTCGATCATATAAGATCAATGTTGATGTGAATTGGATTCACATTTGACAATTAATTGAAAGTGTAATTCACATTTTATTTTGGGTTATAAATGTGATTCACAATTTTCCAATGAACAATTAATTATGAATTATTTTTTAGAATAACTTACAACAAGTGTTGTTGTAAATCTAGGAGATTTCTATGGAATAATGTAATCTCATGAGATACGGCGGGGGATGTGCTGGCAAGAAAGCTCATAACGGAAAAGAAATATCCAATCGCTAAAAGTACCGTCTGCCTATTATATATGACGGCTTGGAAAAAACACACCAAAAAGAAATTAGATATCTCATATGCCGTACCGAGGTCAATTTTCCGTTATCTTCATTACCCCCCTATTGCTCCCCTTCTTTTCCATCCTACAGGCGCGGTGGGGAAAGGTAGGAATACCACTGGTCATCATCGGTATAGAACCCTGTGGGGAAGTAGAGGAAACCCCTCCTCCGGGCACCTCCCCGCCACATTGGACCAGGAAAGGAGACCCCTCGCGTGTGTACATGCTACTAAAAGGTTCCCTCGAGAAATCTCAGAAGACTACTTTGCTGGTCGACAACCTACTATATATCTAGTGAGTAGCCCTCCTGGCAGGGAGAAGCTTCTTCCCCGGGTTCAAAAAGTTCTATAGCCGATACCATTTGCTACTATTATCCTACACCCACCATCCCATCCACACATATACTGACTTTCGACTTGAACCAGAAAAAAGAAAGGTGAACGAAAAACCAATGGTCATCCCATTTGCTCACATACTCCTGGGAAGACATAACGAAGGAGTCAAATAAATCAAAAAAGTGGAATTCAGATCTCCTACGTCCCTCCCTGGGGATCTAACATAGACCGGTACCCCATCTGCCTTTTCTCCCCTAGTTTCAATGCTTACACAAGGGCTAGATAAAGCAACCAGATCCAAGGGCGGGAAGGAAAACGCCTTCTGTCTATATTTCAGATGTCATTCTATTCGCGACTGAAGCTTAACCAGGAAGGCTACCCCAAGACCCCTACAGCAGGGATGCATTCTTTCAGGGGTACCGAAGGCTAAGGTGGGGAGAGGTCAGTGGTGCAGAGGCGAGCTGAGAGAAGAGTGGAGAGGGGAAGTATGAGATAGTTGACAATGCTTTGAGTCAACTAGATAGCTTGGCCTGCCCAGATTCCTGCGCTAAGTTCACTATCTGAAAAGCTGGAGAATGCCCCTGCTTCAAGTCAAGAAGTAAGTTGGTAGTAGGAGAAAGTGGCATAAGGTGAGACCAAGGGAGAGGACACATCCTCGGTATTATTCATTCCAGGGGAGGTCGACTACCTCGATTCCTGGGGAAGCGGGAGAACTGCTTGCGTCAGAGGTGAACGAAGCTTATATCTTTGGGAGTGGAGGCTCATACTCTCTTGCTCAGCTAGCCCTCGCACCTCCACCTGGAATTCGCTACGAGACCATACCGATGACTTTTATACATATCTCCTCGGGGCAGCCTGATTTTCGAGGGCTTGAAAGACCAGATATATATATGAAGAAAAGCCCACTGCTTCACTTACTATCGCGTTATTATAGTTATTAGTTGCGATCTCGCCTCTTCTTCTACCCGCTTTCGCTCTTCCCATGGTCTCAGTCTAAGTTCGCTTTCTCAGCCTGTGATATCCTATGTCAGCAACCCTACCTGTATATATTGGAGTATAAGTTGTATGCGCCTAGTGTGTTGTAGCAGGGTAAATGGATCCTGGAGAAGATCCATTTACCCCATCCAGTGTTTAGTCCCATACCGCCTAGTGGTGGGACTTGGAGGCTCTGGAGAGGCTATATAAGGAGCCCCAGACCTCCTGTACTCATTGAGAAAGCAATAGAAGACACGCCCCTTTGAGGGCTTCTCCCGTGATTTCATCCCGCTCCTCACGGAGTAGGGTTCCACGTAAAATCTCGTTTTTCTTTATTTTGTTCTTTATCTTTATTCCATGTTTCCGCTTCGCTTCCAATTTTCTAACATGGTATCAGAGCGGGTCGATTCTCGAGGAGTTTTTTTCTCTTTATTGTTGATTCAAGATTCAAGTTCTGGATTTATGAAGATTACGTTTATGTTAAAGATCTGTTCATCGATTGGAGAAAATTCTAGGGTTTCGTGGAAACGTCAATCACGGCACCAGTCCCTCTATCTCCAGATCGCTCCTCCATATACACCATATACGGCGGAACCTCCTGGTGTCCAGCCGACTCATGTCCAGGCGACGGGCTTTATCGCACCCAGTTCCAGCGTCATCAACGCAGCCGTTGCGATACTATACTAAGCCATTCATTTGGCGTTGTTTCCTCCTTCCGATAAGGCTCCAGGCGGAGCACCTCTCGCAAATTCAAGATCCAGGGGCTTCGCAAATCGCAGCTTCCTTAGGCGTGCCTCCTCCAGTCTTCAAACCCCAGCACCGAAGCCCCTTTGTTCTCTCCTCCAGGCTGATGACGTGCACACCGCCGCCACGAATCCCAGGCCCATGCGAGCACGTGCGGCGCCATTCCAAAGATGCAGGCGGCCTCCTCCGTGCGCGAACATCGCGTGAAGCCTCTCTTCCTCGAGCTCTCTCCAATTCGCGTAGTACTAGCCGCCATCCGCAGAAAGCAATCTCCCCTCGCAACCGATCCTCCAGACCTGCTAGACGCGATGCTCCAGTGCCCTAATCGCCCTCCAGCACGATCCCAGGCATCGCGCACGTTGCTCCTACATCTGATGACGCACCTTCGCGCAACCGAGGCAGATGACCATCGGCGGCGCAGATAGCCCTACTCCCCTCCTTGGCGGTGTTGCAGAAAGATGAAAACCTAAGAGGCGGCGGGTTTTTTTGGTGTGATGGGTTCCGCAACCCTAGGGCACATTTTATTTAAGAAAAAATTTGCTGAAAAAAGGGGGAGGGCAACAGGTCCAAAATCATTGGGACCGTAAAAAAATGAATAAAAAAAGGAGAGGTGACATAAGCTGTTAAAAAAATTGAGAGAAAGAGAGAGAGAGAGGTATTCCAGTTTTTTTAAAAAAAAATATTCGAAAAAAAGATGCGTGCTTTAAAAAAAAGGAGCCGCACGCATTTAAAAATGATTTAAAAAATGTGTTTTTTCAAAAAAAAGAGGCGCGTGCAAGAAAAAGTCGTACGCAACTATTTCAAAAATATATATATAATGATGCAAAAGCCAAAAAAAAGGGAAACGGCTTACGAAAAAAATGACGGCTTATTAAAAAAATGATGAAAAGCCGTAAATTTCATGTTTGTTTTCCCAATTATATTATCTTCTCCCAACTTTGTCGATGCTCATTTTCCGACAAGTATGGGAGAAAAGGGGAGTATATATGTAGAGTCACAGGTCTTGTATTCCAGATCCAGATTTCTCCAAACCAGCCAGTTGATCAGACTCTACAGTTCGGTTTCAGACTCGACGATCATTGTTTCTGAGTCTCCAGTTTCAGACAAACATATGTTTGCGGTCATTTTCTGATGAGCATATGTTGCCATCATTGTCAGAGGTCCCCATCATTCTTCTAGTTGTCAGACCAGAGTTTTCATGTGGGCCATAGGGACTCCAGAGCAGAGGACCATTCCCTATGCCATTGAGGGCAAAGGTTTTCATGTGGTATCATAGGTACACCAGAGCAGTGCACCATTCTCTGAGCCAGATGGGAGAGACCCAGTTCTCCGACGAGGAGACTTCAGACGCAGTTCAGACTCGATGGTCAGATTCCGAGTCTTTAGTTGACTCATACTCCAGCCCGTTCGTCCTCCTCACCTGCACGGCATGAGAAGCAACGTCCTCGATTGCAACAATGTGCGCGTTGGGTTGATATTGTCCGTAGTGTTTTGTAGCGTTGAGTTGAGATTCTTTCTGTTTGTCCAAGCTGAGCATTGCATGCTCCAGCTTGAGGGGGAGTGTTGGAGTATAAGTTGTATGTGCCTAGTGTGTTGTAGCAGGGTAAATGGATCCTGGAGAAGATCCATTTACCCCATCCAGTGTTTAGTCTCATACCGCATAGTGGTGGGACTTGGAGGCTCTGGAGAGGCTATATAAGGAGCCCCAGACCTCCTGTACTCATTGAGAAAAGCAATAGAAAACACGCCCCTTTGAGGGCTTCTCCCGTGGTTTCATCTCGCTCCTCACGGAGTAGGGTTCCACGTAAAATCCCGATGTTCTTTATTTTGTTCTTTATCTTTATTCCATGTTTCCGCTTCGCTTCCAATTTTCTAACAGTATAGTATGCTTCTCTGACCTTTTATAGAGCAAGCTCGGCTCCTAGTATATAAGGGCTGCGAGGTTCGGCCCTGAGAATTAGACCTAAGAAGTGGAAGAATGGTTAAGAGTAGAGCGCGCGAAAAAGGTGCAAGGCGATTCTATAATCTCGGTCGCGACTCAACATTGCCACCAAATCCCATATTATGGAAAGAAGCAATCTTCATTCCGTACTCTCTATTTTCCTTGAAAAGCCCGTTCCACTTTAAGTTGATCGCTGCCAGATGGGGCTCTACAAGTCCTCGAAATGGGAAAAATGTATCGTCGACTTCAAAAGAAAACAAAAATATTTCTGAGAAAGCAGGGAATATCTCCTTTCAATTTGTACTTTTCCCGTGCTTTACAATTTTAACATGTACTCTTCCGACTGCTGTGACCTTACTTTGCAGTTGAAACTTGAAAGTAGATTCTTACTGATTTGTCCACTTTACCAGAAATATGTATCTAAGTAAGATTTTGCTCACGGCTCATATGATGCATTTGGTGGTGGAGACTGGAGAATATTCTCGACGCTTTGCAGGGTTTCCTTCCCCTTAATTTAGTTCTTTTTTAAGGAAGAAATGGTTTTGTTATCTTCCTTTTAGTCCTGGAAAGTTGCTTAATTTATCATCTCTGTTCTTGAATCTTGATGATGCTCTCTCTCTCTCTCTATTCCACAGGTCGACATGGTGTCCTATCTGTTGACGAGGGAGAGCAACACCACCAAGTGCTTCATCAGTGGTCGATTAGCATTCATCCATGCCAATTCAGTGACCGGCATCGTAGCAGTTGAGGCTGTGCCCCTCGACCAGATGATCCCACTCTGGTCCAGAAGGGCCTCTCTGATTGCCTCGGCCTCGACGGATTCGGAGAAGGCCGAGGCGCAGATCGGCGTGGATGTGCACAGCTCTCTCAACTCTGCCCTCACAGGTTGAATGTTATGGTTCCCAAGTCTATGAATGTTGTATTTCGAAGAATTGGATTTGACATTCAAAAAGAATTGACAGCGCAGCTTGTTGCCCGTCTCCCATCAATTTCTATGTAACTTTTAAAGTATCTTTGGAATTAAATGGTTCTTCAGATATTCCTAGAGTTTGTCTCGTTAGGAACAAGTTAGTCCGTCTTGATTTCATCTTCTAATCAATTGAAGACTTTAGAAGGGGAAAGTGAACTCTTCCTATCTCAGTTAACATGGTATGTTCTTATTCTTTCCGTATCTATTCGTCATTGAATTGTAAAGCTTATCGATTTTTACTATGGTCTTCTGGCTTTCCAAAGCTATCTCACTCATGGGATCAAATTTCGGTCGATTTCGATGGGTGACTGTAATTTTACCACAATATGTAAAATTATACAGGAACTTGACGACAACACCAACAACGTCTTTATCATTTAATCACGTCTCAATTCAATAATGGGGTAATATCCTTGACTTATTCTAAACTTTTAAATAGGTAAGACGAAACAAATGCTTTGTTGAGCCGTGCCATGGAATCCATGGCTCTGAGTCAATAATGGAGTGCAATAATTTGGAGTGAATTAAAATTTATGTTTTCCATTTTGGTCCCACGATTTAATTCTATTTGCCATAATGTTTACTTCTATTTGTCATAGTGTTAAATTCTATTTGTCTTAGACTCTTAGGGCCCGTTCGGTTCGGGAATAAGCATGAATAAGGATGTGGAATAAGGAGAATAAAGGTTTATTCTTTGTTCGGCTGGAGGATAGGAATAAGGAGAATAAGGTGAAATAAATGTAGGTAAGGTGGGATAAAGATAGGAATAAGAGTGAAATAAGATGAAATAATGGAGAATAGTCATACCACTGGGAACCGTGTCGGGAGAAGAATTGACTCCTTATTCTATGACTTATTCTCCTACCAAACAGGGCCTTAGAGTTCAGATTGTGCTAATGGTGATGTCGGGTCAATATCTCACGTCCGTGTGGTGCTCGACTACATTATGCACGATCGTGAACCATTCTTTAGAGGAACTCACGTTAATTTGGGGTATGAAATGACGCAATTAATTGGAATAAAGAAGGATGTCATCATCGAAATCGCAACAAATTCTTTGCCCAAATGAAGGCAGACAGGCAATCGAAGCATGTTATGATGCGCTGGCAAAAAAATTAAGGTTGTTTATGCAAAAACGGGGGCATTCCGAGAATTGAACTCGGGACCTCTCGCACCCTAAGCGAGAATCATACCACTAGACCAAATGCCCTGCGTGATTTATCTGGAATTATTTAATATTTATTAAATATAAAACAAGGTCAACATTAACAATTTCTTATCGTTCGTGTGAGGGATAAATGATAAAGTTTATCCTTCATTCTATAGCTTGACGATAGGAAAGGAGTGGAGTAAGTACGGCTAGAAATATAATGGATGATGTAATCATGACGTGACCACTTATCTTAAGATAAATTCCATGCATCCAAACATGGTAATGAATTCATTCTCCAGGCCTACTAGATGTACGCAATTCAGCTTTAGTATAATAGCCCGGCATACATTGTATTAAACCGACTTTGAGATTGATTTAAATTCTACTGACTGGTTCCTCATGGTTAACAATTACAAAATATATTTGTATATTTCTGATGTTGTATATGACTAGTACTTTTTTGGAATAATCAACGTACTATTACTTGCCATAATCACAACTTTTTACCTGACCAAGTTATTATGTGCATTAAGAACTTTTAAATGCATGATCCTTGTATATGTATGTATGTACATGTTAACTCCTCTGCATATTTCATATTTGCACCAGAATCCCTGAAAATGCATTCTTCTTACTCCATATACCCATGGCATCAATATCCCTCGGTCAAATCAGAAGGATCAAGATGTAATTAACTTACTGTTAATCAAGTCCTTAAAACTTGCAAAAACATTAAAAAGAATTGAATCCCCATTAACTCATCATCTGAGTTCTAGGTAGGACGAGGGGAGGAGGGGATTAAGAAGGAGATAAAGAACAACGAGATGGTGGATAGATGAGGAAGGAGAGGGATTAACCCTTTTTTAAGATTTCAAAGCCAATAAATGTTTTGATTCCATCTAATCCTTAGTCAAACTTAACAGTTTGATCGATTGACGTCAATGGCAGTGGTATATGACGTAAGACAAAGGATTTTTAGTAGGAACAACGTGACGATGCTTTTCTTGACTCAAGAAGGTTTCGTTTGGTTACTAGGTTATCTCAAGATAATCTGATTTACCTCCTGCATTCTTGGGCCATTCATGAGTTGGAGTTTCATCACAAATCAATGTGATATCACATCACATTCCATATTCTAACCCTCTACCAACCTTCATAACCATCCAAACATCTACTATTCACAGGAGGTTACCCCAACCCGTCCAACCCAGTCACCAAGTAAGTTGTGGTGTGTGGAGGTTCTTTCTTTGGTGACCTTCAATGGAGAGTGGCGTCGCTACCCATCCGACTCGGCGGTTTAGGTCTTTACTCAGCTATTGAGGCTTCCTCATATGCTTTTGTGGCCTCCAGAGCTCAATCATGGATGCTCTAAGACCACATGCTACGAGACAGCGGGATACATGGTATGGATTCTGATTTTCTTAATGCTTTGGAAGGCCTACGTGTCGCACTCCCATTTATTGATCTTACATATTTTGCTAGTAAGGATACCGTCTCCCCTAAAGCCCAGAATGCTTTGGTGAGTTCTTTTTTTACAAAATCGTAAAAGCTAAGGAAGCTGAATTTGACATGACTGCTATACTAAAAGCAATTTTCTGTTGTTTACAAGCGGAACATGCCCAAGATTTTCTTCTTGCCATTCCTATTGAGGGGCTTGGAATGCATATGTCACTCATCGAATATCGTAGTATTCTCAAGTACCGCCTCATGATTCCTCTTTTCCCACCAGATGAGGCTTGTCCAGTATGCCACAAATCCTGCTTAGATGCTTTTGGGGAGCATGCCGTTCATTGTCGCGAACTTCCAGGTTTTAAATGCAGACATGATCTTGTCAGATGTTCTTTTTGATATACTCAAACATGCTGGTGTTGCTTCAAAAAAAGAAGCACCGGTGAATTTCTTAACTGATCCACAAGAGGAGAGATCGACACTTAGACCGGCAGATGTTTTGATATTTGGATGGGTTGGAGGAAAGCATGCATGTGTTGATTTGACTGGAGTTTCTCCATTGGTGGGTCCGATAAAGAGTGATTTTGTTGCGGGATGCGCTGCACAAAAAGCTGCCTCAGCTAAAGTGGCTAAGCATGAGAAGGCCTGCATTAACAATCAACATGTATTCATCCCCTTTGATTTTGATACATTTGGGTTCTTGGCAAGTGAAGCAGTGGAGCTCCTTAAGAGGATTCGAAAAATCATGCATAGCAATGTTATGGTTCCTAAGTCTATGAATGTTGTATTTCGAAGGATTGGATTTGCCATTCAAAAGGGAATAGCGGCGCAGCTTGTTGCTCGTCTCCCATCAATTTCTATGTAACTTCCATTATAAATTGCAATGAAGGTCCCTAATAGAATAAATTAAAAGGATAAGAAGGGATAAAGATGGATAACATATTGTTTCGGTTGAAGGAGATGTTAAGGAGGAAAAGGAGGCGTAAATAATAGTTATTTGTTATTAACTATTCGGTAGGAGAGAAAGGATAAGGAGGGTTGTGGGTTATGTTAGATAAAATGATTAAATAAGTGGTAGTAGAAATAAAGATATATATCCTTTCTTATTCCTCAAACAAACAACCCTTAATTAAAGAATAACTTTCACGTATGAGTGAGTGTGTTGTATTGGGGTACAATATGAGTTTTCTTACAGGTGCATGAGAGGTTTAAGAAAAGAAATAACCAATTCAATTTGCATGCAAACGACCATAAAATCGTCAACAACCGTTGACGTATAAATGCATCAATGCATATACCGTGCAACAATTGGATTACATGGTTATTCATGGACATACATGTAAATATCCAAATAAAATATTGGAATGAAGGATAAGTACACTCGTGGACCGTGGTAAATAAAAAAAACTTATCACATGAAAATAATTCCGATTGGTAACAAACAAATGATAAATTGTCGAGATACGCAATATCAGTTTTGACCTCTCCTTTTTTAAATATCATTTGTATTCTTGACTTCTTACACCATAATCACTCATGCCCTTCCTGTTAGTTTTATCAGCAATGACTTGAACTACATTATGGTTTATACAACCATGATATAGTTAAGAGAGGCATAACAGTAAAAAAAATCCACCTCTGTCGTTGCCCCTTCCTCCTCCATTGTCACCCTATCCTCCTCTAGCCCCCTACTCATCCGTCCCTTCCTCCTCCACCTCCCCATCCTCCTCCTCCAAAACCTTGCTCCTCCACCTCCTCCAACCCACTGCCCTTCCGCCCCCTCCTCCTCCGTAAGATCCTGATCTGAGGGTGATGCCGATTACAACGTTGTCACCTCCAAGTAATGGTGGAGATGGGGACAACAACAACGACGGAGGGACACCCAAAAGAGCATCAGAGTAGCAACGACATGTTGCAGACAGGAAGCTTCATCCAACAGCTTCTAAGTAGCAATGCCGCCTACGTCCTCCCCCCCCCCCCCCCCCCCCCCCCATAGTTTGACCTCAACAAAATGGAGGCGGAGGGGATGTTGAGGGAGGAGGCTGAAGCAGAGGGGGAGGAGGGGCTGAAAGGGAAGGGTGGTGGGAGGAAGGGTTGGATGGGAGGGCCGATCGGAGGAGGGGGTAGTCGGGGAGGTGCGGTCAGAGGAGGGTCTAGAAAGGGGGCGTGGAGGTAGGGCTGCTAATTGAATTAAATCATTCGAATTCGATTAGGATTCGTTCGATAAAAATTCGAGAAAAGTTCGATTCGAAATCAAATGAACAGAATTTAAATTTAACTTTTTGGATTCGATTCCCAAATGAATCGAATATGAATTCACTTGGATTCGTTCGATACCAATTCGATTCGATACACACACATATATGATATAGTATGAAGCATTATATATGTAAATAAATGTAATATATATTTTGTCAAATCCCCACACATGATACACAACTAAATAAATAAAAATTTTCGTCATCTTATTCTAAACATCCCAATTTGGGGATGCACGTTGCATACATCATACCCCCTCTTTACTCCTTCAAATTCTCTCTCTCTCTCTCTCTCTCTCTCTCTCTCTCTCTCCCCCCCTCCCCTCGTCACACATGAGAAAAAAATCCTAACATTTGCTTCTGCTCTCCAACACCACCATCTCCAACCTCTCGCTCCTGCTCGCTCTCTCCAATGTTGCTGGCTCCAGTGTCCCGCTCCTGCTCGCTCTCTCCAACGTCGCCGGCTCCAGCCTCTTGCTCCTGCTCGCTCTCTCCAACGTCGTCGGCTCCAGTCTCCTGCTCTTGCTCGCTCCCACCACTGACAACACCACCCTCCCAGTAGCCAACCCCACCACCAGCTCCCGCTCTCCCCCGTCATCGACAACGACACCAGTTCTAGACTTATCAACGTCGCCAGCATCTCTCCATCACCCCCACAGCTACTGGTATTACCACACACACCCTTTCACCCTAAAATCTTAAGATTTAGGTTCTATCCAAATAATTTATGTGATTCTAAAATACATCATCTACAAACAAAAGCATACTTAATTTTTAAAAACCATCTTGAGGTCATAGATTTCAAATTTCTAATAATCTTTTCCTTAATCACACTATTAATCCTCTCATCCATCACAATATCAAGATCATATGATAAGGACAACCAAGCATTTGAATACAAATAATATCTTAGAGACAATTATGGTATGAATAGATTTCATGGATTTAGAGCTTTGCCTGAATGGCTAAATGTGCAAAAGATCATAATTGCAACTATATTTCATTTCTCATCAAGATTACAATGAAGTGTTCATGCTTGATGTAGAAAAATGTTACATATCAGTAAATCGAAGATCAGAGCCATATCAACTGAGTTCTCAATCCGGTCTACCGGTTTTTATACACCTCAAATGTTGGATTCAGTTCCATAAGTCAGTTCACATCAACCTTTTATGGTTCTGATGAAACTTAGTGAATCTTTTTTCTCAGATATTATGGAGATAGGTTACAATGGGAGGGAAGACATGGAAGATTCTTCAAAGAAAAATGGAACACAATCTTCTGCTTATTGTTTTGGACATGTATGTATGTGTGTGTGTGTGTGTGTGTATTAATCTATTTCTTGTATTTCTATATTGGTATGGAATTTAAAATATAGTTTTAAGTACGTGTTTTCATTTGTTTTTATAAGTCTAATTCAAACATGCCATCTTCTCAAGATAGTGTCCATGAAAGAGAAATTAGGCATGACGTAATAAAAAAGTGGAAGAAGAGGGTGAAGAAATAGAAAAAATAATTCTTGGAATAATTAATAAGATTGATAGAAAGAAAAGATCAATGGTTTATGAATCATTTACTAAAGATAATGAGAAAGTTGGTAGAGTGTCAGTTGAAAGGTGGAGATGCATTGATTGAATTTTCATCATAGGTACAAAAAAAAGGTCAATGGTTTATCAAGATGTCAATAATTATTTTTTCTTTATATAATCAACTCACCGTAGGTACAAAAAGAGAAAATATGTATTGCAAGAGATATACACGAACGACAAACATTAGGTATTTTAATGCAATTTGTACTATCTTTTGAATTTTACCATTTATGTTAAAAGTTTTTATTTATCTCAATTTGTTTTTCACAAATTAGCATCGCAAAATCTATTCAATTCTTTGGAACTTAGAATATTAACAATATAAAATTCTTATCATACATTATTAAATGAAATTCTAATTCGATATAAAATGAATCGAATTTGAATATTCGAAACTCCAAGCAAATTGAATTTGAATTTAGATTAGAAATTCGTTTAACATTTGATTCGAATTCGGATTCGAAAATTTTATAATGAATTGAATATGAATCTAGGTAGATTCGAATGTATTCGATTCGATTAGTACCCCTACGTGGAGGGGCTAGAGTGAAAAAAGACCTTTCAACCCTTATTTTTTATCTAATTCCCGTTATGTCCCCAAAGTTAATGTTTGTTTGTATTGGAAATTGATGGCAACTAAATCAAGGGACAAACATGATCATTGTGGAAGAGGTTAGGGGCAAAACTGATATTCCCAAAAAAGGGGAAGCATAACTGATATTGCAATATCTCAGAGGGCACGACTGATAAAAATCCTAAAATAAAATAGATCTCTAAACTCTTCTTAAAGGCTTATTATCTCATCCTAGCATAAATATGAAGTATCAAAGGTCAGTAACATGATGTGTTATTTGAGAACTAGATTTTTCGAGGAGATACACGGACAACGGCAATTTTCAATAACAAAACGAAACGAATAACAAGAGCTCTTCACCCTCACACATCATTATCACACCGAAACAAAGTCCCTCAAAGAATCAAGAATCGAAAATAAATCCGCCTATTTTTATTCTACCCGAATTTTTGGAACCTTAGGGTGCGTTTGGTTGGCGGGTTAAGGCGGGTTAAACTGGTAGAGGGTAACCCATTTTTGTGTTTTGGTGTTTGGATGGAGGGTTAAACTGGGGGTGAGTTATAAGTGGGTTTGAGGTGATATGATTGTATTGGAGTTTGAAAAAGTGAGTAGTTATTGTGATGCGATTGTATTGAAGTTTGGAAAAGGAAGTAGAAGTGGAGTAGTTTATAATTTTTATATGATATGATGGTATAATATATTATTTTTTGATAGGATTGATGATGTGAAATTGATTTATTTAATTTTTTAAAAAAAGAATAAAGTGAGACCCACTGGGAGAGAGGGAGATGTGGATTAAGGGGGGTAAACTCCCCTAACCCGCGGGTAACCCGCGAACCAAACGGTACCTTAGGGTTTATGCGAACACCCCAACTTCCTCGCCTAAACACTAGAGCTCGTGTAAAAAGAAGACCGTGAGGAACAAATGGTTGAACACGTAATTAGAAAGGATAGATGTCGTTAAATCGTCGCATCAAATCAAATAACTATTTTAGGATACAGGAACCCAGACATGATTGGCATCAAAATACCCCTCTGAAAACATGCATGATAAGATTTGGATTCTTTCTTCTAAAACATAGAACCATCCAGCAACAAAGATAGAACCATCAATAGCAACCAAGGCATAGAACACCAAATCTCTAGCACATGCGTGCTTTGTATTTGGAATTAATATAAGCCATTGTATGTCTCTGACAAAATCCCTGATTTATTTGCAATGGAGGAATAGTAATTATTATATTTACCGTAATTCGGTTCGGTTACCTGCAAAAATAGGTGTCCTTTGGAACTGTTCATTTGAATGGTACACATGATACATTCGCGCAGCACCAACTGCTTGCTTAAGAATTGGCTTCAAGTTATCAAGGAATAATGATACGTTCTCCCGTAGAAGCTGTTGAAAAATTAAAAAAAAGGAAATGGTTACTTGTAGGAAATTTGTTGGATTTTATAATGCATTTATTCGAAAACTTAAACCATGCAGATATCAATTTATGGCCTTCTGTTTTATGGGATTTTTACCCATAGTATAACAATAGACGGGTAGTATAGTAAGAATGAATAGGCAAAATTGTTATTGCAAAAAAGATGGGAGCATAGCTGTAACTGCATAATCTCGGATGGGCACAAGTGTAAAAAAACCAATAAAATAGAGGGGTTTTGACTAAATGGAACCCATATACCCCATAAAAAAGTTAACATGAAGCTTGAAGAGTGGAGAGAGTCTCTAAAACTGAGGGGTTTCGACAAAATAGAACCAAAGCAGAGTACATGGAATACATGTTCCATGTCAATGAAGTTAAAGACGCTAAGTAAATCTTGAACCATACATTTTTCAAATGACATTTTTATGTACTTAGGTTTGATCTTTCGACAAGATGAAGAAATTGATGGAGATGACACTCGTAAAATTTATGTGGGTTGGTCACAGTGGAGAGGGGCTTCATGTGTTACTTTTGAAGATAAAGGTAAATATTATACAGTTGCAGCAAGACCTGCAATTATTTACGGTAGTGAGCGGGCAATTAAATATACGCATACAGAAAATGAGGCTGTCTGTAGTTAGTAAAGTTCTTCTCAACTAACTCGTGAACAAGGATGCTTTTCAAGATAAAAGAAAGCAAGCAGGACAGGTTGAACGTCTGACTAGTGAACCTATGTTTCCGTTCCGATAAACATCGGACCTGACAGAAGAGAAAGGACTAATGTGTCAAAAGTTCTTCACAACAGAGAAGTCTACCCTACTCCTTACGTCTCATCCCAAGACCTTAAGCTAAACAAATCAATCATCTTACTTTCCCATGCACTTTCCGGGTATTTAGTCAACAGTCTAAGCTTGACCGACTTTTTCCGAGAGATCGTTGGATTGTTATGTTGGATTCTAACTACAAGGACAATATGATGACTTACTAACAACATACATTAACAATACATCATCATACAATACAATACCCCAAAGTATACATCACTTCACATACACTCACTCACTTACTCACTAACTATACAACACTCAAGCTCTCTTACTTTCCTCCCAATATACTTGGTGGCTCTCTACTCTCTTGGTTCTTCTCTTGGTTTATTACACTCCATCCTCAAAGGCCCTATCTATAAAGGCCAATGGAGTACACTACAACAAGTGATGGCTTCTTGATGCAGCGTGACCCCAAATTATGGGGCCACATTTATTTAATTAAGTAATTATCAATTTTATTTACGTTTTTAGCGGTCGTAGTTGTCTAATTTAATAATTGAGATCGCCTGAGATCTCAACGTTTATTTCGTAGAATTTAATTACAATTTTGGTCAATTAAATAAGTTAGAGTCCAATTAAGTTAGTTAGAGGTCAATTAGGATTAAATTAGTTGTTAATTTAATTTGTTTACTATTTTTGTAAACCCTCTCTCCTATATAAAGAGAGGGTAGTCCATCAGTTTTAATCAGTCCATTATGAATGAAAATTTGAGTTGATCTCAATTTATTCCCCCTCCTCTCTCTCTCCCTCCACGCGATCTCCGCGGTCTTCCCCTCAACCCCGCGCATTCCGGCGTGTTTCTCTTCTCAACCATTCTCTTCTTCTACCAAAAAAGCCGTTTGCATCAATTGGTATCAGAGCATGGCATTTAGATCGTCCTCACGATCTAACGATCCGCCCCGGCGTCCGCACCGACATCATCATTCATCCGAACGAAGACGGCAAGCCAATGAAGCCTACGACAAGGAAACGAAGCGCATGTTACGAGATTTGCAGGACAACTTCCGATCCATGTCATCAATGTTTCGGAACCTCACGGCCAACTTTGAGGCCTACCGCGACGCCCAATCGAAGCCGCCACCCGTTGAAGCCGCTACCGCCAGTTTGGACGAAGAAAACGTCGCGAAAGAAGACCAAACGGTTGCTGTCCAGATCATTAGAGAAGAAAAAATCAATGAATCGGTCGCTGTCCAGCACTGTCCAGAACCCAATCCGTCGCCGGAATCGACCCCGCTGCCCCCGCCGACCATCCTGGCGCCCCCCCAGCCTTCCCAGGTACCTCTCCTGCCCTCCCCGACCTGCGCGGCCGTCAGCCAACCCCGACAACCCCTCCGACAGCCCCCAGGCCCCCAGCGGCTACCCTAGCTCCGCAACCCCTTCCCGAACCCTTCCCCAGCCCCGCATCGCCTGCGGCTCCCTCCCAGGCGCTCGTGCCCACCACCCCGCTACCACCATTCCGCTACCTTATCCTATCGACTTCCCCACCAGGCCACGCCATCCCCCTTGCCGCCTTTCCCCTACTCCTCTCTCCCCGTAGCCTAACCTGTCCCCTACCGCCGCCATTCCCCCTTCTCATCCCTTTCCCTCTCGCCGCCGCCCCCCAGGACCCTCCACCTCCTCCCGCTACTCCCCAGCGTTACCTTCACCATCTCCCTCCCTCCCCTCTGGCACCGCCTATCCTCCAGCTTCGACCCCACGAACACGCGGCTCCGCCAACGCCAGCCACGCCCTCCCCAGCACTCCTCACGTCCCCCGCGCGAACCCTTGCAGCCTCCCTCCTCAGCGGACAGCAGACGCGCCAACAACCTCGCCGGCACCGCACCTTCCCTGCTCCTCTACCGCGTCCTCCCCGCCGCCTTTTGTTGCCGAAGAAAGCAACCCTATCGGGGATTGCAGGAACCGGATCCCAGGAATTGGGGAATTGGTTATTTGGGAAAAATTACAACATGAAATTCCCAAAAATATTTATTTGCAAGAAGGTCCAAGGCTATAGAAATGTGAGAAAAATTGAAGGGGTACGAAAATTGCAGTGGTACCCCTCAATTGGGAAAAATTATAAACGTAATGAGGAAGATGATCCCATGGGAGGAAATTGAAGCCCAATTCAAGGATGATTTCTCCAACTATCCACCTACATCACGCAATTCGTCAGGAGCCGAATTTTTAAAGCGGTGGAGAGTTGATGCAGCGTGACCCCAAAATTATGGGGCCACATTTATTTAATTAAGTAATTATCAATTTTATTTACGTTTTTAGCGGTCGTAGTGGTCTAATTTAATAATTGAGATCGCCTGAGATCTCAACGTTTATTCGTAGAATTTAATTACAATTTTGGTCAATTAAATAAGTTAGAGTCCAATTAAGTTAGTTAGAGGTCAATTAGGATTAAATTAGTTGTTAATTTAATTTGTTTACTATTTTTGTAAACCCTCTCTCCTATATAAAGAGAGGGTAGTCCATCAGTTTTAATCAGTCCATTATGAATGAAAATTTGAGTTGATCTCAATTTATTCCCCCTCCTCTCTCTCTCCCTCCACGCGATCTCCGCGGTCTTCCCCTCAACCCCGCGCATTCCGGCGTGTTTCTCTTCTCAACCATTCTCTTCTTCTACCAAAAAAGCCGTTTGCATCACTTCTTAAGGAAGCCAACTTTGGAGATGGCTTCTCAAGGAAGCCAACAATAGCTTCTCAAGTAAGCCAATAATAGCTTCTCAAAGAAGCCAACTTAGAGGTGGCTTCTCAAAGAAAGCCAACATTAGGATCTTTCTAGGAGCTTGCTTAATCATAGAGGAGATGTTGATTTTCCAATGGCGATTTCCAAGAACCAAGGAGGGACTTCTTGTCACCTCTACTATAGTTAGACTGACCACCATATATATATATATATATATATATGTTTTTTTTTCAAAATAATGACTCAGATGTTAATGGTGACCACCATATACATGTTATAAGATATACTCTAAAGTGAGAGACATTTAAATGATTCTTACTGAAATATCTCTGGAAGCTGGTCTGTGCTTCCACCATCAAGTGACCATCATCCCACTCATCACGATAGCTTTCTGGACGAGCACGCCTGTTGTTGCCTGTCATCTCATACATCTTTCTTCTCCATTCTTCTACAGGAGGATGCCCACATTGTGAAGCCAACCAATCGGCATATTCAAACTACAAATTGTATGATCAATCCGCAACATCAGACGATTATGAATATGTAAAGTTTGCAAACTGAAGACAGATAAGCATGCCTTTCAAGCAAAGATTGCCGTGGGAACTGGAAATTTAATTAGAATAATGCTACAAGAATAAAAGTTTGAACTTTAATCATTTAGCACAAAACTTGAGATCTAAATCGAGACACAAAAGAGCCCTCCGGAATAGGAAAGCCCCCAGCCCCCCAATCACCCTTTTTGAGCAATCTGCACCCCCTAGCTTATTGGCTTCTCTTAGCAAACAATCACACAAACAAGGTAGAGTTTACGTGGAAACCCTTCAAGCTGAAGGGAGAAAACAACAGGCAACACACCCTGCCATTCTTCACGGCTAGGTTTTTTCTTCTTTCTATTTTCCACACTCAGAAAATACACAGGAGAAAGAGATGTATATACAGGGGGCACGTGGGTAAATGGAAGTTTACTCAAGATCCGATTATCCATATCACAAGCACTCAACAGCTTCGAATAAAGGACCACATGCATGTGTCTGTGTAGACATGTCAACAAACCGTATTGTATATAGCTGACACTCCTCAGCCCAAAACCTCTCAAATACAGTTTTCTCTTTTTGTCAGATCCTCTTTTTATGTATTTCACATTCTCTTTCCTCGACCCCTGCTTACTTTTACTTCATTTGCTCTTATCTCACACCTCCTATAGTTAATCTGCTTGTTCATGTCCTAGCCTGGAGATAATAGATTAGTCGTTCTTCCGATGCAAGCTAGGGGACTAGGAATGGGGATATGCACGTGTCGAATATATGATGATATTCTCTCAACGATGCCATGTCGTTGAAAGGTGTGAATGAACGTGGTTTGTGAATGATATCAAGTGAGACATGGAATGACTTCATGTGTTTATTACAAAATTTCAAAACATTGCCTGAACTAATGATTATAAAAGTGGTTGCAAAGTGATAAAATTTTGAACCCGGGCCCTAAACATGTAAATTGTTGTGTTATGTAAACATGTAAGCGGAGCTTGGGGATCCGTCTTACCTTGGGCATATATGTATCTCTCCTCCTCCCATTTCAAGTGGTAAGAAAAAAAAGAAACAAAAGCCCTATTTGCTGTGAGCACAAGGACATTTTCTCCCCGTGGTTTTCCCCTTCGGTGTGGAGGGTTTCCACATTAACCACCGTCTCTTTGTGAGCTTGTTATTTTACATGGTATCAGAGCCTCATTGAGGCCTCGGATTGCGTCTTCTGCAGCTTGAGGTGCTAGAAATTGGTATACATTGTGCTCGAATTTTTTGTGGTTGGTTTTTTTATTTCTCTCGCCGTTGGTCTACCATATTACGTTATGGCAACCACTCCATGGTGTTGTGGAGTTGTGGTGGAAGCCTGGATCCACCCGCATGAGACTAATGCTGCTGTGGTGTTTTTTGGCATCTAAAATTGATCCGAGCGCGATTGGTGTTGTGAGGTAAGTTCCTTTGTTGTTGCAGGAACAACCCTTGGTATGAGATTTGTGCTCTTGAGTTTTATTGTGGGTGTGTATCCCGTTTCTTGTGAACATTTTCTGCTCCTCTGTTGTAGGAGAAAATTGGATTGTGTATTGCTGCCCACCAAGTGTTCAACAAATACCACAAAGGTCCAGTACAATGTTAAAGGAGGATGATGATGTTCGACAATATTAGGACTCCTCTAAAGGTCCTTTTATGTGTTGGCTAAGACTTTTTCCTTTGCTCGTTGTTGGGATCAGTCAAAAACTCATGTGTGTTCTTCCCTTGTTGGTTGTGGTTGGATTGAAGCTTGGATTCCGTTGTGAATGATATTGGGCTCAAATTCTCGTGCAGATGTTGTGCATCCCTTCTCGTTAAGTTGCAAAGTGTTGCTATTAGTTCTCTTAGATCTGCACTGACATTAGAGTGATTTTTTTAACGTGGCAGTTTGCCTTGTGGCATGTTCGTTTCTTAATAGAACGGTTGCAGTGATCAAAAGTTATTTTGTCGAGATTTGAAGGTTGTATTGGTGTTTCTCTTCTCTCATGGTAGGTCATCCAAAACTTGAGTGGATAATTGATAGCGGTGCTACTGATCATATAACGGGTGACCCAAAACTCTTCAGGGCTTATAAATTAGCATCTGGCAAAGACCACGTAGTCCTTGCTGACGGATCTTATGTCACAGTTTTAGAGAAAGGAAGTGTTTCTCTTCTTGATAAATTTGTTATTCATAATCCACTTCATGTTCTAAACATGCTTTTAAATCTCTTGTCTGTTAGCAAGATAACAAATGAATTGAACTGTAAACTTGTCTTTTCTTCGGATCGTTGCATGTTGCAAGACTTGGTGATAGGAAAGAGAATTGGGATTAGTTTAATTCCTGGCAATTTGTATTGTCTACCAATTAAAGTAGCAACCGCTCTAACAACTGTAATTCAATGAAGAAAGAACAAGAGTGAGTGTAAGCGTCAAGTCATTCAATGGCGCGAACGCCTCGATCATCTTCCATTCGCTTATATTACGGAATCGTTTCATGTACTATTTAAAGACTTGAATTATTTGGACTTGATGTGTCACGTTGTTTGAAGGCAAAGCACACTAATGCAACTTATCATGTTTCTGAGAGCAAGACAAGTGAGTTATTTGAGCGTGTTTACTCTGATGTTTGTGGTCCCTCTAATACTCTCACTCATAATGGTTACAATTACTTCATTGCTTTTATTGATGACTATTCTAGAAGCACATTTGTCTATTTACTTCATGGTCATGGGGAAGTAGTCAGCACTGTGGAAAGGTTCTTCAATCTTATTAAAACGTTTTAGGTCTGATAATGTTCGTGAAGATTTGTCTAAGGAGCTGCAAGAATTGTTCAGTGCGAAAGGAACTATTCATGAGACTTATTGTAGTTGAAACAGAATGGTGTTGCATAACAGAAGAACCGATATCTTCTTGAAGTTAGCAGAGCGGTGTTATTTCAAAGATTCCTAAACAATTGTAGGGAGAGGTGGTTCTCACAAGTGCATTCCTTATAAAAGGGATGCCCTTAAGACAACTGAACATGGCAACTCCTTTCTCTTTTATTCAACCCGAGAGTAAGATGTTTGTTCTTCCTCCAATGATTTTTGGGTGTGTTTGTTATTTCTACAATTCTACACCTAATTTGAAGTAAGTTGATGCTCATGCAATTAAAGGTATTTGCTTGGGATATTCTCCTACTCGGAGAGGCTATAAGTGCTTCAATTCTAAGGATGGAAATATACATGTGACAAAAGATGTCACCTTTAGAGAATGACTCTATTACAAAAATCGGGACCTGGACAAAAATTTAACATGCTCCATTACATTCTCCATGTAAAATATATCATGTTGAAATGCCATACTTTCCTTGCCAGCCTAAGACCCTAACCACGGCAACAACCTTGGATTTGTCCAAGTCAGACCCTATCCAGTTTGACCTAGAGTTCCAAAATGACGATATACAAGTCTAATCACTGCCATCACTTTGTCTCACCTCAGCAGTCAAAGAAAAAACTTTACCCTTATTGGCGCCTTCCAATTCCAAATGCGCATGCAATCTGCAATACAACCACATATCATAAACCACTACCCCATTAGAGCTTTGTAGCCTTACTCAATCGAAAACCTACCATCACACCAAATCCAATGATTTCAACCAAAAGAGAAGCAATCACTTCCAGTCTCCCAGTTAGAGAATCCATCAATGCCAAAAGGTCAACCACTCTAAGATCAGTCAACTATGATCTAAATGTCGAGATGTAAGAATCCACACCCAGATTCTTGCCATAGATCTATCACACAGAGAAGCCTATAGGAAAGAGTCCCATCATCCATCCTCAAGCCAGAAGCTGAAACCACAACCATCTCGGAGAACAAGTCATGGAAATAACTTGACCTCCGACAACACTACACAATCCTTTCCTTTCCAAAACATTAAGGGGGAAAGACCAATCTCGTAAGGTCCCAAAAAATGAGTTGATGACCTGCAAAATCTTCGACTAACACTATCCCCTAATTAAAGACTCTAACCGTAATTAAAAACTCTATCCCTACTCCCTCAAGGACTTTACATAAACAACTCTTATTTTAATCATAGCTCTATTTTATTTAAAATTCCTTATAATGATGATATCCCTCTTCAATTACATAAAAAACTCTTATTTCAAACATAACTCTACTTTCTTTAAAACTCCCAACAATGGTGATCTCCCTCTTCAGTTGAATTCCATTATGATCTCCATATTGCCTAGAGACTAAATAGATCCATCCATGTTACTCGTGATCCTCTCTTAAACATATGCATCGCCCTTGAGGGTTACATTCATCATTGGATGCTCTTATTGTCCTCTCGAGCAAGCTTTTGTAGCTCAATGTTAAACGCCACAACATGGCATTGTGCATATCCCATGACCATGAGTGTGCAATTATCATCTAACAAAGAGGACCATAGTTACTTCATCTCCATGCATGCACATATAAAAGAGACGTCGGTGACCTATTGCTCTCGTATTGTACTGGTAACCTGGTAAAAAACTAGAGCTCCATTACCTCTCATGATCTCTCCCTCAAGCGTGTAGACTATCTCCATCCTTGCTCCTCACACCACCAGGCATACGCATCCACTTATTTTGAGAGCATCCCCATCTAACGGTACGTCATGACTCGATCTTTCCAGCAAAATTGATTTTTTCCCTTAAAAATGGATTTTTTTAGTTGTAGGCATTTATATGACATCTTTCAGACCTCGCACCCTACATCAAACATGTGGAATAGCATCATATGATAGGGTGAACCTCTCCACCTACCATCTTCATCATGCCGTCAATGCATGTATGGTATGTGTTGAACTATTGTGTGGCTTAGCAAACATGACATGAACTAAACATGTAGATTCTAGTAGCCATCTTGAATTTGTCTTCTTATTTCCTGAGTAAGCTAATAATTTTCCTCATCAACAGCAGTGAATCCTTCAAGTTCGATAGTAATCGTGGACCTCCTTCTTCTCTTTATCCCACTATTTCTTCTGTTCGTTTTCATGTCTCGAAAACTAACAAACTCGTAACTCTCCTTGTCAAAGTAGAAGCATATGATAAGACCTTACAACTTGGATCTACCTTTAACCATCATCTCCCTTAATTCATAATATTCCCTTTTTGTCACCAACACATGTCCATTATGTCTCCTTACGTATCCAACTCCATCGAGGCTCAATTAAGTAATGAAGCAACTATCTCGTTTAATTCAATAGCCTTCTAATCTAGGAGTGGTGTTGACATAATAATGATTATATGAATGTTGAAGTATCAGATTGTCATGTCGTCTTTGAGGATAAACTCTCCTCAAGCTTTACCATTAAGGACAAGCATATCCTTGGAAACCATATTGGACTCATCCAAGAATATATCTACCTTCATCACGCTGATCATCCATAGACTATACAACCTTTTCTTTATTAGTACCTTGTTTTCAAAGGTTTTGGCTTGCATCAACCCTTAAGCTTCTTCCAAATCTTTGTCAGATCGTTCGGGTCAATGACATTGTGAGGAATGTTGTCCTCAAAGAACATTTGCATTATATTGTTTGCAACATCTTTCATCTCCGTCCATTTTTATAAATTATCTTCTCCCACTTCTTTTATATTTGCCTCGAAAGCTTTCAGAAGTCCCTCTCACATGAGTATATTCTTCACCAATTGTTGCCATAAGATGAGATCAATCTTCCCATTGAAGGACTCCATGAAGGCATGAAGAATTGTCTTTCAGTGTGAACTTCACCATCACATATGTTCTAGTATGATCTTCTGCTATCACGGATTATCATATTATCCCATATCATAATCGACCTCCATTAAATGCCTTGAAAGCAGTGAATCTAGGCTAATTTGCGCGATCTAAAAATCAAAGTTGAATCCTTTCAATCAGTACCATCTAACTTGTTCGAATTATGACCAAACCCCATATATCCATGAATCTTCTCAATTGAAGCCAGGTGCTTCTTCTGATATCAACAATTAATTATAATTGTCAGATTTATGCATGTATGAACCCGACAACTTTATTGGCCGTGCCACTGACATATCTCTTGCACAATCTCCTTGCTAGCATCGTATATCTATAATGATTCTCATCAGTCCCTTAGAAGCAACCACCACCACTTGATCTTGTTTACAACTTCCTAGGAACGTATACATGCAATGTCATGTCCTTTCATGAATGTCAAATCTAGCTCTAATATGAGCTGGGAAAATAGTTGCATAATCCACCACCACATAAGCACGTGAAAGAAGATGATATAAAATTTGATGGTAGGTGCATGTTCATTGTTCCCTTCCTCTCTTATATCTCTTTTTAATGTGTGTGGGGAGTCGATAACTCCCAAGTACAAGACTCTAGCTCTACTCTCTTAAAGACTTCACGTACAATACAACTTTATTAATACTTGAATTAGGACTTTACTTTCTTTAGAACTCATAATACTAATATATGGTGATCTAACATTGATATCCAAGTTAACAAACAAGAAGTCAAACAAGTTGCATAAATCCGTAACTTGTCCAATTTTGCCTTTTATACAGTAAGCGTAGGCTACTAAATAATTGTTTGAACATTAACAAAGATGATCATAAAGGTGGATGTTAAGAAGTTAAGGGGGGCTTGTGGGACATCGATAAAGGATGTGGGAGAGGAAGATGGATAGGTTTTTTTAGAAAGAAGAAGATGAAGGGTAGCATATAGGAAACATGTCTAAACTTGTTTGGTTGGCGGATAAGCTCAAACAAGCCCCTAATTAAGGGCTTATCTCGAGAGAAATTTATCATGATATATGTATGGGCCTCACTATTAATCTTTTCAAAATGTTGAATATCATTCTTATTATATCCTCTTCAGATGACGATTATCATTTATCCGTGATTCGCACTACTTATCCCACAATAACCAATACTTATCTCACATTCCAAATGACAACCAAACAAAGACGAGGAAAGTATTAAACTTTATCTCGCCCTTACCCCCTAAAAGGAAATCTCATAACCCAAACAAAAGGAATAAACAATGAATTCCTCCCATGTTCATTAATTACGCTGCCAAATGAAGGAACATGTTGTTAGGATTCAAACAAATGCGTGATTAATCATTACAAAAGCACATTAAGAAAAAGATACACAATATAATGGTGGTTGGTCACCTCTCACTACCATCAGAGAAGAAAAATTGCTAAAAAAGTATAACTCTCTACATCCCTCTATCTCTTCAATTCCTCTCTCTCTCTCTTGTCGGTGCCTTGTATTTTGTTGTTGTGGAACAATTATGCATGTTTATTGGTCCATGTACAATGATAGATTATTTACAATAAAAAATTACTTAATAGAAACTAACCAGATTTAATCACATCTAATAAATTATCGTTCGAGGATTGCATGGAACCTTATTCTACTGTATTAGGATTTTAAATTTCCATAAAGGAATCAAAAAATCACAATTATAATAATCTCCCCCTTGAGTTAATCAATTATGATCTTTGTGTTACCTTACATCTGCACTCGACCATTATTATCATTCATAAGGTTCTCTGGCAACAACACCATGCCTCTAGATGTGTTGCACCCATCTTTGTGTGATGTTTTATCTCTGCCTCCAAACATCACACTACATTATCTAATAACTAGAGTAGATAGTGTTGTTATCTTCTAACATAGAAAACCCCACTTGCTTCTCCTTTCTACATGCTCATGTGATAGAAGCACCAATAACTTGCTGATTTCTTCTCTCACTTCTCATTCTAGGAAAAATTGTAGCTCCATCACCTATCACAACCTTTTCCTAAAGTCTATACACTATGTTCGACATCCTCACTCCTCACATCACCACATATGCTCTAAGAACTCCATCAATGATAATTCAACGTCCTCATAACTCGATCTTTACAGGTAAAATAAGTTTTTTTATTGTGGGCATATGTATAACATGTTATAGAGCGTGTATAGTTTTGTCGAACATGCGAAATTGAACTGATTCAAATCCCTTAATGCGGTTAACCTCTTTATATGTTGGCATGGTGTGCACATGCCTTTCTCTCTCTAAAGTATGCTAGCAGGTCTCCCTTATATATTGCAGAGGAATCGTCTTAGTCTGGGTCTAAATAATATAGCTTCTTATTCTCTTTCCTTGTTACATCTCGCACAATTAACAATATTTTAACCCTCATTCTCACAGTAGTACCTAATAGGACCCAGTATCTTGGGTCAGCCTTTGAACATAATCTCCTTTGAAGTTTAATCTAGAATGTCTACTCTCGATCGTTAGCAAATGATCTTCATCAATTGTTACATCATTTGTCAACCTTCAGCGAGAGGCATTCATAAGTAGCGAAGCAACTGTCTCATCTAATGTAATGGTCTCAAAGTTGAAGAGAACTCAACATAATCATTGTCTTATCCTCCACCTTGAAGAAAAGCTCTCCTTTCTTGGATATCCTTGTCGAGTGTAAGTACGTCCATCAAAATATTGTGTGCTTATCCAAGTGCACCTGCTATCCTTAGACCATGTAGCTTCCTCTTTGATAATCGCCCAATTTGTCAAAGACTTAAACTTGTATTGTATCATCCCTCAAGCTTCTTCGAAACCTCTAATGAATCATAGGCTAATAACTTGAAAAAGAGTGGCGTACATCAAGTTATATGAGATCTCTTATCTTCTTCTACTATTCCTCTTTCATCTTCTTTGACTTCTTGTTTACTACATCGAGATCTCTTACAAACCTTTCTTTGTTGTTGCCATAGGATGCATCATTTCTATTGATACCAGTTGTTGGGGAGGAAATGAATGAGCAATGAATCACCACAGAAGTATGTTACGAAGAAGATACACCTCTCTCAACAATCATAGAAGAAAAATCACTAAGAAGGAGAACAAGTCCAACTCTTTTTGTTCTCTCTCTTGTTGTTGCCATTTATTGTGTTGTTGAATCTTGGATTGATTGTAGCAATCAATATTAACAAACTCAAGATCCTGATGAGGTTGATCACATCTAATATAATCAAATCTCTTTCAAGGAATCCATGGGACCCAACTCTGCCATTATAAGATTCTAATTTTCTCAAAAAGGAAAAAATTGCAATCCTAAATACCAATTACTAATTGAACATAACAAGGGGAGGTGAACACAATTCCTACCAAAAATGGATATGCAAACCTGATCCACACCCATGAAAAAACATGTTTCTCCTTCAGAAAGATATACGTCTTTACTTTTGCCATGAATAAGAATAAATATTTTACATATTGATTGTGTTGGGATTTTTAATAACCAGAAAAGATGAATAATTGCCTGAACAACGATCTGAAAGTGAGGATCTTAGCAAGAGAGAATCTAAAAGTAGGAATCACTATTTCTGTGTGTACAACATTCAATCTTATACGAAATATCACAATTCCTGTAAATTTTCAATCAAAATCAAACTTCTTGTCGGTTAATAGCTTCACCCATATTTTATTGTGAACTAAATTAATTTGATTCGATTAAATTTTCATTATTGTTATGCAAAGTTTTCAATTAAGTATTAGATTCCCAAATGCAACATAAGAATAAGCTCACTCATATAGCATCTGGCACCAAAGCATCCAGGGCAAAGGCGGCAGCAAAATATCATAATAAGTTAGTTTGAAGATTGTTCATGAACAAGGTAAATTTGCATGCAACGATAAAACATATAGGAAAGAGTGCTTATCTAGATGTTGAGATGGCAAGTAGACAGACGCATAGATAAGATATCAAAATTAGAGACAGAGCATCCTCTAAGTAAACAAAGCCATGTAATATTTATATGAATAACCCAATTATACCTGAAACGTAGCAGCATTGTGGGTATATCTCTTGGGTTTCCCGGCAGCTTCTAATTCTGAATAGAATGCTTCTATATCCTTCATCATCTCTTCCTCTGATGGCAGTGATATCTGTCCAGATAGTACACCAGAAATCCACTTGGCTTGCAATTCAGATATTATGAAAGGAATCACCTAAAGGAATGGCAGGCATCAGAAGAACAGTTTACAAAGATGACTAAAAAACGAAGTAGCTTATTAACTTTAATAATGAACCTTCCATATCATTCCCACAAAAGAAAGTTCAGGAGACAACGATGGTGGAAAGATGTGCTTGTAGAGGGGGTCCACACGATTATCATCAATAGTCACTATTCCACCTGTTCTAAGGAAAGGGAAATGATATTTGTACCTGGGAGGAAAGAAGCAAGTGGAAGAACATTACAAGATTGATAATCAGGAAGAACATGTAAGATGGCCTTACATTTGCATGGATTTTACTTGATTCACTCTTGCAAAGTTTTTCAAGCATGAAGCTAAATTTTCTTTCACAAATAATTTTAGTTTTTTATAAGATGTTTAGTGACTATGGAAAATAATTTTCCCGTAAAAATTTATATCAAGCCCCAACAAGTTGGGCGATTCGCAAATTTAACCCATGTAGAATTGGCAAATCTCAATGCTGATTGATGTTTGAAAAGCGCAAAAATTAACTGTAATTCTATCTTCTTACCCAGTGCAGTGTAAAATGACATCAGCCTTGACGGAGCTTCCGTCTTGGAAATCTATTGTTCCATCCTTATTGGCCCTTAAAACCTGTACAAACCAAGTTTAATAGCATTTTTGCAGATATTGAACATAAAAATGATGGATGCAATCAAAGGGATTGGCACATAATAATCGAAAAGCAGGAATTTTACCATACGGTGAAGCCACATGTTATCATACACGGTCTGATTTACTAGGCTTTCTGTGGGATCAGATCTAACTGCAACATGCACTTCTTTAGCAAATCCAGATATATCCCTACATATGTCGAAAGCGCTAGCAGAGCTACCAATTAAAACCACAACCTGTCAAATGTGCCGCAGGATGTTAGATTACACTTTGAGGTCTATAAAGCTTGCAAACGTTTACAGATTTGAAGTTAGATGTCAAATGGTACTTAATTTGAGAAATAAGAGATATCTAAAAAAGCTGCAATGATAAATTTAAGGCTGCAGATTTTCCCTGGATGTAATCTGCCAATATGGGAAATTGAAATTGAGGTTGTGACCCATAGTGCAGAAGAAAAAAATAGAAAGATGTGATAGCTAGCCGCTTCTTGTGAGATGTGTGTACATGTGTTTGTAATATTGTATGTTTGATAGAAGTGAATAGTGCGCAAACCTGACCAAGGAACGAGTAAGGGACACGATAATTGTGACTATGTATTTGCTTTCCGGGCCATGTCTCAACACCTGAAGAGAAAAAAAAACGTGCTCATTAAAAAGTATAAATCAAAGAGAACTGATTTTTTCTGTTTAGAGGCCTGATTCAATGTACATAAATAATGACGAAGCCTTCTCCCACTATAAGTAGGGTCGGCTACATGGATTCTTTTTCAAACCATGTTGAAAGGTTCGACTATTTTTTATGCTAGTTGTCGACTACCGAACGCGACCCCCACAAGGGGGGATTTGAACCCTGGTCTTTTGGGTGGGAGGCACACTGCACTGCCACCAGACGATTTAAGTGGGCAATGTAAACATGAAGGAAATGCTTTAATTTCTCCCATCAACTCACATTTATAATTATCTAGCCTCCCACTGGATCTTTTTCCAACCCCAATCTAGCATCAAAGACAATGAAATTTTGCTTCCGTGTGTAGAATTGTTGATCTATCCCAACATTTTAAGTCGAAATTGAGCAAAAGTGATGGAATAGTAATAAGCCAACATTTTCCCGCCTTCCCACAATCCTTTCATTTTCCATTCACATTCAAACCTGCTCCTTTCTCACTGACAGTACATGGTGAATCCAATGGCAGCATCTTCCGCCCTGAACTGAACATCTGCAATTCATATCACATGCACATGATGTTTCTTGTTTTGCGAGATTAATTCCAAAGTGAACTTACTTCATTGCATTAATGAGAAGTTCATGTGTTTGCATTTGGACAGGTTTGATTTGTACATAGTATAGCAAACCACATCTTTCATATCCAACTCAACCTGAACCAATTCCAAAAACTATAGGCGTATTTAGACATAATCACACTTCAGAACATGTGCTAAATTTACTAAGCATGTTTGGGTATAAGTTATGTGATTTCCAAAAGGAGTCCTGAACGTTTGAGGACAAGATCAGCTCTCCCAATATGATTATAGAACACTACACACGTATGAAAAATATCATGGTTTTTTATAGGTATATTTGCACCTAAAACTTCCAACATTACATGATAAACGTCATGGCTTTTGATAGGTATATTTGCACCTAAAACTTCCAAAATTACATGATAACACACTTCAATGATCAGGTGGTAGTGCAGATCATGGTTCAAATCCCCCCTTGTTAGGGTTGTGTTAGGTAACAGCCAGAGTAAAAAATAGTCGGATCTTCCAATATAGATTTGGGCAAGTGTTGAGTTGTAAATGGGTAAACGGGTCTTTTGGATGAGGGACCGTTTACCCCGCCGCCCTATAAATGTACTCATCCCCCCTCCTTTGCAATTAACAAGTATAGAGAGAACCCTAATCCCTCTTGAGAAGGTGATTAGGGTTCATGTGTGCCCCTGTGGTTTTTCCCTCATCGTAGGGTTTTCCACGTAAATCCCTGTGTTATTCTCTGTGTTTCTCTCTGTTTGATTTTCTACATGGTATCAGAGCCTCATTGAGATTCATGGGTCTCGATCTGTGTGCAAAACCCTAGCCTCGGTGTGCGTGCATCCTCAGCGCCGCTCCTGTCGAAGCCCACGCCGCCGTGGCGTTGCCTGCCTCGCCTGGAGCCCAGCCTGTCAACCCCTCAGGATCCGGGTACCCGTTTACGCGCAATTCGCAATATTTCATTCACAATTATATCGCACGAGTTGTAAAATTGTAGGGAAAATTTTTTCGCGACTATGACATTCATTCTCAACGCATGACCACAAGAAAAAGAGACAGACATCACCAAAATTTCCTTTCATTAATATTCATATTCATTTACAACATGTACAAGCATATTCCATGTTACAACATATATCCCAAAATGTGACAAAAGAGATAGCATTTACATCATCATCTGAACAAAAACTAAGACAAAGTAAATCATACCGTCGGGTGTACACTATATCTCCTGGAAGCATGTATATACTGAGCGGCTACTAAACTGCAGGCTGTTTGCCTGCCACACACAATAGGAAGAAAAGGCGTCAGCGGTTGCTGGTACCCCCCCCAAAAACTTATATAAAATAACGGCATTTATTATTTACAAAAGAAAGCAAGCAGAAAGGCAAGAGCAACTCAAATTAAGATTTAATTCTACTTGCAAATGAAAACGGTTTTTCAGGTTACTTGTAAGCATCTCAATTGTTCGTAATGCATTTCTAATGACTTTCCCTTGAACCCGGCATTTCCCATATGTAACATTATTTCGATAGCAGTTGCGTAATCATGAGTGTGTGAGGGGGAATGCATATATCATTTTCCTTAGAGATCATGTTGGTTAGTGAAAGAATGGAAAAGTTGAGATTGTAGAGATCTATTAATTTATTTAAATTCTTGGGTAGAGAGAATGGTCTTTTGATCTTAACTTCTCAAATCCATCAATCTTCAATGTTTCAGATATAACTCCAGATGTTGTAGATGTAGATACGGATGATCTAGATATCGAATCGCCAAGTCTGTTTGGCGAAGTAACTCAAGCGGTGAAGAAGCCTGCAAATGGCTCTTCCGTCTCGCCCTCTAATTGGAAGCGCGGTCCAATAGAGGGATAGGTCTACTCCCCAACTGCGCCACTGAGACGGGTGAGAGTAACTTCCCGGGAAGTCGCTCTAGAAAAACAGCCCGACTAGTACGGGCGGACGAGCTCGTACGTAAAAACTGAAAACCAAGGATCCCCCGCCTGGGTATCCTAAAAGACAGGGTCAGCGGAATGGTCTAAAGTCGGGATCCCAACGAAGGCGTAAAAACACTGCGAGCTCGCGTAAAAACCGTGTAAAAGACTGGGATCCTAGACCCGCGCATTAAGCGGCCACTGCCCTAACTGGGCTTCCTATTCTCCCGCCCAGGTGAGAGTCACCGCGCTCTCGCACGATCATGTGTAAAAAAGTTCATCATGACCGGCATAATATATTTATTTTTATTGATTCAACAACCCTTGGTTGGTTACCGATCCTTTCTCGATTTGCATTGTGATGAACTTTATCAATTCAGGTCTCTGATCTATGATTTTATCGAAAGTGACAAAAAGTTAGTAGATCCTTCTTAGAAGATTTAGTCAAATTGATCACATCTCTACTGCGACGATGCATGTTTAGAAGAAAATGGCTGCTTAATTGGGGTGTAAACAGTTATTCACATGTAAATGGGATGAAATTAAAGAACCCTAAAACCTAATCAAATTACAAAGATCATCCAACTAGGATAAAAAAATGAGGACCTTGACATTGATTTCCTCCTAAAGCAGATCTAATATAAGAAGTATACAATATTATTCTTCTATTATCAATTAGTTACAAACAATAGATATATGTATATGGGCATGGCCAGATATTTAATTGACAAAAAACTTTACCAAAACTTCCCATAATTACTTAATTGTTAAATATATTAAACGATGGCAACCCATTCTCCTATTTCATTAAATTACTTTGACTCATTCATTCCTCAGTATGGTTCTAAACCTGTGAAGAATGCATGCACAGATTTCAACTATTTCTCCTGTAATTTATATATTTAATTATGTTAATTTGACATTATCAATAGAGACATAGAATTCCATATTTCGATTTCAACTATTTTTTTTTTTATTTATTTAATTATCTTAATTTGACACTATCAATATAGACCTAGAATTCCTGTTTCGGTTGGGATATGAGGAAAACTCTTTTTAACTTCTGACATCCTACTACTAAGGACATAAAAGTAGTAAATGGAACCTAGCAATATAGTTACAAAATCACTTCCCAAAGAACCTACCTATGTAGAAATAGATCATTTATTTTAACTTATTGTAATCAATCAAAAGAGAAGAATGTAAAATTTATTCCACATTAACTAACTGTGCTCCAATTATTTACTGGATTAAACATGTTTACTAATATATGATATGAATAGCTAATCAACCCTTTTTTTTCTTTTTTTTCTTTTTTTTTTTTTTTTTACAGTTACAATAGCAGTTTATTTTCATTTAATAATTCTAAGAAACAAAACACGGTTCAATTTATATCTCCCCCCCCCCCAATTCCAATTCCAGTAGATACCAAAAATTTCATTAACAGGTAATGTATGCCTCAACCAAATTTAGTGATTAAAATGAACCAAAGCCATGCAATTAGAGGTTCCAGCACTATAGAGCAGCAGAATTTATATTCCAAATTTTTTTTTTCCAGACAAAATTAAAGTCTCTTCCTAATTCCTGTCCCAAATCCTCAACCAACAGGAATAATTTCAGCAAGAGAAAAAAGGGAAAGGGATATACAAAAGATCATGTATAATTGCATGCATGGCAGCAAGAGAGAGGGTCAAGGAGTGTACCTTTTGATCTCTAGAATAGAGATCAAAATCTTATGCAGAAAATCCCCAAGATTATCAGCAACAGGGCTACAGGAAGGTTCCAGCAAATTTGAATTTGACTGCTGCAGTTGCTGGGGATTTGGACAATCACCTTCCACCATATAAGAGCAGCTCCAAGGTGGCCTAAGGAGCAAGGAGAAGGGCTGGAGCTGCTGGTCGTCAGCAGAAATAGGAAGAAAAAGAAGGAGAAATGGGAGTCACGGCTGGGATTTTGAGGAGATTTAGATGTCTATATATAAGGAATGAGAAGTGGCCTCTTGTTTGCCAAATGGACTTTAAAAATGCCATGTGCTTTGCCAAATGGTCTTTAAAAATGCCATGTGGAGAGGAGAAAGGCTAAGTGGTTTAAAAAAATTTTGAAAAGAATGTATGTACGGCTGGAATCAGTAACGAATGTTACTGTTTTAATAATCGTTTTTTTTTTTATTCATATATATTACCAAGTTCCTATTTAATGGGTATTAAACAAAAAAAAACAACCGTATGCGTGCATCGGGCCTCGGATTTTGGCGCGAAGTATTTCGTTTCAATCGTCTCTGAATGACGGTTGATATGAGTATAATATTGCTACACTTTCGGTTGGGTTTTGAATCCCCGAAATTTTCGGATACGACTTTTGTCTAAGACTAAATTTTGTGACTTAAAAATATCATATGACCTCTGATTGACGAACGGTCGATTCCGTTGGTCTCGTGTCGTCGAATCGGATCTAATGACGGTCTCGGTTTGTTTCGCGGTTTCCGAATTTGCGTCGCGGCTTTTCACGGCGCGCGTTACGGATTGATCGATTTTTGGTCGATTTCCCCCGAACAACTTTTGATTTACTACCAATTGGTCGTTTTAGGTTGGTTAGTATTGACCGACAATGTTTTTGGGTTCATTAGACCCAAATTCGGACGACTTCGGGTTTGATTGGAAACCGGATGTTACAAATATAAAAACCTCAAAGGGAGTCTCGTCCTCGAGACTCGAGTTAAGGCTATTCGGTGACTTGTTTGAATTTCATATGTCCATAAAAACCTCAAAGGGTTTTGAACCCATAAAAACCTCAAAGGGAAAACAAGTCATATATTTATAATGTTTCTAATTACAAAAGCTTGTTGTGTTGATTACATTAGAATAGCTGTGGGTATCGTGCCCGCATGTCGGCTTCAGTTTCCCATGTCGCTTCCTTGACGCCGTGTCGGTGCCACAAAACCTTGACCAATGAAATTTCTTTGTTGCGAAGCTTCTTCTCAGCGTGGTCAATTATCTGGACTGGCTTCTCCTCATAAGTCAGATCCGGCTCTACATCGAGATTCTCATAACTGATGATGTGCCGAGGGTCGTGCACATACTTCCTCAGGTTGGATATGTGGAAGATATCATGAATAGCAGAAAGATGTGGAGGAAGGGCTACTCGGTATGCCACTTTCCCCACTCTAGCCAGAATCTCAAAAGGTCCAACATATCGCGGCGCCAACTTGCCACGAACACCGAATCTCTGCACTCCCTTCATGGGAGATACTCGCAAAAATACCCAATCTCCAACCTATAATCGATAGGAGTGTCATTAGTATGGGATTAAGTTGAACACATATATATCAAATTGAGTGGATGAGGAGAAAATAATTAGATTACCTGAAACTCTAAGTCTCTCCTCCGACGGTCTGCATAGCTCTTCTGGCGGCTCTGTGCCGTCAGAAGCCTCCGCCTCACAAGATCAACAGCTCTCGCAGTCTCCTCCAAGAGATCCACGGAATATAAAGCATGATCACCTACCTCACGCCAACTGAGAGGTGTGAGGCATCTCCGCCCGTATAGGGCCTCGAATGGTGCCATGCCAACACTGGAGTGATAGCTGTTGTTGTACGTGAATTCCACCAAAGGCAAATGGTCCTTCCAGGACCCTTTCCACTCCAAAGTGCATGCGCGAAGTAGATCCTCAAGTGTCTGAATGGTGCGCTCACTCTGCCCGTCAGTCTGCGGATGATAAGCAGAACTCATCTTCAGCTCTGTCTGTAGTGCTGACATGAACTGCTGCCAATAGTGAGATGTAAATCTCGAATCTCTGTCAGACACCACCTCTCGTGGTATACCATGTAGCCTGATAATGTTCTGCACATAGAGCTTGGCTAATCTGGATGGAGTATAAGTTGTGTGGACAGGTATGAAATGGGCTGACTTGGTCAACCTATCAACAACGACCCATATAGAATCATGGCCACCTGGCGTCTTCGGCAATCCTGTGACAAAATCCATAGAAATGCTTTCCCATTTCCACTCAGGAATGGGGAGAGACTGCAGTAATCCTGGCGGTCTCCTGTGCTCGGCCTTGACCATCTGACAGGTCATGCATCTGCTAACATGTAGCGCCACATCGCGCTTCATCCCATCCCACCAGAAATGTCGACGCAGATCACGGTATATCTTCGTACTGCCTGGATGGATAGATAACCGTGAACTGTGTGCCTCATCAAGTATGTCTCTGCGAAGCTGCTCATCATTGGGTACAACGACCCGTCCTGCCTTCCATAAAATAGACTCCATCACAACAAAGTCATCAAATTCGTCCTTGACGGCGCGCATGTATCTATCATGAATCCAAGGATCGGTCTTCTGGCCTTCTACAATACGATCCCAAAGACTGATGTATCGTGGAGGTACGGTGGTAGAAATGGATGCGCTCTCCTGAGGATGCCAATCACTCAAAGCTGCAAGTGTATCCCACGTGTATAGCCAGTTCGCCGTTCCCTCTGCATGTGCTCTCCTGCTAAGTGCATCAGCCACCACGTTTCCCTTACCGGGATGGTAAGAGATCGTACAATCATAGTCCTTCAGCAATTCGAGCCATCTACGCTGCCTCATGTTCAGCTCCTTCTGATCAAAGATGTACTTCAGACTCTTGTGGTCTGTGAAAATCTCGAAGTTCACCCCATATAGATAGTGGCGCCAGATCTTCAAGGCGAAGACAACGGCCGCCAACTCCAAGTCATGTGTGGGGTAGTTCCGCTCGTGCGGTCTCAACTGTCGTGATGCGTAAGCAATCACCTGTCCTCTCTGCATCAATACTGCTCCTAGACCTTCTCCAGATGCATCTGTGTAGACTGCATAGTCCTGAGTGCCTGAAGGAAGAGCAAGAATAGGCGCTGTGGTCAACCTCTCCTTCAGTGTCTGGAAGGCCTGCTCACATGAATCGTCCCAAATAAATGGAACTCCCTTCTGCGTCAGTCGTGTCAATGGACGGACGATGCGTGAAAATCCGCTGACAAAGCGTCTGTAATAGCCCGCTAATCCGAGGAAGCTCCGAATCTGAGTGACTGTCTTGGGCTGCTCCCAAGACATAACTGCATCAATCTTCGCGGGATCAACCGCAATGCCTGCTCCAGAAATGATATGCCCGAGAAATGAGACCTGGGATAACCAGAACTCACACTTGCTCAACTTGGCATATAGCTTGTGCTCTCGTAATGTGTCTAAGACGATCCGCAGATTATTAGCATGATCCTCTTCATTCCGTGAATAGATGAGCACATCATCGATGAACACCACTACAAACCTGTCCAAGTATGGACGGAAGATACGGTTCATCATATCCATGAAAGCCGCAGGTGCATTGGTGAGCCCAAACGGCATCACCACAAACTCGTAGTGTCCATAGCGAGTCCTGAAGGCTGTCTTCGGAATATCCGACTCGCGAATCCTCAGCTGATGGTAGCCTGAGCGAAGATCGATCTTCGAGAAAACCGAAGATCCCTGGAGCTGGTCAAACAAATCATCGATGCGCGGCAAAGGATAACGGTTTTTCACCGTTCTCTTGTTCAGCTGCCTGTAATCGATGCATAGTCTCATGGATCCATCCTTCTTCTTAACAAATAGAACCGGAGCACCCCAAGGTGACGTGCTCGGCCTCACGAATCCCAAGTCAAGCAACTCCTGCAACTGCACCTTCAGCTCCCTCAACTCGGCTGGTGCCATGCGATATGGTGCCATCGAGATCGGCTGTGTATCTGGCAACAATGTGATCTCGAACCCAATCTCCCTCTCAGGAGGTAGCCCTGGTAGCTCATCAGGAAATACGTCAGGGTATTCTGAGACTACTCGGATGTCCTGTATCATCGGCTCCTGATCAGACACCTCTCGAACAAAAGCGAGGTAAGAATCGCAACCCTGATCAACAAGTCGCTGGGCTCGCAACACTGAAATGTACTCCATGGTGGAGTCATGTGTAGTACCCTCAAAGGCGAACTCTGGTAGACCTGGAATCCTGAAGACAACCGTCTTCCTAAAGCAATCAACAAGTGCATGATGAGTGGATAGCCAATCCATGCCTAAAATCAAGTCGAACTCATCCAGCTGTAGGAGTAGACAGTCTGCGATCATCTCGTAACCTCCTATCAGGATGGGCAAGTGCCTGACTATCAGAGATATGACAAATAACTGGCCACCTGGCCCTCGGATGTGATATGGAGACGATAGCGTCTCTGCAACTCTATCTAAAGAAACAAGCAATCTCGAAGCAAGGAAAGAGTGTGTCGCGCCGGAATCAAATAAAACATGGAAAGGTCGGCCCAAGACTGAGACCATACCTTTCACTACAGTAGCCGCTGAACGTGCCTGCTCCTCAGTAACTGCATGTATCTGCCCCTGCCTGGCTGGTGCGGCACTGGAACCTGCCACACTCTGCGTCTGTCTCTGCTGCTGCCGCCTAAAGTTGGAGTTCCTGCCACGGAAACTCCCTGAACGCTGTGTCTGAGGCTGTGGCTGTGAAGGCTGTGGCTGAGGCTCGCCAGAAGCCTGTGGGCACTGAGCTCGGTAATGTCCCCACTCGTGACATCGGTAGCACCGGACTGGTCGAGTAGAGGGAGTAACTGTATCCGTGCTCCGAGCTGGTCCTGCAGGTGGTCTATCTGCTCGCTGCGACCCAGATGGTCGAGCGGACTCTGTACCTCGTCCGGCAAGTGCTCCTCCTAGAGTAGTCGATGGAGAAGAGCGAGCACTGCCAGAGAATGTCGAACCTGTAGGTCGGAATCGTCTGGCTGACCTCTGCTGCTGAAACGGTCGACGTATCGGCCCAAAATATCGCCGCGGTCTAGGCGGTGCTCCAGACGAGCTCCCGTAACGTCTCCCTCTGATGTCCTCGAACTTCTCCGCAGCATCGGTAGCCTCGGAGATAGAAGTGATGTGTAGTCCAGCCAGCTTCTCCTGCACCTCCTCTCGCATGCCGCCAATGAACTTCTCCAGATTCTCCTCTGGAAATGCGCCAGCTGCTCGTGTGTGTCGTGACAGCTCTGTGTATCTGATAAAGTAATCCCGGGCTGTCATCTGTCCCTGACGAAGCTCTGCAAACAGTCGGCGCTGGGACTCCCTCCACTTCGCAGAAAAGAAGTGGGCCCTGAACTTCGTCACAAAATCGTTCCAAGTAGGCTCTCGGCCTAACTCGGACACTACGGCCATCCACCATCGCTCGGCGAAGTCTATCAGTGAGTACTCTACGAAAGATAGCCACGTGTTTCGTGGCGCATTAATTGCCCTGAGCACTTTCATTACTCTCATCAGCCACTGCTCAGCGTCATCTGGTGGACCTGTGCCCTCGAACAAGGGTATGTTGGCCCGCTGATAAGAAGTGAAGACTGACTGGTGCCTGTGAATGGCTGCAAACTCGTGTGCATCCTCGTCAGCAAAGTCAACAGGGTCCTGCTCCCTGCCTAAGTCTGCATCCTCCTCAGCTCCATGCTCTGGAATGTCCTCTAGTGGATCATCAGGATGAGGCTGCTCCACCTCAACGGACTGGTGCTGGTCCTGTCGTATCCCATCCTGAGATGGATGGTACGTGAAATCTGACAGATCCTCAAATCTCATCTCTATGTCTGTCTGCCTGTCAGCAATCTCGGTCTGCTGGGCCAATATCTGCTCCTGCTGGCCTCTCATAGCAGCCTGCTGCTGCTGAAGATCAGTAAGTGCGCTCAGTATGCGTGCCAGCTGATCAGAAGTATCCTGACCTGGTCGAGATGCCATGGCTCTGCATAAGAACCATAATTAGTCATAGAAATGCCTTAGACAGATATTTATCATAAATGCTTTTCTCTTCTTGGGATATAATATGAAAATTAATGAACTTGGTGTCATCTGTGGTTATTGAATATGAATGTCATATTTCCCTTCTCGGACTCACGACAAGTCGGAAGACTGTCGCTATCCGAGAACTTAATGCGATCGGAATTGAAATACGGCGAATGTGCGTATCGGGGTACCACTGCTCTGATACCAAACTGTCAACCCCTCAGGATCCGGGTACCCGTTTACGCGCAATTCGCAATATTTCATTCACAATTATATCGCACGAGTTGTAAAATTGTAGGGAAAATTTTTTCGCGACTATGACATTCATTCTCAACGCATGACCACAAGAAAAAGAGACAGACATCACCAAAATTTCCTTTCATTAATATTCATATTCATTTACAACATGTACAAGCATATTCCATGTTACAACATATATCCCAAAATGTGACAAAAGAGATAGCATTTACATCATCATCTGAACAAAAACTAAGACAAAGTAAATCATACCGTCGGGTGTACACTATATCTCCTGGAAGCATGTATATACTGAGCGGCTACTAAACTGCAGGCTGTTTGCCTGCCACACACAATAGGAAGAAAAGGCGTCAGCGGTTGCTGGTACCCCCCCCAAAAACTTATATAAAATAACGGCATTTATTATTTACAAAAGAAAGCAAGCAGAAAGGCAAGAGCAACTCAAATTAAGATTTAATTCTACTTGCAAATGAAAACGGTTTTTCAGGTTACTTGTAAGCATCTCAATTGTTCGTAATGCATTTCTAATGACTTTCCCTTGAACCCGGCATTTCCCATATGTAACATTATTTCGATAGCAGTTGCGTAATCATGAGTGTGTGAGGGGGAATGCATATATCATTTTCCTTAGAGATCATGTTGGTTAGTGAAAGAATGGAAAAGTTGAGATTGTAGAGATCTATTAATTTATTTAAATTCTTGGGTAGAGAGAATGGTCTTTTGATCTTAACTTCTCAAATCCATCAATCTTCAATGTTTCAGATATAACTCCAGATGTTGTAGATGTAGATACGGATGATCTAGATATCGAATCGCCAAGTCTGTTTGGCGAAGTAACTCAAGCGGTGAAGAAGCCTGCAAATGGCTCTTCCGTCTCGCCCTCTAATTGGAAGCGCGGTCCAATAGAGGGATAGGTCTACTCCCCAACTGCGCCACTGAGACGGGTGAGAGTAACTTCCCGGGAAGTCGCTCTAGAAAAACAGCCCGACTAGTACGGGCAGACGAGCTCGTACGTAAAAACTGAAAACCAAGGATCCCCCGCCTGGGTATCCTAAAAGACAGGGTCAGCGGAATGGTCTAAAGTCGGGATCCCAACGAAGGCGTAAAAACACTGCGAGCTCGCGTAAAAACCGTGTAAAAGACTGGGATCCTAGACCCGCGCATTAAGCGGCCACTGCCCTAACTGGGCTTCCTATTCTCCCGCCCAGGTGAGAGTCACCGCGCTCTCGCACGATCATGTGTAAAAAAGTTCATCATGACCGGCATAATATATTTATTTTTATTGATTCAACAACCCTTGGTTGGTTACCGATCCTTTCTCGATTTGCATTGTGATGAACTTTATCAATTCAGGTCTCTGATCTATGATTTTATCGAAAGTGACAAAAAGTTAGTAGATCCTTCTTAGAAGATTTAGTCAAATTGATCACATCTCTACTGCGACGATGCATGTTTAGAAGAAAATGGCTGCTTAATTGGGGTGTAAACAGTTATTCACATGTAAATGGGATGAAATTAAAGAACCCTAAAACCTAATCAAATTACAAAGATCATCCAACTAGGATAAAAAAATGAGGACCTTGACATTGATTTCCTCCTAAAGCAGATCTAATATAAGAAGTATACAATATTATTCTTCTATTATCAATTAGTTACAAACAATAGATATATGTATATGGGCATGGCCAGATATTTAATTGACAAAAAACTTTACCAAAACTTCCCATAATTACTTAATTGTTAAATATATTAAACGATGGCAACCCATTCTCCTATTTCATTAAATTACTTTGACTCATTCATTCCTCAGTATGGTTCTAAACCTGTGAAGAATGCATGCACAGATTTCAACTATTTCTCCTGTAATTTATATATTTAATTATGTTAATTTGACATTATCAATAGAGACATAGAATTCCATATTTCGATTTCAACTATTTTTTTTTTTATTTATTTAATTATCTTAATTTGACACTATCAATATAGACCTAGAATTCCTGTTTCGGTTGGGATATGAGGAAAACTCTTTTTAACTTCTGACATCCTACTACTAAGGACATAAAAGTAGTAAATGGAACCTAGCAATATAGTTACAAAATCACTTCCCAAAGAACCTACCTATGTAGAAATAGATCATTTATTTTAACTTATTGTAATCAATCAAAAGAGAAGAATGTAAAATTTATTCCACATTAACTAACTGTGCTCCAGTTATTTACTGGATTAAACATGTTTACTAATATATGATATGAATAGCTAATCAACCCTTTTTTTTCTTTTTTTTCTTTTTTTTTTTTTTTTTACAGTTACAATAGCAGTTTATTTTCATTTAATAATTCTAAGAAACAAAACACGGTTCAATTTATATCTCCCCCCCCCCCAATTCCAATTCCAGTAGATACCAAAAATTTCATTAACAGGTAATGTATGCCTCAACCAAATTTAGTGATTAAAATGAACCAAAGCCATGCAATTAGAGGTTCCAGCACTATAGAGCAGCAGAATTTATATTCCAAATTTTTTTTTTCCAGACAAAATTAAAGTCTCTTCCTAATTCCTGTCCCAAATCCTCAACCAACAGGAATAATTTCAGCAAGAGAAAAAAGGGAAAGGGATATACAAAAGATCATGTATAATTGCATGCATGGCAGCAAGAGAGAGGGTCAAGGAGTGTACCTTTTGATCTCTAGAATAGAGATCAAAATCTTATGCAGAAAATCCCCAAGATTATCAGCAACAGGGCTACAGGAAGGTTCCAGCAAATTTGAATTTGACTGCTGCAGTTGCTGGGGATTTGGACAATCACCTTCCACCATATAAGAGCAGCTCCAAGGTGGCCTAAGGAGCAAGGAGAAGGGCTGGAGCTGCTGGTCGTCAGCAGAAATAGGAAGAAAAAGAAGGAGAAATGGGAGTCACGGCTGGGATTTTGAGGAGATTTAGATGTCTATATATAAGGAATGAGAAGTGGCCTCTTGTTTGCCAAATGGACTTTAAAAATGCCATGTGCTTTGCCAAATGGTCTTTAAAAATGCCATGTGGAGAGGAGAAAGGCTAAGTGGTTTAAAAAAATTTTGAAAAGAATGTATGTACGGCTGGAATCAGTAACGAATGTTACTGTTTTAATAATCGTTTTTTTTTTTATTCATATATATTACCAAGTTCCTATTTAATGGGTATTAAACAAAAAAAAACAACCGTATGCGTGCATCGGGCCTCGGATTTTGGCGCGAAGTATTTCGTTTCAATCGTCTCTGAATGACGGTTGATATGAGTATAATATTGCTACACTTTCGGTTGGGTTTTGAATCCCCGAAATTTTCGGATACGACTTTTGTCTAAGACTAAATTTTGTGACTTAAAAATATCATATGACCTCTGATTGACGAACGGTCGATTCCGTTGGTCTCGTGTCGTCGAATCGGATCTAATGACGGTCTCGGTTTGTTTCGCGGTTTCCGAATTTGCGTCGCGGCTTTTCACGGCGCGCGTTACGGATTGATCGATTTTTGGTCGATTTCCCCCGAACAACTTTTGATTTACTACCAATTGGTCGTTTTAGGTTGGTTAGTATTGACCGACAATGTTTTTGGGTTCATTAGACCCAAATTCGGACGACTTCGGGTTTGATTGGAAACCGGATGTTACACAGCCTGTCGGCGAGTCTCCCTGACGCCTGGAACCCTCGTGCCTCCTGCCGTGGTGCGAGTCTCCCTGACGCGCGAGCGTCCCTCAGTCTGCGAACCTCCTGTGCTCCTGTGCGAGACCTCCTGTGCGAACCTCCTGTCGGCGAACCTCCTGTCGGCGCGAGATCCCTCTGTGCGAGGGCCCTCTGTGCGACCCCCCCTGTGCGAGATCGCCCCTGACGCACGCGCCCTTGGTGCGCCTCCTGACGCACGACCCTTGTGCGCCCCTTGTGCGCCCCTTGTGACGGCGCCCTGAAGCACAGCGCCCTGAAGCATCTGCTGTGCGGGTTGAACGCCTTTGCGCCTTGTGCGTGAATCCTGTGTGGGCTCCTGTGAATCATCTCCTGTGAATCATCTGCTGTGATTCATCTAAAGGAGCAGAACAGTAATTGAATCATCTGCTGGGTGTAGGCTCCTGTGAATCCTTGTGTGGGCTCCTGTGACGCGGGCCCCTGTGCGTGAATCATCTGCTCTGCGTGAAGCACCTTTGTGAGTTCGCTATCTCTCTTTTTTCTTGTCGTAGACGTTATGGATTCAGAAAATACTACGGATGTGGTAACTATTAAAATGGATAATATTCCGGCTCATGTTACAACTGTGAAGCTAACGAAAAATAACTATTTGATGTGGTCCGCTGCAATGGAGGTTGCTTTAGCTTCCCGTGGTAGGGGAGGATATATAGATGGTCGAAAAAAAATTCTTGCGGTTACTGATAAATCATATGAACAGTGGTATATTGAGGATAGCCAATGCCGAAATTGGATCATCAATGCTGTATCCTCTGACATCCAACCGCTCATTCTTCGGAAGAAGTCAGCTAGAGACCAATGGCTTACCCTTGAGAGCATGTATGGGCAGAAGAAGCAAGGCATCCGTATGTACCAATTAAGCAGGGATGTGTATACTATGAGACAAGGGGAGATGACTGTAGCTGGCTACTATGCTTCGTTAAAGACCAAGTGGGAAGAAATTGATTACTACTGTGATGATACCTGGACCAGCCCGACTGATCAAAAGAAATATTGGGATGAGACGTGGAAGCAGAGAATTTTCATCTTTCTTGGAGGATTAAATGCTGAGTTTGAGGCAACCAGAAGTCAACTCTTGACAGGTGGGATTGGTTCTGATATTGAAGAAATCTATCATGCTATTGAATCTGAGGAACAGCGGCGCACTGTTATGAAAGATGATCAACCATCTCAGTTTGAAAGGTCAGCCTTATTAACGAAAGGGGGAAAGAGTGGGTATTGGAAAGATAAGAAATGTGGTCACTGCAAGAAGACTGGGCATGGAATCGAATACTGTTGGGAGCTCCATCCTGAAAAGAAATTGAACAAAGGAAAAAAACCACTAGCAATGATTGCTGAAGGAAAGAGATTGACTGTTGACCAGATCAAGGACTTGCATGCTTACGTTCAGAAGATATCAGTCTCTGACAACACCAAGGGCGATGCTGATATAATCAATGCTGCCATGGCTACTGCAACATACAAAGGTACAAATATTTTTCATGATGAATGGATTATTGATAGTGGTGCCTCTGACCATATGACAGGAAATTCTAAGATGTTTCATGAATATAAACTCGCTTCGGGACGGGATCGAGTTAATTTAGCTGATGGGTCTTCTGTATTTGTGGCTGGCAAAGGAAGTATATCAATTATCGATAAATTTATCCTGAAGAATGCTCTCCATGTTCCTGATTTTCCAATCAGTTTATTGTCTGTTTATCGCATTGCTAAGGACCTTCACTGCCGTTTAATCTTTGATGAAAATGCTTGTGTTTTGCAGGACTTGGGGACGGGGAAGAAGATTGGGATTGGTTTGGTAATTGATGGCCTGTACCGTCTTCCTGCTAGAATCGTATCTGCTTGGGTCGTTGCGGCTACTGGTAACAGACAAGAAGATGTTGATCAACTGAAGAAATGGCATGATCGTCTAGGTCATCCTGGTCACTCCACCCTTTCTGTTTTATTTCCTAGTCTTTGCAATAAAGTGAACCATGAATTATTATCTTGTGATGTGTGTCAGTTATCTAAACACACTAGAAATATCTACCCTATGTCCACTAGTAGAAGTACTGCTCCTTTTCAACTGATTCATTCGGATGTTTGGGGTCCTTCAAGTGTGACAAGCATAGGAGGGCACAAATATTTTCTTACTTTCATCGATGACTTCTCCCGCTATACCTATGTGTACTTAATGAAAAATCGAAGTGAAGTTCCTCAAATTGTTAGAGAGTTTATTCTTTTGGTTGAAAACCAGCATGATACCAAGGTTAAAGCCTTACGATCAGATAATGCTAAGGAATACTTGGAAATGTCTCTTCAGACATTTTTTCGAGAAAAAGGGATAGTACATGGAACCTCTTGCAGCTATACTCCTCAGCAAAATGGTGTTGCTGAGCGAAAGAACAGATCTTTGTTAGAAGTTACTCGTGCCCTCTTACTTCAACATAATATCCCCAAGATTTTTTGGGGGGATGCTGTGCTTACTGCCACTTACCTTCTTAACAGGCGTCCCTCTATGGCTATTAAAAGGTTGGTTCCTTTTTCTGTTTTGCATCCCGAGAAATCACCCTTTGCTCTTGCTCCTCGTGTCTTTGGTTGTGTGTGTTTTGTTCACATTTCTGGTCCTGGCAGACGGAAGTTGGATCCGCAAGCTCTCAAGTGCATTTTTCTTGGATATTCCTCTAGACAAAAAGGGTATAAATGTTATGATCCGGTATCCAGAAAGTTATTTGTGAGTAAAGATGTCACTTTTCATGAATGTGACTCTTACTATGGGAGGTCTCCCACTCAGGGGGAGTCCATAAATAATATCAACTCCACTTCTTTTTTGGATGAGTTTCTGAATCCGTATGATGACCATGGAGATACAATTAACGCAGATAGCAACAATGATAGTGCCAGAGTTACGAATGATCCGAATGGACGAGAAGAGATGTCAGATGCTACGAGAGATTGTGTGAATAATCAATTACCAAATCAACATCCCAATCACTCCCCGGATGATCCAAGTTCACAAGACACTGTAAGTAGTTCTTCTTCTCCTGATATTCAAATTGATGACACTAATGTTGTGGATAATGATGTGGACGAGGATGATGGAAGCATGAACGATAACCGCCCTATTGCTATGCGCAAGGCAACCAGGACAATCAAGCCCTCTACCCGATATCCCGTGGAAGATTTCGTTTCCTACTCGAAGGTGAGTTCGAGGTATAAAAGCTTCCTTACTCTTCTTGACTCTTATGATCTTCCCAGGAATGTTGTTGACGCAAAAAGTGATCCAAGATGGGTATGTGCTATGGACGATGAAATGGCGGCTCTAAAAAGGAACAACACTTGGGATGTTGTTGACATTCCCAAAGGCGTCCATCTGGTTGGTTCTAAATGGGTCTACACAATTAAGTATAACTCTGCTGGAAAAGTGGACAGATACAAAGCAAGGCTTGTTGCAAGAGGGTATAGCCAGAAGTACGGGATTGACTACCTTGAGACGTTTGCTCCTGTGGCCAAAATGAATACGATCCGTGTTATTATCTGCCTGGCGGTACAGTTCTCCTGGAAGATGTATCAGCTAGATGTCAAGAATGCGTTCTTAAATGGAAATTTAAAGGAAGAAGTCTACATGAAGATGCCCCCAGGATACGGGGGACCAAGCAAGTGTTGTAGATTGAAGAAAGCATTGTACGGTCTCAAGCAGTCACCTAGAGCTTGGTTCGAGAGACTGAGGATTGTGATGATCACTAATGGCTATCAACAGGCTAATGGAGATCATACCCTCTTCATTAAGAAGAGAGGCAAACAAATCTCTATTCTCTTAGTCTATGTGGATGATATGATTCTGACTGGTAATGATGATGAAGAAATATCCCGCCTAAAACATGTTCTTGCTACAGAATTCGAACTTAAGGACTTGGGCAGGCTACAGTACTTCCTTGGCATTGAGATGGCAACTTCTCCTGGTGGCTTGTGTTTGAATCAACGGAACTATGCACTCAATTTACTCAAGGACTCTGGTCTGCTTGGATGCAAGCCAGTCACTACTCCTATAGACGCTAACCATAAGCTCAGCAAAGCAGATGGTGAACCTCTCAATGAAGCTTCAACAGGGCGGTATCAGAAACTTGTTGGAAAATTAATTTACCTCACCCTCACGAGACCTGACATTACCTATGCTGTCAATGTGGTGAGCCAATTCATGCATGCACCCACAACAGTTCACTTGAATGCGGTCAACAGAATTTTATGCTATGTGAAAAATTCCCCAGGCAAAGGACTCGTGTTTAGAAAACATGATAGTGTGCACATTGAAGGTTACACTGATGCAGATTGGGCTGGATCTGTGGATGATAGGCGGTCAACATCAGGATATGCTATTTATCTGTGTGGTAACCTAGTCATATGGCGAAGCAAGAAACAGAATGTTGTCTCCAGGTCGAGTGCTGAAGCAGAATACAGGGCCCTTGCAAATGGCGTTACTGAGATCGTTTGGTTAAAACTTCTCTTGGCCGAGTTGGGTGTTATACCTATCATGCCATTAAAGATGTTCTGTGACAATAAAGCTGCCATAAACCTAGCAAATAATCCTGTTATGCATGACAGAACGAAGCATGTGGAAATAGACAAACATTTTATCCGTGAGAAGATTGAAGATGGCCAGTTGTGTCTTCCCTACCTGAAGTCTGGTGATCAGATTGCGGATCTCTTCACAAAGGGGCTGCCTACGGCGATATTTGAGATGAATGTAGGCAAGTTGGGCATGGTCGATATATATGCCCAACTTGAGGGGGAGTGTTGAGTTGTAAATGGGTAAACGGGTCTTTTGGATGAGGGACCGTTTACCCCGCCGCCCTATAAATGTACTCATCCCCCCTCCTTTGCAATTAACAAGTATAGAGAGAACCCTAATCCCTCTTGAGAAGGTGATTAGGGTTCATGTGTGCCCCTGTGGTTTTTCCCTCATCGTAGGGTTTTCCACGTAAATCCCTGTGTTATTCTCTGTGTTTCTCTCTGTTTGATTTTCTACAGCAAGAATTCATGTAGCTCCCCCTACTTAAAGTAGGATAAGGCTCCGCCATTTTTTTATGTATAAACTACCATGAGCTTCAGCCCCTCTCCCATCCCTCCGTCAGAAGCCTCTCTGCTTCATCTAGTCCCCTCCACCCACTCCTCTAAGCCCAACCCTCTCTCATGCACAGCTCCAATCCCTCAACACCAGCTCTCCGCAGCCCATCATGAAGTCGGCGAGTTCCATGCGCAGTTTATTTTCTCACGTTCCTCAATTCACTATTTACCAACAAATTAGAATTCACAATAAGATTTGCCCCGTGACACTATGTACATGGTTTCATTCGTCCAAGTCATCAAAAATTCTCAATCTCGTGATAGCATAAGTAACAAAAACAATTCCCGGGAGAGTGCCAAAGAAGAGGCGACATCAATCTGACCAACAAGCATACAACCAGATCACCTCTAATCGAATATCAGTTGATATCCCTGCAAAAAAAAAGGTGAAAAAAAGTACCTGGAATCTCCGCGATCCTCGGCTCCGTGAAGTGCCCATTGCAAACAACCACCGCATCAAAAATCTCCCTCTCCTCCTCCTCCCTAGCCCCCCTCCTCCTAGACCTCACCGCCCACCGCCCCTCCCCTTCCATCTCCACCTCCACCACCTCCGTCTCGAGCCTCACCATCCCCATCAGATCGAATTCCCTCGCAAAGTCCTCGAGGTACCGCAGCACCTCCCAGTGCGCGGGGAACCTCCTCCCATCCCTTCCCGCCTCTCCTTCCACCGCGACGAAGGGGTAGTCGAGGAACCCCATGGACTCCCTCGGGAGGTTCGTACGCAGCGACTCGTAGAGGCTGGTGTGGACAACCTCTCGCGACGGGTCGAGCCCCAGCGGGTCCGCCTCCGTCGCCGCCGTGTACACCCACGTGCCCCCGACGGAGCTGCCGCGCTCGAAGACTACAACGCCATGGCCGCTACGCCGCAGCTCGCGCGACGCTACGAGGCCGGAGGAGCCGGCACCGATCACGGCGACGTTGCGGCGGCAGAGGGCGAGGCCGGCGGAGATGGACATGGAGTGACAGGGGGAGATAGGATGGGGAGGGGGGAGTGGACGGGATATAAATAGGACCGTCATGAGCGCAGTGGTGTGGCGTTGGACTCGTGAGTCGTGAGTTGAGCGCTTTTCGTTGGGTGATTTGGCGCCAGGTAATGTTGGGTTGGTTTTTTGGGCAGACGCTGTGCGTTTGCAGAATCATGATGGGGCAGGCGCGGACTCCCAGAAGTTAAAAAATCTGCATTTTAATAAAAGGGATTTTATTAGTTGAGCCCTCTTTACATATTTGAATGTTAGTTAATATGTCTCCGTGAAGAGAGCATGACTTAATTTGTACAAGGATAAGCACATGATCGAATACAAAGAAGTGAATTATTAAGCTATTAGATTACGGTTTAAATTTCTAAGTTATGTGATTAAGTGTAACCTAGGTTAACCGAATTGCATGCATGTTGTTTTATCTTTTTAGATGCAAGTTCTAGTGCTACACAATGAAGTAGAATGTCAATGTAACACAAAATCTTGCACACAATCACTTTTAAAGCTCCTCAATTCAATGTTTAAATGACTTGAAATAATCTACTATAATTTAAGTTTATAAGCAATGCACTAACTAAATGCCTATTTGATGTATTTAATAAGTTGTGATAAAGCATCTAATTTCCTAAGTATATAATTTCAAATCCTATTTAAAAATAATGGGTAACAATAATCGTAAACTTGTTCTGAAATCCTATTTTTTGTTTGAAAATAAATTTATTTTTCCATACTTGGTGATGCAATACTACCCTAACATATCTTACTAAGTCCATGAACACTTACTTGTACGGACCTTCTTCGGTATTGTTTAGTTTATGGAATATACTGTATTAAGTACTATTATCAACTTCACTGATACTATTGAAGTGTATAATTGCGCAATCTTGGTTGTCCTAACAGCTACATATGCTGATGTGTCAACTTACCGCATTTTTTTCGAAATTGTGTTGTATACCATATTATTAGGTTAGCTAGAAAATATCTATGTTCGATTTCTGTAAAGCTCGTCCCCTACCAAATTTTCCATATAAAATTATAATCACGTGCAATTAGTGATTATTATTAGGTTTATAACCATAGATCATATTTTGTAGGGTGTATAGATCTCGAGTAATGTATAAATTCTGAACACTAGGTGTGCACAATACTCCCTCCCTCTTGTATGTATCCATGCATTTAAGTTTCCTTCGTACTTCTTCCAAAATTAGGATTTTACCTCATGAACCCTAAAATATTTGTAAATTACCTTCTCGACTTTGTAAATATCATTATTATCCCCTCGACCTTATTAACTTGTTAACTCTTACCCCACAAACCTTGCGGTTAACTCAATTGGATTCATTTAAAAAGATATGCATATTACCCTCTTTGTTTAGCGAATTTACAAAAAATGGCATCCATCTTCCTCCGTCACCCTCCTCCTTATATCCCCTTCCTCTTCACCTCCCTCAGTTGTCCCCAGCACCACCCCTCCCCGTGTCATCCGATCTTTACCCAAATCTCCTTCCATGCCGCACGGAGCTACGACCCCCTCCATCTCAGAGCATCATTGCTTCTTTTTGCCCCCCTCCTTGCGATGTTGTCATTGCTGTCGTTTTACCCATCCCCACGGGCCGACCCACCCCCTCCCTTGTGTGTCACGCAACAGCTCCCTCCATGTGTTGTCGCCCCCGTCTGTTTTTTTATTTTTTGGTTATGCTTTCGTGGAATTTCATCGTTATATCCCTATACTATGCCATTCAAGATTCATGCGAAACAAAGACTCCTACAACCTCCATCTAGACATTCATTTTTTAACGGCAGTAGAATTGCTGAAATTGACCTTGTCTGGATGGAGGCTGTATGATCTCTATTTCGTACGAAATTTGATTGACATATATAAGGATATAATAATGAAATTCACGAAGTAATTTAAAAAAAATAAAAATTAGGAAGTAGGACGAGGGAGCCAAGTTAGCTCCTTATATATATAGGGGAAATGGGTCTGTCCCCATCCCATTTTTCGTAATTTTTTTAATTTTTTTTGAAAAATATCACCATGTATATTCATCCATATAACCCTCCTATATGTCATTCGAATTTCGTGAGAAATAGAGACTCCTACCACCTCCATCCAGACGTCATTTTTTTAACGATCGCAGGATTTTTAAATCGACCATGTCTGGATGGAGGCCGTAGGAGTCTCTGTTTCTGACGAAATTCGAATGGCATATAGGAGAGATATAGGGATGAATATACATGATGATATTTTTCAAAAAAATAAAAAAATTACCTAAAAATGGAGTGGGGCAGCCCCATCAACCCCCTATGTGCGTGTGCGCGCGTGCGTGCGCGAGTGTGCATGTGTGTGTGTGTGTGCATGCGTGTGTGCGTGTGCGCATGTGCGCGTGCGCGCGTGTGCGCGCGTGTGTGGATAAAATGGGGTTGTCCCCTTAAGGGGGAGCTAACTTGGCTCCCCCGCCCCATTTTTTCATTTTTTTTAGAAATTTCTTCCGTGGATTTTCATCAATATATCCATATATTATGCTATTAAAATTTCATGTGAAATAGAGACTCCTACGGCCTCCATCCAGACGGGTTCGTTTTTAGCAATTCTGTTACCGTTAGAAAATGACTGTCTGAATGAAGGTCGTAGGAGTCTCTGTTTTAGACAAAATTTTAATAGCATAATTTAGGGATATAGTGATGAATATTCACGGAAGAAATTTTCAAAAAAAATGGAGAAAATGAGGCGGTGGAGCCAAGTTAACTCCCCCTTAGGGGCAGCCACATTAAACCCTATATATATAAAGTTAAATGGGGCTGCCCCCTGTCAGTAGCCAACTTGGCTACTCCCACCTCTATTTTTCCCTCATTTTTTTCTTTGGAAAATAAAAATTTGTAAATTCATCATTATATCCCTCCAACATTCTATTAAAATTTCGTCAGAAATAGAGACTCATACGTTCTCCATCCAAACAGGGTCGATTAAAAAAATCCTGCGACCGTTAAAAAAATGACGTCTGGATGGAGGGCCTACGAGTCTCTGTTTCTGATGAAATTTTAATAAAATGTTATAGGGATATAGTGATGAATATACAAATTTTTATTTTCCAAAGACATAAAAAATGAGGAAAAATAGGGGTGGGAGTAGCCAAGTATATATATATATGTGTGTGTGTGTGTGTGTGTGTGTGTGTGTGTGTGTGGATAAAATGGGGCTTCCCCCAGGGAGTAGGCAACTTGGCTACTCCCGCCGCTATTTTTCCCTCATTTTTTATTTTTTTGGAAAATAAAAATTTGTATATTCATCATTATATCCCTCTCACATTCTATTAAAATTTCGTCAGAAACAGAGACTCCTACGGCCTCCATCCAAACATTGTCGATTTAAAAAATCATGCGACCGTTAAAAAAATGACGTCTTAATGGAGGGCTTAGGAGTCTCTGTTTCTGACGAAATTTTAATAGAATGTGAGAGAGACATAATGATGAATATACAAATTTTTATTTTCCAAAAAAACTAAAAAGATGAGGGAAAATAGGGGTGTGAGTAGCCAAGTTGGCTACTCCATGGGGGCAGCCCCATTTTACCCATATATATAGAGGAAAATGGGGATGCCCCCTAGGGGGAGCTAACTTAGCTCCCCCGCCCTATTTTCTTCAATTTTTTATTTTTTTTGAAAATATTTTCCGTGAATATTCGTCACTATATCCCTATATTATGTCATAAAAATTTCGTGGGAAACAGAGACTCCTACGGCCTCCATCCAGACAGTCATTTTTTTAACGGTAATAGGATTTTTTAAATCGACCCCGTTTGGATGGAGGTCGTAAGAGTCTCTGTTTCGCATGAAATTTGAATGACATATTATATGGATTTAATAATGAATTTACACGGTTTTAGATTTCAAAAAATATATAAAAATTGTGAAGAAGAGGCGGGGGGGCTAAGTTAGCTCCCCCTAGGGGGCATACACATTTTACCCATATATATATATATATATAGAGAGAGAGAGAGGAAAATGGGGCTGCCCCCTAGGGGGAGCTAACTTAGCTCCCCCCACCCTATTTTCTTAAATTTATTATTTTTTTGAAATTTTTTTCCGTGAATATTCATCACTATATCCCTATATTATGTCATAAAAATTTCGTGTGAAACAGAGACTCCTACGGCCTCCATCCAGATAGTTCATTTTTTTTAACGGTAACAGGATTTTTTAAATCGACCCCGTTTGGATGGAGGTCGTAGGAGTCTCTGTTTCGTATGATATTTGAATGACATAATATAGATATTTAATAATGAATTTACACGATTTTAGATTTCAAAAAAAAATAAAAAAATTGTGAAAAAAGGGTGGGGGAGCTAAGTTAGCTCCCCCTAGGGGGCATACACATTTTACCTACATACACACACACACACAAACATACGCACACACACACGCACGCACATATGAGAAAACGGAGCATATTTCATGAAGTATGTAATCTTACATACTTTATGTCAAATTTTTGTTCATTGGGATTTTACCCGGCAGACCCTGTAATCTTTTGCAATTACCGATACGACATCTGAAACATCCTAATTCCTCCCTCGACCCCGAAAACTTGTTAACCCTTACCCTACAGACCATGTGGTTAACTCCTGGTCATTTATCCGTTTAAAGTAACCGGATTCCGTTATGTTTTTTTATGTTATACTCATTTTGTTTATGAAATTTACATAGAATGCCATTCCATCATCCCCCGCACCCCCGTCCAGGTCCCCTGTTCAAGGCCCTGCCCCCCACCACCTCGCGGTGCCCCTCTGATGTGCTCCTGACCCCCCTGCCGCTGATGGAGCTCCCATCCCCCTGCTTCCGCTGATGGAGTCCCCCCTGCCCCCCGCCGATGACCTGCAACACTCCCCTGCGTCGGCCGATGCTGCTCCCGCCATCCCCCTCCCCCCCCCCCCCCCCGCCGATGACCTGTAACACCCCCCCCCCCCCCCCCGCCGATGACCTGCAACACCCCCCCCCCCCCCCCCCCCCGCCTGCGCCGCCCGATGCTGCTGCCCCCCCCCAATGGTGCTCCCGCCCCCCGCGTTGCCCGATGCTGCTCCCCACCCGCGCCGGCCGATGCTGCTCCCGCCATCCCCCACCCCCGCCGATGACCTGCCTGCCCCCCTGCGCCGCCCGATGCTGCTCCCCACCCGCGCCGCCCGATGCTCCCCCCCCTGTGCTGCACGATGCTGTCCCCCCACCCTCGCGCCGCACGATACTGCCCCCCCCCTCCCTGCGCCGCACGATATTGCCCCCCCCCCTGCGCCGCCCGATACTGCCCTCCCCCCCCCCCGCGCCGCACGATGATGCCCCCCCCCTTCCTGCGCCGCCCGATGCTGCTCCCGGACCCCCCCTGCCGCTGCTAACCACCCCGTCGTTGATGGAGCTCCCAGCCCCCTGCTTCTCGCGCCCGATGCTGCTCCCAATCCCCCCCTTTCTCCGGCGTATGGAGCACCCTTGCTTCCCCCATCGGGGATTTTTTGGTATTCTTTTTTTATTATGTTGGTTAATCCTAACCGTCGGATGATAAATTGGTTAAGTTAACTCAAGACTAACCCAAGTAACTGACTCAAATATAGTTAAAATTGACGGTAGGGTTCGTGGGGTAAGACGGAGCAAGTTTTCGGGGTCGAGGGAGGAATTTGGATGTTTCAGAGGTCGTAGCGGTAATTGCAAAAGATTACGGGGTCTGACGGGTAAAAATCCCTTGTTCATTTTGTTGTTTTTTTATAAGTACTATCATGGATTTTCATAACTATATACATCTAATATGTCATTTAAATTCCTCCATAAGCAAAGACTCATATGCCCTCGATTTACAACAAGTAATTTTAACGATCTTTGTTGTAATTGACCCATTCTGGATGAAGGGCATGTGAGTCTCTGTTTCCGGCGAAATTGTATGACATATTAGATTAATATAGTTATGAAAATCCATCAAATATTTTTCAAAAAAATAATAAAAAACAAAAAATAAACATGAAGTAGGTAAGATTACCTACTTCATGCAGTAGCCTCCCTTTCCTATATATATAATGCTCTCCAAAAGTAACTCTATCAATTGTATTATTTTTGAGATTCAAATCTATGAGATTTTTTTCTAAGATAATCACCGGTTATTACACTACTTGAGACCATCATTGATGAGTATATCGGTCAACCTACGAGTATGTCAGTAGGCTGAGGCAATCGTCAGTTGAGGCGGAGAGTATGTTAGTAGGTCGAGGCAATCATCAGTTGAGGCGGAGCATAAGGTTAGTCAACTAATTGGTCGGTTGGACGACCAAAAGGCATGTCAGTCAACCATAGTTAGTGGTCTTGCATGGCCTCCTTGTCGGCTAAGAGACCTTCTAGTTGAGCATGGGCTCTTGTTAGCTAGCTAATGGGTAGTTCAGTTAATCATAAGTAATTTAGATAGATATGAGTTGACTTTTGTAAAGAACTAGAGATGGGCATTAGGCTGGGCCAGCCCAAAAAGCCCGGCCCAACCCAAGCTCGAAAGGATATTGGGTCGGGCCTGAGCCTAAAATATCGGTCCAAAAAAATGTTGGGCCGGGCTCGGACTCTGCTTGATCCAAACCGACCCAGCCCGAGGCACGGCCCGATGCATGGCTCGCGCATGGCCCGATATTAGGCTCGATAACCGGCCCAAGAAAGAGGAGTCCAAGAATGTAAAAGGGCGTTCTTTGCAACTGAGTGCATGAGCAAGTGCTTTGCATTTAAAACCTTCTATCAAACAAGAAGACACAAAAATCGTCCTTTCTTCATCGACAACTTCCAAGGAACCCCATACTTTCTCTGCTCTAAAAAGGGAAAGGATTAATGAGAAAAGGTTCACGGTTGATGAGAAAATACTTTTTCAGCATACCTTGAAATAACGTACATTGAATAAATTTAACTGCTATGTCCAGGGAATCTAACAATGGTACTAATGAAACCCTGCCAAGTGGTATTCCCATGAAATTATTAAATGGAAAAGTAAAGAAAAAAATGCTTGCTGGGTTTACAAAGTGATGCAGAAAAGGACAACAATGCTCAATATGTATCCTCATGTTATTTGAATTTTCCATTTTTTTCCTGCAGGTATGTATTGTGATGATTACATGCCATCTTATGATGTTTTTCACTATTTATGACCCACCGAACATGTTTCAGAGTGGATCTTTTCCTGCAACTTAGAGTAAAATTATGTCGTGAATTATCACAAGGGAACTGCCACGTACAACAATATATATAAATATTGTAGATTATGATGTAAAAACGTTAGAAGCCACATTCAAAAGAACTCTTTGTAAAAGAGGTACTGATTAGATGCACCGTGTAAATTTATATGTTTTTTTCTCCCAACAGTTCTAGGATAGTTGATACAAAAGGGAATGCCTAAAAGGAATTTAAGATAGTCGGGGCTCATGCAAAACGCGTCGGAGCTTGGGCCAGTTCGGCCCAAGCCTGGCCCAAAAGAAATGGATCGGGCTTGAGCTTGGGCCGAACATGTGGAAGAATCGTGGGCCTAGGCCTGACTCAAAGCCCGAAATATTTAGACGGGCTTGGGTCTGGACCCTTCAGAGCCCATCCCAGCTCGACCCATGTCCATCCCTATAATCTACTCAAGTTTATGGAAGTGGCATCGGTAGGCACCAGTCGACCAGGAGGATGGACAATCGATTGATCTACTGACCATCCTCCAGAAGCTCGATACATGCTATTCTGCTGACTTTTAAATGGTTAACGAATACATTACTTGTTTATCATTTAATATTTCGTCTACTTGGACATGTTAAGATAATATCATATCTTATAAACCACGTATCAAGTTAAGCAATTAGTCTCTCTACAACTAAATGCATGTGTCCTTTCGGGAGGGGAATGAATGTCAACTAACCCGAAGAACATGAATGCCAATATCCCAAGGTGGTGGGGGTACAAGTATTCCAGAAAAAAAATAGGGGCATGAGCGTACTTGCAAAAACTCGCCATGGCATAAGTGTAAATATCCTTAAAAAATGAAAGGACGGGACAATGCAAACATTTAAACACTATAAGATGGAGGCATAACTTTGGCTCGAATGAGATCATGGGCATTGCGCATCTCGTTAATTAACACTTCTTTTACGAAAGAAACCACGTATGATCTCTGTGCCATGAGTCATCCGAACCTTCACCGGATTGTCGACCGGATTCACTGCATTGTCACTATCTTTCTGTCAGTTATTAATAAGGGAAAAATGTGTGTGTCCCTTAGGGGGAGTTAACTTAGCTCCCCCGCCCTTTTTTGACATAAATTTTTTATTTCTTTTTGAAATCTAAAATCGTGTAAATTCATTATTAAATTCTTATATTATACTATTAAAATTTCGTGCGAAATAGAGACTCCTACGACCTTCATCCAAACGGGGTCGATTTAAAAAATCATGTTACCATTAAAAAATGAATGTCTGGATGGAGGCCGTAGGAGTCTCTGTTTCGCACGAAATTTTAATAGCATAATATAGGGATATAGTGATGAATATTCATGGAAGAAAATTTCAAAAAAATTTAAAAAATGGTGAAAATAGGGCGGGGGGAGCTAAGTTAGCTCCCCCTAGGGGGCAGCCCCATTTATCCTTATTAATAATACGTCTACCGGAAGATCTCTTCCTCGATTGGACGGCATAGTTGGAATAAATCAATTTCTCCGTGGGATAGTCAAAGTTGATTTATAGCAATGAGCTTTTACAATACTACCTATGAAATATTGCCTACTGATGATCTCATTAATTAATTCCAAATATTGTCACTATGGATATATTGGGTAGTTCTGGACGTCACTAGAGCTGTCTGAAAATGTGAGGATGGAGGATAAGATATGTGCGGTGTCTATCTTTTGAGCTTTGTGGCTTGCGAGAAATGATGCAGTCAGAGGGAAGAGATTATATGTACAAAATATTTTGATCCATGGTATAATTCATAGGGATTCTTTGTCATTATAATTTTATTTTAAACGTGTGAATATAAAGTTTTTTGGGTGCACGTCTTTGTGACGTGGCACCCTATCTTTACCTATTGTTACACCACTCACCTTGATTTGGACATGTGTCCTGAACAAAGTAAGGACTGTAAGGGTAATCGTATCACCGAAGAGATTCTGCAGGGACTATGGCGTGAATGGACAATATTTTCGAGGTCTCGATATAAAAATCCCGTTAAGGGGGTCACATTCATATTCCTTTCATCGATTTCAAATATGGATACTAAGCGAATCATTATTGAGTATGGAATAAATTAAGTATGTGTTTGATTCGTAAGTTATCTTTGAGATGGTGTTTTGGTATTTTGAAGAGGATTTTATTATTGAGAGGATTTGTCTGTTATGTGATTTTTACTGAAGTTTGTGCGAACGATTGATTTTTTATTAATGGGAGGTGGAGTTGATGTTTACACACACATAAGGTTAAATGGGACTGCCCCCAAAGAGAGCAAACATGGCTTACTCTGCCCCTTTTTTTACTTTTTTATTTTTTTTGGGAAAATACTTCCGTAGAATTTCATCACTATATCTCTATATTATGTCCTTCAAGTTTGCGCAAAACAGATCTTCCTATGGCCTCCATCCAGAAAGTCATTTTTTAACGGTAATAGAATTGTTGAAATCGATCCTGTTTGGATGGAGGCCTTAAGAATATTTGTTTCGCATGAAACTTAAATAACATAATAGGGCGGGGGTAGGCCCATTAAACACACACACACGCGCGCGCGCGCACTCACACACACACACACACACACATAGGGTTTTTATCACTTGTGCCCCTATGAGATATCACAATATCAATTATGACCCTATCTTTTTGGTAATATCAATTGTGCCCCTCACTTCTTGCTAATCCATCACTTATGCCCCTCGAGCTAGTGACCGTCCATAACCAACACAAATGGACGTTAACTTCAATGACACAAATGGAATTAAATTTAAATAAAGGATTGAAAAGTCCTTCTCCTCCCCCGTCTTCTTCCTCCCTTCTCTTCCTTCTCTCCCATCTTCTTGCTCTTCCTCTTCTTCCTCCTCCACAGCTCCTCCCTCCTCCTCCTTGAGCTCCTCCTCCTCCACTGCATCTTCCCCTCGACCTCAGCTCCTCCCCTTCCTCCGCATCTCCCCCTCTGCGCCCATGCTCCCCTTTCGCCCGTGCTCCTCCCCCAGCCTGCCCCAGCCTCCTCCTCGTGATCTCCCTCTCCTCCCTCCCTCGAGCGACACGACCCCGCCGCCCAGCCCAACCGAGTTCCTCCCCAAGCCCGCCCTCCCGCTGGCCTCCCTCCATCCATCCCTCCAGCCCCGTGACCTCCCCCTCTGCACTCCCTCTAGCCCCGCGACCCTGCCCCATCTCCTCCCAAGCCCCGCCCTCCCTCTAGCCCCGCGACCTCCCCCTCCGCCCTCTCTCCAGCCCTGCGACCCCGTCCTAGATCCTCCCAAGCCCCGCCCTCCCTCTGCCCTCCATCCAGCCCACCCTCTAGCCCCGTGACCTCCCCCTTCGCCCTCTCTACAGCCCCGCGACCCCCCGCCCCAGCTCCTCCCCAGCCTCGCCCTCCCTCCAGTCCCTCCACCTTCCACTCATCGTCATCGTCATCGGACCAGAAGGAGCATCCACTACCCCCCCCCCCCCCCCGCTATCTTGCCCAGCCTCTTCGCTGCGTTGATACATATGGGTTCGAAATCATCACTGCTAAAATGGACATCATACCAATCTTTGCAAAACTGTGGTTCCATGCTCATCCAATCGAACGCGTTTCTTGGAGAGTGATCTGTTTCCACAGGGAAAGGGTGCTTCAGCAGCTCCTCGCACAACCACCTTTGAGATGTGTCCCTCCGTAGGCATTTCTCGACGAAATCCAGACCCTGTTTCGACATCTTGTGCGGGAATTCCAGCAGGTCGCATCTGTAGCCGATGTAGAAGTCTGAACAATAATACCCCTCTTAATTGCACTGTAGTTTGAAAAACCATGGTTAAGTCAACTCATTGACGGTTAATCTGACGGAAGGGCACAAGTGATAACGGAGAAAGAAGTGAGGGGCACAATTGATATTACCAAAAAGATAGGGGTATAATTGAAACTGCGATATCTTAGAAGGACACAAGTGATAAAAACCCATATATATATATATATATATTTGATCATGTGAGAGCCAAAAACTGCTATAGCATGAGAGCAGTGAGTTCGAACTATTAGATTATGCCCATGTCTCTCCTCATCCAATCAATCAGCGGAATCAACCCTATGTGTGTGTGTGTAAAAAATGGGGTTGTCCCATAGGAGGGCATGTGAGTATATATTTCTAACGAAATTCGAATGACATATAAGAGGGATACATAGATGAATATACTTGGTGATATTTTGAAAAAAATAGAAAATGAGTGGGAGCAACCATGTTGAACCACACACACACATGTCATTCAAATTTCGTGTGAAACATAGACTTCTACGACATCCATCCATGAGGGGTTAATTTCAACAATTATACGACGGTTGAAAAATTATCGTCTACATAGAGGTTTGTAGGAGTCTACATTTCTCACGAAACTTGAATGACGCGATATAAGGATATAATGATGAATTTTCACATATCGTTTTTCATACAAATAAAAAAATACGAAGAAAATGGGACAGGATGAGCTAGGTTAGCTCCCAAGGGGTAATCATATATATATATATATATATATATATGGCTTATCCAATGAGCCATGTGCCCAATAACGTTTCAATAAGCACCCATTTTGGGCCCATACACGTGTATTAGCAATAACTCTATTTCTTAATTATAGGCTACCACGTATTTGAAAAAATTCATATATTTCCTATTATACAACGTCTTTAAAAATTGGAAGACAGTTTTGGAAAAGAAATGATTCAAATAAATGATTCCACGTGGATGATTAATGATCCAAACGCTATGATAGTAATAAATATAATTCGGTCAAGTAAATGCTTATTGTGAGATCAGTAATATCAAGACAATGATCAGTAATTTACATCCAAATAGTTACATTGTACAGAATTTAGTAATATATACAAAATGGTCAAGTAAATGTGTGTTGTGAGATCAGTAACAACATAACAAATGGTTAGTAATACCGTTGTCCGTGTAGTGTGCATTGCATTAACAAATAGTTAATTTTTTACATGAGCAATGCCCATGACTTACTGAATATTACTTTGTTATTAACTGATCTCATAGTAGCTATTACTTGAGAATCGTACACATATTACTGAACATGTGATATAAGACATAGATATATACATTGAATGAATTCTGTTCAATGTAATAAAACATATGGAATTACTGAACACAAACAATAATTTACTTGATAACTGTATATATATTACTTGAGTATCATCTCTAAATTACTGAATTCTGTTCAAAGTAAATAAAAACATATGGAAATTACTGACCATTTATTATGCTTTTACCGACTTCACGACAAGCATTTACTTGACCATTATGTATATATTACTGAAATATACACCATGTAGTAAAATGAATGTAAATTACTGACTGTTATCTGGATATCACTGACTTCACAACAAGCCACTTACTTGTCCATTGTGTGTATATTACTGAATTCTGCGCCATGTAATAAAATAAATTTAATTACTGACCGTTGTTTGGGTATTATGTTCTTGCAACAACCATTTATGTGAGGATTGTCTCTAAATTACCGAATTCTATTCAAAGTAATAATACATATAAAAATTACTGACCATTTGTTATGGTTTTACTGACTTCACAACAAGCACTTACTTGACCATTGTGTATATATATTATTGAATTCTACACCATATAATAAAATGAATGTAAATTACTGACCGTTGTTTTGGATATTACTGATCTCGCAACAACCATTTATTTGATTATTGTATATATATTACTGACCTGAGCATTTGGATCCTGATTTTCTGCAAGAAATCATTGATTCGAATATTTCTTTCCAAAACGATCTTTCTATTTTTTAGGACGCGATATAATTGGAATATCACTTATTGTTAAATCGCTTTGCATATTAATCTCCTTCCAAAAACAACATCCTTCGAAACAGGTAGCCCCTCAATTGGTAATACACGTGTGTGGCCTACAAATGGTGGCTTACCGAAACGCTAATGAGCCCCTGTACGCATCGGATAAAAAAACGTGTGTGTGTTGGGAATTTATCCAATGATCTCTAAGCTCATTTGAGATCAGATGATCCCGTGTTTTCATCCTTCCGGATCATGATCCAATGATCATATTTCATCTCATTTATTCCCTTTTTTAGCGTCAATCCTTATCATAACAAATTGCCTCTGTATTTTCCTCGTAATTGATTTCCTTTTTTGATTTGCTATTAAGTCTGTCCGACATTGCATCGCATTTATTTTTGATATTTTCAAAATCATCTGTCTTTCCTCTTGATGCGAAATCTCAAGATCTCTAACGATGAAAGAAGATCGTCTTCAAGACCTCGATTTGTATGTTTTTTCCTTGCTTATTAGACTTTAATTATTGTTCTTTTGTAGAGTCTGATCGTTTATTTTTTTATTTTTCGATTTCAGATTCAAACGTGATGGACCATATGTGACTGGAAATTGATCGTATTATCTCAGAAGCAACGATGAACGATGTGTGCTGGATGGATTTGAATCTTGAAAAGATCGTATCAGAAGAAGAGAAGATGGACGTCTTGCAATTGGATTGATAGCGAAAACATTATTTTAGAAAAAATTATACTAAGTTACTTATGGTATTTTCATATGTTACTAACAATATATCGTGTATTACTTTTCTATTTTATTATTCTTGCTAATTAAATTCCATTCATAGTTACTTACATATCTTAAGTTATTTATGTGTGGCTATCAGTAGCACTTGACAAAATTCAAGTAATTAGATGGGCTATATAAGTAAAGAAGGTGTGATTCGATAGTAATTCAAAATAAAGAATGTAATAAGTAAGATATAGAGAAGCATCCTTAACCTGTAACTAGTTGTACGCAGAAGAAGACAATGGTACCAATAAATTGGAATAGTTATAGAAAATCATTCATGTGACCAGTAACATATGTATTGTTATCAATAACTCTCATTGCATTATAAGTATTTTAAAAGGTTATAAAAGTAAATAAGAAGCGCGTCAGGAACACTCAAAGTATTAAGAGACTATAACATTAGTAACAATCAAAATGAGTCCAGTAACACTTGATTCATGATTTGTAGTCAAAATTGATTTTTTATTCGAGGCACTTTGATTTCATATAATTTAGTAATTTAGACGCGGCTATCAGTAACATTTATCACATTACAAGTAATAAAATAAATTACCTAAGTAAAGAGGGGATAATTTGATACTAATTAAAAATGTAGAATAAGTAAGATTGAGAAAAGCATATGTAACATGTAACAAATTGTAAAGTAAGAGAAAATAATGGAATCATTAACTTCGAATAGTTATGAAAAAACTCGAGACCAGTAACTTACGGATTGTTATCAGTAACACTCGACGCATTGTAAGTAATTTAAAAAGGTTATATAAGTAAGTAATGGATGCCTCAGTAATACGTAAAGTATTAGGTAATTATAAAATCAGTAACAATCAAAATGAGTTCAGTGATACGGATATTTGTAATCAGCATTTGTTGTCGACATTAGTAATTTTTACCTTCATGTTTGAATATGATACTTATCTCACAACAAAAATCACTTGATTTATGAATATGTATTACTTGAGTAACATGCATGAGTTACATATTTATGTACAATGTAATATTACAAATGTAAATTACTGACAATTATTTTCAATATTACTGATCTCGCAACAAATAATTACTTGAGTAAACAAGTACATTACCGCTCAGACTTATAATGACTATTTCTTTGGTCTGAAATTAAAGATTTTAATTTATCTTTCCAAAATCGTCTTCTTTTTTAAGGATTAAGCATAATTGGAAAAATTAAAGGCTCAAACATACTAACACCCCTTCCAAAATCGTGCTCCTTCGAAATAGGCAGCATTTAAAATAGTACACGCGGAGAGCCTACATTTGGTGCTCACCAAACTAAATGGGGGGGAGTGAGTGAGTGAGTGAATCTACACCCAAGGGTGCATGTAACTACCTAAACCCGACTCTTGTTTCATTGTTTTTTATTTTTTTGAATAAAACCTTGGAGGGATTTATATCACCATATACAACCATGGTGTCATTACAAATTTTACTTAATTCGGAGCTTCTAACACCTCCATCAAGAATACTAAATTTTAATAGTCTTAGGATTGCTGAAATAAACCCCTCCTAGATGAATGTGTTAGGATTGTTTGTTCTCCATTAATCTTGAAATACATATTCTCCTCGATATATTAAGCAAAATCTTCTAAGGTTTCCTTAAAAAATCTAGTTTCCTTAAAAAATCCATGTATAATGGAAAAAGGTCAGATGTAGGTAGTTACCTACATCCTTGAAGAAACGAGTCTAAAGTATGGGTACAAGTTGGGATGTCCTTAAGGGACCAATTCTTGGACAAAATAAAAAAATGGCAAGTGCCCTAAACCCCCCCTCTCTCTCTCAAGAGAAAACAAAAAATGTAACTAATGAGAGACAGTTCTTAGACTGACCTGCACTGCTCCTCTGCAATCAACTCGTAAAGAAAGAGCCCATCTCTACACTCTCAACTGACTCGACTTCCTAAGAAGTCAGTTGATCCTGTAAGCCCTACATCACTTGTCAACACACAAGAACCATACAGAAAAAATGATAAATCGAAATTGAGGTATAAAAATATGATGAAACGATAAAATCAAAAGGAAATCGATCAAAACAAGAAGAAGAAAAATCACAAAAAACTCAAAATCGTAAGTATAGTTAGTGCCCCATGGCAGCGATGCCATTTTAATAGTGCGCCCCTTCACGGATCTTAATAATGTCAACAGATGAAGCATCCATGAAGACAACGTGATCAAAAAGAAACAAGAGAGATGGAGAGAGAGAGAGAGAGGGAGAGAGAGAGAGAGAGAGTAGGTACAGGTAAGTAGTATAAGAAAGCTCGCTCTCTCAACTTGATATTAACCAGGTAAGTGCCCTGGGTCGAATACAAAGAGGCAAAAGCATATATGAGATTTTAGATTGGACTTTTAGTTTTGAATCTTCTTTGCAACTTTTTGTGATAGTTTTTTTATTGATTTTTTATTTGTTTTTATTTTTGTAGATGTTTGTTTTATTTTTATTTTGCTATTTTATTTGATTTTCAAATGTTATTAATGTGCAAAACAATGATAACTGTATAGTAGGTGGAGTGTAATGCAATGTATTATTCTATATGGTGGTTAAAGTTGGGAGAAAAGAAATTGATGTATTATCAAAATATGTAATATACTTTATAAGCAATTTACTATATATTATAAAGGTTGAGTATGTATATGTGATACTATATAGGTAAGTGGTACTAGATATATAGATCGGGAAACAAAAGCTTAGCAACGTGCTCAAACAAACACATAAAAGAAGATGTAAAGTGAATGCGATATTAAGAAAATCAAAACAAATCAACCAAGCAACGAAAACCTCAAAAAATACAAAAATAATCTTGTTAGGTTGGTTCTGTAACTACCTTAGAAAAATCAAGGAAACTACTATGAAATATTGTCCAAAAGGTCCAAACATTACATGGGCACATACGAAAGAAAAAGAATAAAAGTTCTGGAAACAGAACGGTCTTTGCAATCCAGTAGCTATGTGGGGTTTTATATGTAATTTATGAAGTTTTGGAATCGTGTTAGAATTATGGAAAGACGAAGGGTTTATGATGCAATTGTCACACCTATTCGCTGGAATATCTTTGATCACAGAAATATGCATGATCTAAGTCATTGGTCAGGATGCGAGGCAGAAATCTATTCAACTTACAGGGAGCAACTTGTTCCTTTTATTCATCCCCACAACCAAAAGCAATGGAGGGTGGTTTTTCTCATCCAAGCAGCTACGCACGATATTAGACGATGGCGGAGCTCCGCTGGCATAACAAATTGATGGTGGTGAAGCGGATGATGAATTCTTCAGCTGATGGACACACAATTGTTGATTGGTGCGTCAAAGGAGCGGGATCGAAGATGGGTTGCAGCTCCAGTTGGTCTCTAGAGGGGTTTTTTTGCGGATCGATGAACTCAAGGCGATGAAGATTATGACGAAGGCAATTGACGTGGTGATGGAGATCTGAAACTGAAGGCATTCCTTGCATGAATGTATTGATCTCCCTCACACGGTGATGATGCATCAAGTGATTCAGCAAGGCCATAAAAGAATTTTTGTTTTCAATTATGCAGAATCGATCGTTAAGCAACAATGAAACCTAATTCTGAGTTTGATTTTAGGTCTTGAACGTGAATATGGAGATACCAACATAAATGAGGACTGGAATAAAACCAAAAGATCGATGACCTGGGTTTCGAACTAGGATGAAATAAATTACATATTTAAAGGGAAACAACCCTAAATATAAAATAAAATTTGAAGAAATGGTAAAGGAATTTGCCTGGAAACATGGAGGTGTATGACCTTCTAGGTGACTGCTCAAGAATTGGACACAACTCGAGTTGAACACTGTGTAGAGCATGCGATTCAAGGAGGAAGAAGTACCTTGAAATCCTCTCCGGCCAACCTCCATCGTCGCTTGAAAATGCTTCCTTGTCGTATGTCACCTAGAGCAGAGGGCTTTGGATCTGGTTGGTTTCAGATTCAGTTGGGGGATTTTGAATGTGTAAAGAATTATCGTTTAATGAGAAGTTTGGGGGTATAGGTGAAAAGAAGCCTTGATATGCAATTGAACAAACAACATGGGAGGTTTGCATAGTTCACATCAGAATGTTGTAGAGCTTCTAAAGGAAGAAGACTCCACAAAAATTAAGAGATGAAACAATTTATAAATTGGTTGGTTTCATTAATTTCGAGTTTCATTTATTGGTTTAAAATTGTCACTATAAGCTTTTCTCGGTTTAATATCTTCACAAATGCCTTTATTGATTAATTTCCGATTTTGTTCCAAACGATCTGAAATCAACCATAGCTTTGTAAAGTACAACGAGTTTTTGTAAAATATATTTTACTCTTCTCATAGATTTCATTATACTAATCATTTTATGTATACTGTATATTCCATTTTGTAAAGTGTTGTATCAGTTTTATAAATGTGTACATTCATTTTGTAATTCCAGTGAGTTTTCGTAAGAGTATTTATCCTCTTTGTAAACTTCAAATTTTTTGTAATTATGTATGTTTGTTTTGTAAAAAAATCCGTGAATCTTTGTAACTGAATCTCCCTCCTTTGTAAAATTCACCATGTTTTCCATGGCGTTAAAGTTCAATTGCCATACGTGTTTTCCGAGTCCTGCAAAATAGAGAAAAACAATGAGATTTGTAAAAAAGATAAATAAATGTGTAAATATGAATATCAATTAAGTAAATTTATTATACGATGGTGTAACTGAATCTCCCTCTTTTGTAAGAGTGTCTGATCACTTTGTAAATTTTAGGCGCTCTTTTGTAAAATGATCTGATCACTTTGTAATATTTATGTAGAGTTCTGCGACAATAAGTAACTGTTAGATATTAAAAACATGTAACAAATTGACGTGAGATGTAAAAAAATTTAATATTTGCACAAATTATTCCAACTTTGTAAAAAACTACGATTTGTAAAAAAAATTAATATTTGCACAAATTATTCCCCTTATGTGTGCCTTCCTCCTTCATGCCTCCTCTCTGCAGTCGAGAGGTGTTGCATGGAGGAGGAAGTTGGATACGACGAACCCCTCTATCGAAGCCTAGAGGTGTTTCATGGAGGAGTATGCCAGTGTCGTCGAACCCCTCCTCCTTCTCATCTTTCTCCTCCGATCCTGCAAGTTAAAAAAAATTAAGAAGTAACATTATCTGCATCCATGGCATCGTCACGTACCTGGCTCCATCATTGCACATCATCATCAGGAAGGGAGCCACCATCATCCTCATCGGCGTACTGCGTCGGAGGGAGAGTTGCACGCGTCGGGATAGCGAAAAGGGGACAAACCACAACCTCATACCGCATATTTTTCTTCCGCATCTTCTGGATGATCGCATGGAGGAGGATGTTGCTGCCGCCGACAGTCGATCACACGCGCAAGAGAGAGGGTCTCTGTTGATAAAATCGCGCGCATACATATATAAATAATGTCACGCGTTATGTTATAAAAATAAAAATATTAATAAATGCAAGTATAATATGTTACAATAAATAAGACTAAAATTTTTATTTTGATATTCTAATAATACAGTACCATTTTTATGTTTTATTAAATTAGATAGTAAGAGAAAAATACTTGTGTGTATTTTTATGTATTTTAATAATTCAATTTATATAATTAATAAATACCCTGTATGTTCATTGCATTCAATTTCAATTATTTTACGAGTTTTTTGGTTCATTTATGATATTGTATAAGAATTTAAATTTGTATTTTATTTTATAAATAAACTACAATATCAAGAATATCATTGAAAATTGCTAAACTGGTTGTACTTTAAATAGTAGTATAGAATAAATTAGGTAACCCAGAAACCCGATTGTCTTTAGGTTCAAAAATTGACCTTTTGCAAACGTGCTTCATCTCGGGTGAAAACACCTCTGTTATTTAGAAAAATTCAGATATTGAACTTTACAGGAGAGTAGAGTGAATTTGTAGTTTGTATGGCAGAATTATGATGTTCGGAATTTGGGAATTTGACAATTGAAGTTCCGACTACCTATCATGTGTGTGTGTTATAAATTTTAGTTTATTTTTTTTGATTTTTTTATACATATTGTTGTGTACACTGATGAAACTCCGATTTCATCATCATAATTTCAACATTATTAACCCCCTTGCTTAAGCTTAGTGTAAATAAATCCCTGTTAATGCCCTATAATTAACAGAGTCCTAAATAAATTAAAAAACCACAAAAAAATAACAAAACAAAAATTCGTGTATTTTTTTTAGACTTAAAAATACCCTCCAAAATATTTCGGGCCCTTTTTGATCTCTTTCAGTTTGGTCAACATGAACTTGTAGATCTCGTCAAGATCTACGACTTTCATGTTTTGAGTTTTCTCAAATTCGACCAAATAAGCCCTCAAAAATCTAAAATACTTTTGTAATAATCTGAGTTGGGCCCACGTGGCCCAATCTGGGTGAGCCACGTGGCCCGCTCCTTCTCGCTGGATCCGCCTGCGTTCTGAGCCGTTGATCGGCCTCCTTGATCCAACGGTCAGATGCAATCCACGCACGCCTCAATCCTCAGCCATCAGATCAGACGCTTCTTCTCATCACAGCCGCTCGTAGCCGCCTGATCCTCATTGCGCCACGTGGCGCGTTGTGCGCCCTTTGATTGCGCCCCAGATCTATCATCCAAGCCGCTCAATTCGCTCTCGGATCCTAACCGCTTGATTAGCCTCAACTTCTAATCCTAGCCATCCGCTAGCGCGCACGCGCCAGCTCGACACGTGGACGTTCTCCAGCCCTCCGATCACGTCACCCCGGATTTAATCCGTGCCGCTTCTTCGCGCCTAATGCTCACCGTTGGATCTCCAGATCCAACGGCCAGCAGCCATCGTCTACCTCCGACGACTCTTTCTCCCCACGACTTCCAGCTCGCGCACACCCCTCACCCTTCCCATTATCGTCAACTCTCCCGACCTCCTCTTCCTTCGCCAACTACCCCACGGTCTTCCCCCCTCATCCCTCTACCCCCGCGCAAAACTCCACGACCTCCGACCACCTTCCAGTCAACCCATAACCGCTTCGAAACCCACGTCTTCCATCATCAGCTCCGCCATCTTCCCCTTCAAATATCTCGCTTCCCCCATCATTCCGGCCTGTCCCACCTTTATGCGGGGAGGGGCCCAGCCCTCCTCCGCTTCCCTGTGACAGGGGGAAGCGAAAGGATAGAGCGAAGATGACCCGCTCCCCCGGTGTCGACCCGCCGCCACCACGACGGCGTCGCGGTGCTCCGAGCCCGCCTAGCTGCTCCGAGAGGTCGCCGGAGTCCAACGATGACCCGAGCTCCTCTCGGAGCTCAAGCCCAGGCCACTGCATTCGTCTCCGATCAGGTAAAATCCTCGAACTCTGTTCTTTACTTTTTGCTTAATTTATTAGCCTCTTTCACGCACTTTCGACCTCCATTAAACCTCCTCCGAGTTTCGCCATCACTCCCCCTTTCTCGCGAACTCCTCCGCTCATCTTCGTCCTTCTTCCATACCTCGAATACTACCGACCCACCTCCTCCGCCCTCGCGGCGGAGGGAGCTCCGAGCTCACACCTCCTTCGCCCGCCTGAGCTTCCACCTCACTTCACGCACGCACGCACGCACGTATTATGCTCGCTTCGGTTTTGCACACTGACCCTGCAGGTCAACACGGGCCTTCATGGCCGGATGTTCGCCGGAGGCTACTTAGTTGCGGCCGCATTCGACATCAGAGCTTCGAGGGGCTGAACCACAACTCCCAACCTCTTCCCTGAACTCCCCGCTTCACCGACGACCACTTAGGGAGCTCGGGGGAGGACCATGACGACGGAGAATCAGCGGCGGAGGAAGGAGTCTTTCGCCGGAGCCCAGATTGCGCCGCCCGTCTTCGGCCGAAGAAGGAGGAGCAGTGACCGTTGGATGCCTCCGCCCCTGGAGTTCATCCAACGGCCACTATGCAGCCACGTCGTCATTCAGATCCCTCCTCCAGAGGCCGTTGGATGATAGATGATCGACGGCATTCGTGCACCACGTCGCCATGAGGCATCGTTACCAGTAGCCCTTGGATAATCACGATCCGAGGGCTGTCATTCAGCCACGTGGTAAAGGCTTGACGCTCCCGAGCCTCCACCGAGCCTGCCATCCGATCCTCCAGGCTTGGACGCCCGAACCACCCTCGAGCCTGCATCGAGCCCGAGCCTAAGTCCAAGCCAAGCCGAAGCTACACCGAGCCTCTGCCGAACCTGACTCCGAGCCTGAGACAGCGCGTGCTTGGCACGTGCCTTGTGGGCAAATTGCAGAGACTTCCCACGGATTTCTTCAATTTGCAAAAATGTCCTTGCGCGTTTGGTAAAATTACAGGGAAGGACTTGCGCTTTATTTTTATTATGTTTTAGTCCCTTTCAGGGACCTTTTGTAGTTATCTTTTCATGTTTTCTTGCACTTATGCCCTTGTCTTTCTTTATGTATATCTTGAGCACCGTACCTCTGGTTTTAGTTGATTTCAGTTTCTTCGAAGCTCGTTTGACGAACTTTCTCATGGCATATTTGTTTAATTCAATGGACACTTTAATGTTGAAGTATTATCTTGTTAGCTATGTGTCTCTTGATACTTAATCTATGCCTTGATCAAAATTGAGTTTGTCGTCTTAATTAAATCTGGAATGACTCATGATTATTTTGCTCATCCATTTGTATCTAGGGCATATTGTGATGCTTTGCATGTGCATTCATCTGCATGATAAAAAAAAGATAAAAATATGCATGTTTATTTTAATGCATTATTTTGCTTCAATGCTTAGTCTGCATGATTTTGACCTATACGCTTTAACTCAGCACTCAATTAAATAGACTCAAATTTGATTAACTAAAGAAGGCTCGTGTCCCTGAGTTCGACCTTGGTATCTTGCCAAGTAAAAAATAAATAACGACCATCGCATTTTTATTTGACATTTATCAATGAGATGGTCTCTTTGATGACCAAAATAGGCCCGACTACGATGATGATTCCGAGTGCTAAAAACACTCTCTTAAAGGGCCGATTTTGCGGATTCATCACATGGCGCCTTTGCCGGGGACACGGCTCATTTCTTTTATTTTTTGGAATTTTGTTTATTTAATTTCGTGTTCCTTTTTATAGGTCAAATAACCACATATTTTGCATATAAAATTTTTTTCTTCCTTATTTGATATCTAACTATTGTTTCTGTGGCAGGGCCTTTGATGGAACAAGGAGGTGAGGAGCAGGATGTTCCCCGCTGCTAGGAGCCGCAGGAGCATGCTTGGAGCAAAGGAGGAAGAAAAGAAAAAAAAAGTCTCGTATTTTTGTTGCATTTTTAATAATTCGTCTTTTACAGCGGTCTTCGATCGAAGACTCGCGTATGTAATCGAACGATCATGGTTGTGTGGGGATCGTCCCCACTTGAGTGTCAACCTAGGATAGGCACGCGGCTCTAAGAGCTCATTTTATTTTTATGTGCTTGATCGTAGGTAGGACACACTAAATGATAGACGCACATAATCTCGCATCACTTAGCTAAAATCAATGACGATTAATCACCGCTAATAGTTGCATGATTAGGTGCGGCTTTTTCGACTTGCATACATGTTGGATTTGGTTTCAAAACAGCCCCATTTTTTATGTGTTTTTGTCAAACCACTGCATGATTTCTCGCTTAGCCTAGATCGTGGTTTCTTCGAATGCATGTTTTTCTCGGTTTCGTTTTCCTAGCTTGATCACTTAGGTTTAAATGGAAAAAGGGAACGAACGGTAGACGATGACTTCTTGATTTTGTGCTAACCATAATTCAGTGATAACCTATAATAAAATTGGGACTGTTAATTGCAAGTCAACCAAAAATGGAGTAAAATTCGGTTTTGGGAGAGCAATACCCTCGCTTACGCAATGATTTTTCACTTCACTTTTTTTCTTTGCGTAAAAATCAAATGTTTTATCACCAATAAAATAGACAAGAAAATAAACCAACCTTGGTTGGTTTCATGTGTGAGTTGGTGAAATTAAGGGTTTGCTTGCTTGATTGAGCCTTGTATGACGCGACACGTACCCCAAAACCGACGATACTCCATTTCATCTCCGAAGATTCAGCCGCGCACTTGTATATTCATCCTTCTTCTTCGTTCACCTTTGGGTTCTTCCAACATCAATCCTCATCTTTATACTTAGGCTAATCTCAGCCTAAGTATAGGGGGGACCCAAGTCCCCGTGTTTCTCTACTCATCTTTTCTTTCCTTTATACTTAGGTTATTTCTAACCTAAGTATAGGGGGAGCCCCTCTTTAGCTCCGTATATTCTCTACACTTAAAGGACCTATGGACTCGTATCATTTAGTGCTGTGAGGACATAGCAAAGTTTAAGGATAGGGGGGTATACCGTATATACAATTTACTTACTTTAGCTAAAATCTGAAAAATTTGAAAAATTTAAAAACTTTTTGGCTAAAGTAAAGTTCTTTGGACTAAGAGAACTCAAATGATTTCACGGCTTTTCTAACTATGTTACACTATTTTGATAAAAATATTTTCGAAAATGATTTGAAAAAAATGAGTTTTTCTTGTTTTGAAAAATCTTTTTGAAAAATGTTTTGAAAATCTTTTATTTGTGTGACATGGTTTTGAAAATCTTTTATTAAGGAAAGTTGAGTCTAACCTGTGTGTTAACTTTAAAAACTAAAATCCATAAAAATGAGCAAAATTACAAATAATAAAAAAAATAAAAATAAAAATAAAAAAAATGTCTTGAATGAAGAAGTTGGATAAAACCTCTACTCTTACACTTTCACCCGGGATCTGAAATGTTCAGGGAGACTTAGTTTTTTGAGGTCTTTGAGATTTGCGGTTAACCAGCCTTAGTCATCAGGGTCTTAGACTTAATTATCCACATTCCCCTAGGTTTCTAGATTTGCATGCTATACTCCATGCTTAATCTCAGACAAAGAGAATATGATCAGCACATCACATGCACGACTGCGGTTTTGATTGAGATGAGTTGATTTTTCACCTGAGAGATGGGGATGAGGAAGTCAAGTCTGGATTTGATCTAATGATGCTCGAGGATGGGATAAAATCTTTGAAGGCTTCAGGAAACCTGAGTGTCAGCAATATTAGCCAGTATGAGAACTTGATTCTTATACTAATCTCTTGACATTGACCTAAGTGCCTGGGTGTGATATAAATAAAAAAATTGTTGATCAGTGTGCGCCAACTTTTGGTAAAGCAGTGGAGCTAGCCACAAATTATACAAGTCAATGAAATGTCAAAGAAAAGCTCTCATTCCACAAAGTCAATTATAAAAGAGCTTCCACCAAAGGCGAGCGCTCCCAAACTTTTCAAAGTGTCCAATTGGACCACCGCTATTAGGACCAGGAGTCGGGCTTGCACCAAAAAAGGGCTCTGCATCGTAAATGCTACAAGTCTGGGTGTAGAAGGTACATTAGGTACTCAAAAGAGACACACCCCAGTGTACTCCCAGGAAAACAAGTGCAGACGCTCCAACTTCTCTTGACGGACGCACTGATCAGCACCAAAAAAAGTGTTGTGTAAAAAGGCACTAGAGAGAATCCTTGTTCCAATGAGAGGGAGAGAAGAATTGACACAATCCCATGCCCTCCATTTCTGGCCTGCCATCTACATTTATAAGTCTGACAACTAAAGAGACGGTGGACTGAATGCAAGATTGGATTTATTCCCTAGTGTTGAGGATTGGGTCCTTAGGAGATTTTCTCGGACCAAGATTTGTGGGTGACGAATTGACTCTATTCTCAGAATTGCAGTCAACACTAAACTTCATATCCTTTAGCTTATACGTACATCAGAGAGAGTTTAGAGAAGTAGAGGAATTGGAAGCCTCTTGATTAAGGTTGGGTTGAACACTAAAATTTTGGATCTCTGAAGCCGAGTCGACTTGATCAGGTCGGATCCTGTATTCACATGCACAAGGGGGTTAATCCAACTTAATCATTCTTTTTGATGCTCGAGGACGAGCATAGTTTAAGTATAGGGGGTGATGAAACTCGATTTCATCATCATAATTTCACATTATTAACCCCCTTGCTTAAGCTTAGTGTAAATAAATCCCTGTTAATGCCCTATAATTAACAGAGTCCTAAATAAATTAAAAACCACAAAAAAATAACAAAACAAAAAATTCGTGGTATTTTTTTTAGACTTAAAAATACCCTCCAAAAATATTTCGGGCCCTTGTTTGATCTCTTTTCCAGTTTTGGTCAACATGAAACTTGTAGATCTCGTCAAGATCTACGACTTTCATGTTTTGAGTTTTCTCAAATTCGACCAAATAAGCCCTCAAAAATCTAAAATACTTTTGTAATAATCTGATTGGGCCACGTGGCCCAATCTGGGTGAGCCACGTGGCCCGCTCCTTCTCGCTGGATCCGCCTGCGTTCTGAGCCGTTGGATCGGCCTCTTGATCCAACGGTCAGATGCAATCCACGCACGCCTCAATCCTCAGCCATCAGATCAGACGCTTCTTCTCATCACAGCCGCTCGTAGCCGCCTGATCCTCATTGCGCCACGTGGCGCGTTGTGCGCCCTTTGATTGCGCCCCAGATCTATCATCCAAGCCGCTCAATTCGCTCTCGGATCCTAACCGCTTGATTAGCCTCAACTTCTAATCCTAGCCATCCGCTAGCGCGCACGCGCCAGCTCGACACGTGGACGTTCTCCAGCCCTCCGATCACGTCACCCCGGATTTAATCCGTGCCGCTTCTTCGCGCCTAAATGCTCACCGTTGGATCTCCAGATCCAACGGCCAGCAGCCATCGTCTACCTCCGACGACTCTTTCTCCCCACGACTTCCAGCTCGCGCACACCCCTCACCCTTCCCATTATCGTCAACTCTCCCGACCTCCTCTTCCTTCGCCAACTAACCCACGGTCTTCCCCCATCATCCCTCTACCCCGCGAAAAACTCCACGACCTCCGACCACCTTCCAGTCAACCCATAACCGCTTCGAAACCCACGTCTTCCATCATCAGCTCCGCCATCTTCCCCTTCAAATATCTCGCTTCCCCCATCATTCCGGCCTGTCCACCTTTATGCGGGGAGGGGCCCAGCCCTCCTCCGCTTCCCTGTGACAGGGGGAAGCGAAAGGATAGAGCGAAGACGACCCGCTCCCCCGGTGTCGACCCGCCGCCACCACGACGGCATCGCGGTGCTCCGAGCCCGCCTAGCTGCTCCGAGAGGTCGCCGGAGTCCAGCGATGACCCGAGCTCTTCTCGGAGCTCAAGCCCAGGCCACTGCATTCGTCTCCGATCAGGTAAAATCCTCGAACTCTGTTCTTTACTTTTTGCTTAATTTATTAGCCTCTTTCACGCACTTTCGACCTCCATTAAACCTCCTCCGAGTTTCGCCATCACTCCCCCTTTCTCGCGAACTCCTCCGCTCATCTTCGTCCTTCTTCCATACCTCGAATACTACCGACCCACCTCCTCCGCCCTCGCGGCGGAGGAGCTCCGAGCTCACACCTCCTTCGCCCGCCTGAGCTTCCACCTCACTTCACGCACGCACGCACGCACGTATTATGCTCGCTTCGGTTTTGCACACTGACCCTGCAGGTCAACACGGGCCTTCAATGGCCGGATGTTCGCCGGAGGCTACTTAGTTGCGGCCGCATTCGACATCAGAGCTTCGAGGGGCTGAACCACAACTCCCAACCTCTTCCCTGAACTCCCCGCTTCACCGACGACCACTTAGGGAGCTCGGGGGAGGACCATGACGACGGAGAATCAGCGGCGGAGGAAGGAGTCTTTCGCCGGAGCCCAGATTGCGCCGCCCGTCTTCGGCCGAAGAAGGAGGAGCAGTGACCGTTGGATGCTCCGCCCTGGAGTTCATCCAACGGCCACTATGCAGCCACGTCGTCATTCAGATCCTCCTCCAGAGGCCGTTGGATGATAGATGATCCGACGGCATTCGTGCACCCACGTCGCCATGAGGCACCGTTACCAGTAGCCCTTGGATAATCACGATCCGAGGGCTGTCATTCAGCCACGTGGTAAAGGCTTGACGCTCCCGAGCCTCCACCGAGCCTGCCATCCGATCCTCCAGGCTTGGACGCCCGAACCACCCCCGAGCCTGCATCGAGCCCGAGCCTAAGTCCAAGCCAAGCCGAAGCTACACCGAGCCTCTGCCGAACCTGACTCCGAGCCTGAGACAGCGCGTGCTTGGCACGTGCCTTGTGGGCAAATTGCAGAGACTTCCCACGGATTTCTTCAATTTGCAAAAATGTCCTTGCGCGTTTGGTAAAATTACAGGGAAGGACTTGCGCTTTATTTTTATTATGTTTTAGTCCCTTCCAGGGACCTTTTTGTAGTTATCTTTTCATGTTTTCTTGCACTTATGCCCTTGTCTTTCTTTATGTATATCTTGAGCACCGTACCTCTGTTTTAGTTGATTTCAGTTTCATTTCGAAGCTCGTTTGACGAACTTTCTCATGGCATATTTGTTTAATTCAATGGACACTTTAATGTTGAAGTATTATCTTGTTAGCTATGTGTCTCTTGATACTTAATCTATGCCTTGATCAAAATTGAGTTTGTCGTCTTAATTAAATCTGGAATTGACTCATTGATTATTTTGCTCATCCATTTGTATCTAGGGCATATTTGTGATGCTTTGCATGTGCATTCATCTGCATGATAAAAAAAAGATAAAAATATGCATGTTTATTTTAATGCATTATTTTGCTTCAATGCTTAGTCTGCATGATTTTGACCTATACGCTTTAACTCAGCACTCAATTAAATAGACTCAAATTTGATTAACTAAAGAAAGGCTCGTGTCCCTGAGTTCGACCTTGGTATCTTGCCAAGTAAAAAAATAAATAACGACCATCGCATTTTTATTTGACATTTATCAATGAGATGGTCTCTTTGATGACCAAAATAGGCCCGACTACGATGATGATTCCGAGTGCTAAAAACACTCTCTTAAAGGGCCGATTTTGCGGATCATCACATGGCGCCTTTGCCGGGGACACGGCTCATTTCTTTTATTTTTTGGAATTTTGTTTATTTAATTTCGTGTTCCTTTTTATAGGTCAAATAACCACATATTTTGCATATAAAATTTTTTTCTTCCTTATTTGATATCTAACTATTGTTTCTGTGGCAGGGCCTTTGATGGAACAAGGAGGTGAGGAGCAGGATGTTCCCCGCTGCTAGGAGCCGCAGGAGCATGCTTGGAGCAAAGGAGGAAGAAAAGAAAAAAAAAGTCTCGTATTTTTGTTGCATTTTTAATAATTCGTCTTTTACAGCGGTCTTCGATCGAAGACTCGCGTATGTAATCGAACGATCATGGTTGTGTGGGGATCGTCCCCACTTGAGTGTCAACCTAGGATAGGCACGCGGCTCTAAGAGCTCATTTTATTTTTATGTGCTTGATCGTAGGTAGGACACACTAAATGATAGACGCACATAATCTCGCATCACTTAGCTAAAATCAATGACGATTAATCACCGCTAATAGTTGCATGATTAGGTGCGGCTTTTCGACTTGCATACATGTTGGATTTGGTTTTCAAAACAGCCCCATTTTTTATGTGTTTTTGTCAAACCACTGCATGATTTCTCGCTTAGCCTAGATCGTGGTTTCTTCGAATGCATGTTTTTCTCGGTTTCGTTTTCCTAGCTTGATCACTTGGGTTAAATGGAAAAAGGGAACGAACGGTAGACGATGACTTCTTGATTTTGTTGCTAACCATAATTCAGTGATAACCTATAATAAAATTGGGACTGTTAATTGCAAGTCAACCAAAAATGGAGTAAAATTCGGTTTTGGGAGAGCAATACCCTCGCTTACGCAATGATTTTCACTTCACTTTTTTCTTTGCGTAAAAATCAAATGTTTTATCACCAATAAAATAGACAAGAAAATAAACCAACCTTGGTTGGTTTCATGTGTGAGTTGGTGAAATTAAGGGTTTGCTTGCTTGATTGAGCCTTGTATGACGCGACACGTACCCCAAAACCGACGATACTCCATTTCATCTCCGAAGATTCAGCCGCGCACTTGTATATTCATCCTTCTTCTTCGTTCACCTTGGGTTCTTCCAACATCAATCCTCATCTTTATACTTAGGCTAATCTCAGCCTAAGTATAGGGGGGGACCCAAGTCCCCGTGATTTTCTCTACTCATCTTTTCTTTCCTTTATACTTAGGTTATTTCTAACCTAAGTATAGGGGGAGCCCCTCTTAGCTCCCGTATATTTCTCTACACTTAAAGGACCTATGGACTCGTATCATTTAGTGCTGTGAGGACATAGCAAAGTTTAAGGATAGGGGGGTATACCGTATATACAATTTACTTACTTTAGCTAAAATCTGAAAAATTTGAAAAATTTAAAAACTTTTTGGCTAAAGTAAAGTTCTTTGGACTAAGAGAACTCAAATGATTTCACGGCTTTTCTAACTATGTTACACTATTTTGATAAAAATATTTTCGAAAATGATTTGAAAAAAATGAGTTTTTCTTGTTTTGAAAAATCTTTTTGAAAAATGTTTTGAAAATCTTTTATTTGTGTGACATGGTTTTGAAAATCTTTTATTAAGGAAAGTTGAGTCTAACCTGTGTTGTTAACTTTAAAAACTAAAATCCATAAAAATGAGCAAAATTAAAATAATAAAAAAAAATAAAAATAAAAATAAAAAAAATGTCTTGAATGAAGAAGTTGGATTAAACCTCTACTCTTACACTTTCACCCGGGATCTGAAATGTTCAGGGAGACTTAGTTTTTTGAGGTCTTTGAGATTTGCGGTTAACCAGCCTTAGTCATCAGGGTCTTAGACTTAATTATCCACATTCCCCTAGGTTTCTAGATTTGCATGCTATACTCCATGCTTAATCTCAGACAAAGAGAATATGATCAGCACATCACATGCACGACTGCGGTTTTGATTGAGATGAGTTGATTTTTCACCTGAGAGATTGGGATGAGGAAGTCAAGTCTGGATTTGATCTAATGATGCTCGAGGATGGGATAAAATCTTTGAAGGCTTCAGGAAACCTGAGTGTCAGCAATATTAGCCAGTATGAGAACTTGATTCTTATACTAATCTCTTGACATTGACCTAAGTGCCTGGGTGTGATATAAATAAAAAAATTGTTGATCAGTGTGCGCCAACTTTTGGTAAAAGCAGTGGAGCTAGCCACAAATTATACAAGTCAATGAAATGTCAAAGAAAAGCTCTCATTCCACAAAGTCAATTATAAAAGAGCTTCCACCAAAGGCGAGCGCTCCCAAACTTTTCAAAGTGTCCAATTGGACCACCGCTATTAGGACCAGGAGTCGGGCTTGCACCAAAAAAGGGCTCTGCATCGTAAATGCTACAAGTCTGGGTGTAGAAGGTACATTAGGTACTCAAAAGAGACACACCCCAGTGTACTCCCAGGAAAACAAGTGCAGACGGCTCCAACTTCTCTTGACGGACGCACTGATCAGCACCAAAAAAAGTGTTGTGTAAAAAGGCACTAGAGAGAATCCTTGTTCCAATGAGAGGGAGAGAAGAATTGACACAATCCCATGCCCTCCATTTCTGGCCTGCCATCTACATTTTATAAGTCTGACAACTAAAGAGACGGTGGACTGAATGCAAGATTGGATTTATTCCCTAGTGTTGAGGATTGGGTCCTTAGGAGATTTTCTCGGACCAAGATTTTGGGTGACGAATTGACTCTACTCTCAGAATTGCAGTCAACACTAAACTTCATATCCTTTAGCTTATACGTACATCAGAGAGAGTTTAGAGAAGTAGAGGAATTGGAAGCCTCTTGATTAAGGTTGGGTTGAACACTAAAATTTTGGATCTCTGAAGCCGAGTCGACTTGATCAGGTCGGATCCTGTATTCACATGCACAAGGGGTTAATCCAACTTAATCATTCTTTTTGATGCTCGAGGACGAGCATAGTTTAAGTATAGGGGGTGATGAAACTCGATTTCATCATCATAATTTCACATTATTAACCCCCTTGCTTAAGCTTAGTGTAAATAAATCCCTGTTAATGCCCTATAATTAACAGAGTCCTAAATAAATTAAAAACCACAAAAAAATAACAAAAAAAAATTCGTGGTATTTTTTTTAGACTTAAAATACCCTCCAAAAATATTTCGGGCCCTTGTTTGATCTCTTTTCCAGTTTTGGTCAACATGAAACTTGTAGATCTCGTCAAGATCTACGACTTTCATGTTTTGAGTTTTCTCAAATTCGACCAAATAAGCCCTCAAAAATCTAAAATACTTTTGTAATAATCTGATTGGGCCACGTGGCCCAATCTGGGTGAGCCACGTGGCCCGCTCCTTCTCGCTGGATCCGCCTGCGTTCTGAGCCGTTGGATCGGCCTCTTGATCCAACGGTCAGATGCAATCCACGCACGCCTCAATCCTCAGCCATCAGATCAGACGCTTCTTCTCATCACAGCCGCTCGTAGCCGCCTGATCCTCATTGCGCCACGTGGCGCGTTGTGCGCCCTTTGATTGCGCCCCAGATCTATCATCCAAGCCGCTCAATTCGCTCTCGGATCCTAACCGCTTGATTAGCCTCAACTTCTAATCCTAGCCATCCGCTAGCGCGCACGCGCCAGCTCGACACGTGGACGTTCTCCAGCCCTCCGATCACGTCACCCCGGATTTAATCCGTGCCGCTTCTTCGCGCCTAAATGCTCACCGTTGGATCTCCAGATCCAACGGCCAGCAGCCATCGTCTACCTCCGACGACTCTTTCTCCCCACGACTTCCAGCTCGCGCACACCCCTCACCCTTCCCATTATCGTCAACTCTCCCGACCTCCTCTTCCTTCGCCAACTAACCCACGGTCTTCCCCCATCATCCCTCTACCCCGCGAAAAACTCCACGACCTCCGACCACCTTCCAGTCAACCCATAACCGCTTCGAAACCCACGTCTTCCATCATCAGCTCCGCCATCTTCCCCTTCAAATATCTCGCTTCCCCCATCATTCCGGCCTGTCCACCTTTATGCGGGGAGGGGCCCAGCCCTCCTCCGCTTCCCTGTGACAGGGGGAAGCGAAAGGATAGAGCGAAGACGACCCGCTCCCCCGGTGTCGACCCGCCGCCACCACGACGGCATCGCGGTGCTCCGAGCCCGCCTAGCTGCTCCGAGAGGTCGCCGGAGTCCAGCGATGACCCGAGCTCCTCTCGGAGCTCAAGCCCAGGCCACTGCATTCGTCTCCGATCAGGTAAAATCCTCGAACTCTGTTCTTTACTTTTTGCTTAATTTATTAGCCTCTTTCACGCACTTTCGACCTCCATTAAACCTCCTCCGAGTTTCGCCATCACTCCCCCTTTCTCGCGAACTCCTCCGCTCATCTTCGTCCTTCTTCCATACCTCGAACACTACCGACCCACCTCCTCCGCCCTCGCGGCGGAGGAGCTCCGAGCTCACACCTCCTTCGCCCGCTTGAGCTTCCACCTCACTTCACGCACGCACGTATTCTGTTCGCTTCGGTTTTGCACACTGACCCTGCAGGTCAACACGGGCCTTCAATGGTCGGATGTTCACCGGAGGCTACTTAGTTGCGGCCGCATTCGACATCAGAGCTTCGAGGGGCTGAACCACAACTCCCGACCTCTTCCCTGAACTCCCCGCTTCACCGACGACCACTTAGGGAGCTCAGGGGAGGACCATGACGACGGAGAATCAGCGGCAGAGGAAGGAGTCTTTCGTCGGAGCCCAGATTGCGCCGCCCGTCTTCAGCCGAAGAAGGAGGAGCAGTGACCGTTGGATGCTCCGCCCTGGAGTTCATCCAACGGCCACTATGCAGCCACGTCGTCATTCAGATCCTCCTCCAGAGGCCGTTGGATGATAGATGATCCGACGGCATTCGTGCACCCACGTCGCCATGAGGCACCGTTACCAGTAGCCCTTGGATAATCACGATCCGAGGGCTGTCATTCAGCCACGTGGCAAAGGCTTGACCCTCCCGAGCCTCCACCGAGCCTGCCATCCGATCCTCCAGGCTTGGACGTCCGAACCACCCCCGAGCCTGCATCGAGCCCGAGCCTAAGTCCAAGCCAAGCCGAAGCTACACCGAGCCTCTGCCGAACCTGACTCCGAGCCTGAGACAGCGCGTGCTTGGCACGTGCCTTGTGGGCAAATTGCAGAGACTTCCCACGGATTTCTTCAATTTGCAAAAAGGTCCTTGCGCGTTTGGTAAAATTACAGGGAAGGACTCGCACTTTATTTTTATTACGTTTTAGTCCCTTCCAGGGACCTTTTTGTAGTTATCTTTTCATGTTTTCTTGCACTTATGCCCTTGTCTTTCTTTATGTATATCTTGAGCACCGTACCTCTGTTTTAGTTGATTTCATTTTCATTTCGAAGCTCGTTTGACGAACTTTCTCATGGCATATTTGTTTAATTCAATGGACACTTTAATGTTGAAGTATTATCTTGTTAGCTATGTGTCTCTTGATACTTAATCTATGCCTTGATCAAAATTGAGTTTGTCGTCTTAATTAAATCTGGAATTGACTCATTGATTATTTTGCTCATCCATTTGTATCTAGGGCATATTTGTGATGCTTTGCATGTGCATTCATCTGCATGATAAAAAAAAGATAAAAATATGCATGTTTATTTTAATGCATTATTTTACTTCAATGCTTAGTCTGCATGATTTTGACCTATATGCTTTAACTCAGCACTCAATTAAATAGACTCAAATTTGATTAACTAAAGAAAGGCTCGTGTCCCTGAGTTCGACCTTGGTATCTTGCCAAGTAAAAAAATAAATAACGACCATCGCATTTTTATTTGACATTTATCAATGAGATGGTCTCTTTGATGACCAAAATAGGCCCGACTACGATGATGATTCCGAGTGCTAAAAACACTCTCTTAAAGGGCCGATTTTGCGGATCATCATACACATAGGTGAAAAGTTTGGTGAGAAACATGTACATAAGTGTTATGTATAATAATGTAAATGTGATTACTCTGCTTTCGTACGAGCCCTGTTGGGACTTTGCAAAGCTTATCTGGATGAGATGAGTAACATAAGTTAGTGATCTTTAATTAGGATTTTGAGAGGAAGAGAGGCCCACATACATGGATGCAATTGAGGACTTGATTTCATAATATTTCCAAGTATATTCCGAAGAACCACAAAAATACAGACACATATCGATGCCTAAATGTCGAACGATCGTATAGTGCAATGAATTTGATTCTCGAGACCGGTTTCCTGTAGAGGCATTGATTGAGAGAAAGACATCGTCTTCTATTTTTTGATTTTTAGTACATGAAACAAAAACAAATTTGGCATAAAAATAATGAAAACATCAAAGCTAAAATTGCGCAAATTATCATGTCCTCGACAACGTCACCAAATCAATAGCATGAAATCACATGTTCTAAAATGATATTTAAAGTCATATTATCTGACGCAATTCAATGAATTAGATGATTTATAACAATGAATTAGCCAAATTAGACTCAAGCGATGCAAAGAAAAAAATGAGTGTCGGACACAAAGACGGACAAACACGTGTGAATTTTTACTTATTTCTATCCGCCGTTTTGACCTCATTTATTCTATTTCTATTTTGCTACTTCTGTTATTATATATATTGGTTAAATGGGGTTGCCCCCTTGAGAGAGCTAACCTGGCTCCTCCCGCGCCATTTCGCCTGTTTTTTAAATTTCTTCCATGAATATTCATCACCATAACCTGATATTATGTCATTCAAATTTCGTGCGAAATAGAGTTTCCTAAGACCTTTGTCAAAGCAGTCATTTTTTAATGGTAACAGAATTGCTAAAAACACCCCTTCTGGATGGAGGTCGTAGGAGTCCCTGTTTCGAGTGAAATCTTAATTACATAATATAGGGATATATTGATGAAAACCCACTAAGAAATTTTCAAAAAAATAAATAAAAAAGTGGATGAAATGGCTCGGGGGAGCCAAGTTAGCTCCCCCCGTGGGGGTAGCCCCATTTTACCCTATATATATGGGGTTGATGGGGCTGCCCCCCGAGGGAGCCAACATGGCTGCCCCGCCCTTGGGCTTTTTTTATTTTTTATTTTTTGAAAAATATCGTCATGTATATTCATCCCTATATCTCTCCTATATGCCATTCGAATTTCGTGGGAAACAGAGACTCCTACGGCCTCCATCCAGACATGGTCGATTTAAAAAATCATGCGACCGTTAAAAAAATGACGTCTGATGGAGGCAGCAGGAGTCTCTGTTTCTGACGAAATTCGAATGACATATAAGAGGGATATAGGGACCGAAAAAATAAAAAAATTGCGAAAAATGGGGTGGGGGCAGCCACGTTGGCTATTAATGAATCCCGTATTCATAATGCTAAAATTGATCATTTAGGCTTTTTTTCCCAACATTCACATGCATTTAATCATTAACAGAACATCATTAGCATTCATGCATGTGTAAGTAATATTTGCATGCATAATTGCATTAAAAAGCCCAAGTGTAAATTAGCCAAAAAATTGCTAACTTCTAACATTTGTAAATAATTCATCCTAACTCTGATTGACCCAAAACTACCTCCACTGTGTAGATATTACTAACTTCATTAAATAAAAAATACAAAGAAATTACTAACTCAAATAAGTGTCAAATAATCCCAAAGTCTAATTTCACATCAGACAGACTAAACTGAGCATATCACCCACACACAGTGTCTGATTTTTGTCTACTCACTTTAAAGTACTCCATTTTCAAATACCTTCAAAACAAGACCAAATTCATAAAATTCGGAGCTCATATGTGAAAGTTGGGTTTTAGGCTTCTTTTGCGCATTTTAACTTTTTGCTAATTTTGACATGAGTTTTTATGTACATAATTAACCCTTTTAATTTTATTTCTTCTTCATTATTGTTCTTTGATGAAAGTTCTATTAAGCGACACAAAAATCCAAATCCAGATTAAAACTGAAATCAAAGAAACTGACCGAGTCCAGGTGTCCGTTGTGAGTCTGTATAAAAATTGTATGTTTCTTACTTTTATTTTATTTTCCTATTTTTCTTATTTATTAAAAATCCAAACAAATAGATTAGTATGCGATTATTTTTCTTGTATTTTATCGTAATTTTTTAGATTTGTATCCTCTCTAAAATCACCAAGAAAATTACAAAACCCCCAAAATCAGGTTTTCTATACACGTGGAAAACCACCAAAAATTCCGCTTCTCACAGATGACCTCTTTTACTCCTGGGTCCTTCATGAAAGTTGTACAAAGTTGTAGATCTCGTCGAGTTCGTGAAGGAATTTTTTTGATCCGAGGTCTTCTTTTATTTCTTTTTCATTTTCCTCTCATATGAAATTTTAAATTTTTTTGCGCGCTACGTGACAGCTCCCGGGCGTGCCACGTGGCGCCCCACCTGCTGCACCCTTCTCTCTCCTAGTGCATGTGCCACGCACGTGCCACCTTCTCCTCCCGCGTGCACATGCGCGGCACGTGACCTCACCCTTTCTTCTTCCCTGCGCTGTCCCCCAGCTCGCGTAACACCGGCCGTTGCTCTCCTCCGCCTTCGCAACGGCCGCACGTCCTCCTCCAGCCATTATTCTCGTAGCCATCATTCCTCTCCCCGACCGTTACTCGCGCTACCATCATCCTATAAAGCCGCACCGCCGCCTCGCAGCGGCCCTTATCCCCCATTAATAGACGTCTCGTCCAGCTCTGATCTCCACCCTAGTGACAGTAGTGGCGAAAGCTCCGTCGAGTGAAGAGGCAGTCAGGCGAGATCCTCGGCCATCTCCGGCTGAGTTGCTGCTCCATTAGCAACTATGCTCGGGTCCTCTTTCGATGGTTCCCTTGAGCGTCATTCTTCATCCACTCCACATCGCCCCCACGATCCTCGCTCTCGCCACTTCCCGTCTGCCTTTCAGGACCTCCTCCACCTCCGACCTCGCAAAGGTCAGAGCTTAACTCCGCTCCCTCACCTTCTTCGTCGGAGCTCCACTCCCCATTAAACGTTTCCCCCTTTGTCTGTTTCGTGCAGGTACACCTCAGCTTCGATACCTCCGCGCTCTGCCATCTCTCGCTCGGCTCGCATAAGCTCCGTCGCACCACCGAAGCCTTCCCTCCGGCTGCTCAACCCTCGCAGCCACCTCGGCCACGCGCTTCGGTCGCACCACCCCGCATCCACCGCCGCTCCATCGCGACGTAGAATCACCGTTGGATCAGGCAGGAGGCCCTTGATCCAACGACCCTGATCAGGCCACGATACCCCACCCGAGCCTCGGTCCCAGCCTCGAGGCTCGGGTGATCCGAAGCGTCAGAAGCCGCCACGTAGGCTTGGTCTTCCGAGCCGGAGCCCTGACGCTCGACCCTCCGCTCCGTCATCGAAGCCTCTGGTTCGGGGCTCCGCGCCTCTGGCCCGGGCCCGAACCACAAGATTGGCCGTCCGAGCATCAGTTGCCTCCCCGAACGGGCCGAACCTCCATAGCACGTTGACGAACCGCAAAATCGACCCTTTAAGAGTGCGGAATTAGCACTTGGAGATGTCGTAGCAGTCGGGCCGATTTTGGTTCGTCAAAAAGATCGTCTCATTCAGATATGTTTATGATAAGTCGAAATGAGACGATCGTGAATTAACTTTACTTGGCAAGAAACCAAGGTCGAACTCAGGGACACGAGCCTCTCTCGTATTAATCGGATTTGAGTCTATTTAATTAAGTATTGAGTGATAGGTATATATGTCAAATCAGGCAAAGACACAACACATGACAAGATAATTAAAATAAACATGCATTTTTTATCAATTTTTATCATGCAAATAAATGACATGAAATGCGAGTGATATGCCCAAAATATTAGTCACTTGAGCCATAAGAAAATCGCGCGTCAAACCGAGTTGAAATAAAGAAGCCTCTACACATATGAAGCAGGTGTGCAAGATAAATGAAGAAATCAAGACACTTAGATAATAAAATAATACATCACGGTTCATAGTGTCAAATCTGAACTTAAAGCACACCATAATAAAGAGGACGAGAAGAGCTTTAAAACGAAACTGAAATCAACTCGATTGGAGCTATGTAGCTCAAGATATGCATAAAAGAAAACAGAGGCATAAATGCAAGAAAACATGAAAAAGATACCTACAAACAGGTCCTCGGAGGGACTAAAATGTAAATAAGTGAAGTACGGGGACCTTCCCTGTAAAATGACCACTGTGCACGCAAGGTGCACGTGATAGGGACCTGCTTGCAAATTGGAGAAGACGATGGGCTCCTCTTCAATTTGCCTAGAAGGCACGCGCCAGGCACGCGCCTTCTAGGCTCGGACGTCGGCTCGGATTCGGCAGAGGCTTGGAGGCGCTTCGGCATAGGCTCGGATGGTCCAGGGCTCGGTGCAGGCTCGTGGAGGTCCGGGCGTCCCGAGCCTGGAGGCTCGGGGAACGAGGCTCGGGGCAGCTCTGAAGATGACACGTGGCCGCGGATGGACCCTCTGATCTCCAGGATCGAATGGCTCCCGAGGTTGTCTGCGTGGCTGCTTGTAGTCCGTTGGATCTTCAAAGATCCAACGGTAGTTGACGTAGAAAGCGTGGTCTCATCTGGGCCGTTGGATGATCGCCGAGAAAGGATCATCCAACGGCCGTTGTTCCTTCTCCTTCGTCCATCGCTGGCGGCGAGTTTGGAGCTCCGACGAAGGAGCTCCTCCTCCGCCGCCCGCTCCAGGCTACGGTGAGCTCCCCCCGAGCGTGAGGACCAGTTGTCGATGAAGCGGGTAGCTCGGGGAAGTTGCAGGATCCTCTGGCGTCGCTCGTCGGAGCTTGGATGGGTGATACGGAGTCGGTGAAGTCTGCTCCGGCGAGAGCTCCGTTCATTGAAGAAAATTAACCTGCAGGTTAATGACACATAGCCGAAGCAAGAGTGGACTGTGTATGTGAGTGGGATGAGAGCTCGTAGGGGCGCAGGAGGTGGGAGCTCGAAGCTCCTCCGCCGCGAGGGCGGAGGAGGTGGGTCGGTGGTGTTCGAGGTATGGAAGAAGGAAGAAGATGGTCGGAGAGTGTCGCGAGGAAGGGGGGTTGATGGTGAAGCTAACAGGGGGTTCATCGGAGGGCGAAATTAATTGTTGAGGCCTAATTTAATAAGTAAAAGACGAAAAAAAATTGCAGAGAGAGAAAGAGGGGAACTTACCGGCGATTGGGGCGGAGCGGAGCTTGGGCTGGGCATCAGATAGACGCCCGGGTCTTCGCTGGACATCGGCAGCTAGTCGATGCAGCTCGAGCGGGCCTGGAGGCACCGCGACATCGCCATGGCCGGCGATGGATCTCACCGGGGGCAGCAGTCGTCGTCGCTCAATCCAGCCACCTCCCCCTGTCACTGGGAGGTGGCGGAGGGCTGGGCCGTGCCCCGCGTGAAGGTGGATACCGGTGAACGGTGGGAGGGGCTGGGTATTTGAAGGGTGGAGATGGCGGAAGTGAGGGTGACCGACACGGGTTTGGAGGAGAATGTGGAGCGACTGGAAGGGTGTCGAGGTTCGTGGGGTGATGCGCGAGATAAAGGGAAGAGTGGGGAAGACCGAGAGGTGGTTAGCGATGGGTGGAGTCGTCGGAGATGGCAGGGAAAATAGGAAGGGGGAGAGATTTGCGTGCACTGGATCGTGGGAAGAGAGGGGGAGACCGGAGGTTGACGATGATGCCTGACCGTTGGATCTGGAGATCCAACGGTTGCTACTTGAGCGCCGAAGAGCGGCGAGGATTTAATCAGGACGATGCGATAGATGGCAGAAGGAACTGCCACGTGGCAAATCGAGAGCGAGGCGCCATCGAGCGGCCTGGATGAGACTGAGGACTTGATCAAGCGGCTGATAACAGGGGATGGACTGAGCGGTGGCGATTGACAGTCTGGAGCGCGATCGGAGGGCGCCCAAGATGCCACGTGGCGTCATGTGGTTAAAGCGCGAACGGAGGGTGATGATGAAGAGCGGGGGAGATCTGAGGGCTAAGGATTTAGGCGCGCGTGGATTGCATCTGACCGTTGGATCAAGAGGCCGATCCAACGGCTCAGAACGCAGGCGGAAGGGGCAAGGGAAGCGGGCCACGTGGCTCACCTAGATTGGGCCACGTGGCCCAATCAGTTTATTGCGAAAGTATTTTTGATTTTTGAGGGCTTATTTGGTCGAATTTGAGAAAACTCAAAACATGAAAGTTGTAGATCTTGACGAGATCTATAAGTTTCATGTTGACCAAAACTGGAAAAGAGATCAAACAAAGACCCGAAATATTTTTGAGGGTATTTTTAAGTCTAAAAATACCACGAATTTTTGCTTTGTTATTTTTTTGTGGTTTTTAATTTATTTACGATTCTGTTAATTAAAGGAACTTAACAGGGATTTATTGACAAAACAATAAGCAAGGGGGTTAATTATAAGAAATAAAGATGATGAAACCGAGTTTCATCACCCCCCTATACTTAAACTATGCTCGTCCTCGAGCATCAAAAGAATGACTAAGTTGGATTAACCCCCTTGTGCATGTGAATACAGGATCCAATCTGATCAAGTCGACTCGGCTTCAGAGATCCAAAATTTTAGAGTTCAACCCAGCCTTAATCAAGAGGCTTCCAATTCCTCTACTTCTCTAGACTCTCTCTGATGTACGTATAAGCTAAAGGATATGAAGTTTAGTGTTGACTGCAATTCTGAGAGTAGAGTCAATTCGTCACCCAAAATCTTGGTCCGAGAAAATCTCCTAAGGACCCAATCCTCAGCACTAGGGAATAAATCAAATCTTGCATTCAGTCCACCGTCTCTTTAGCTGTCAGACTTAGAAAATGTAGATGGCAGGCCAGAAATGGAGGGCATGGGATTGTGCCAATTCTTCTCTCCCTCTCATTGGAACAAGGATTCTCTCTAGTGCCTTTTACGCAACACTTTTTTTGGTGTTGATCAGTGCGTCCGTCAAAAGAAGTTGGAGCCGTCTGCACTTGTTTTCCTGAGAGTACACCGGGGTGTGTCTTTTTTGAGTACCTATCGTACCTTCGACACCCAGACTTGTAGCATTTACGATGCAGAGCCCTTTTTTGGTGCAAGCCCGACTCCTGGTCCTAATAGCGGTGGTCCAAGTGGACACTTTGAAAAGTTTGGGAGGGCTCGCCTTTGGTGGAAGCTCTTTTATAACTGACTTTGTGGAATGAGAGCTTTTCTTTGAAATTTCATTGACTTGTATAGTTGGTGGCTAGCTCCACTGCTTTTACCAAAGTTGGCGCACACTGATCAACAAATTTTTTATTTATATCACACCCAGGCACTTAGGTAAATATCAAGAGATTAGTATAAGAATCAAGTTCTCATACTGGCTAATATTGCTGACACTCAGGTTTCCTGAAGCCTTCAAAGATTTTATCCCATCCTCGAGCATCATTAGATCAAATCCAGACTCGAATCTCTCATCCCAATTCCTCGAGTGAAAAATCAACTCATCTCAATCAAAACCGCAGTCGTGCATGTGATGTGCTGATCATATTCTTTATGTCTGAGACTAAGCATGGAATATAGCATGCAAATCTAGAAACCTAGGGGAATGTGGATGATTAAGTCTATGACCCTGATGACTAAGGCTGGTTAACCGCAAATCTCAAAGATCTCAAAAAGCTAAGTCTCCTTGAACATTTCAGATCCTGGGTGAAAGTGTAAGTGTAGAGGTTTAATCCAACTTCTTCATTCAAAAACATTTTTTTTAATTTTGCTCATTTTTATGGATTTTAGTTCTTAAAGTTAAAATACAGGTTAGACTCAACTTTCCTTGATAAAAAATTTTCAAAACCATGTCACATAAATAAAAGATTTTCAAAACATTTTTCAAAAAGATTTTTCAAAACAAGAAAAACTCATTTTTTTCAAATCATTTTCGAAAATATTTTTATCAAAATAGTGTAACATAGTTAGAAAAGCCGTGAAATCTTTTGAGTTCTCTTAGTCCAAAGAATTTTACTTTAGTCAAAAAGTTTTAAATTTTTCAAATTTTTCAGATATTAGCTAAAGTAAGTAAATTATATATACGGTATACCCCCCTATCCTTAAACTTTGCTATGTCCTCATAGCACTAAATGATACGAGTCCATAGGTCCATTTAAGTACAGAGAAATATACGGGAGCTAAGAGGTGCTCCCCCTATACTTAGGTTAGAAATAACCTAAGTATAAAGGCAAGAAAAGATGAGTAGAGAAAATCACGGGGACTTGGGTCCCCCCTATACTTAGGCTGAGATTAGCCTAAATATAAAGATGAGGATTGATGTTGGAAGAGACCCAAGGTGAACGAAGAAGAAGGATGGATGTACAAGTGAGCGGTTGAATCTTCGGAGATGAAATGGAGTGTCATCGGATTTGGGGTGTGTAGCAAACATGGCTCAATTCAAGCAAGCAAACCCTTAGTTTCACCAACTCACACATGAAACCAACCAAGGTTGGTTTATTATCTTGTCTATTTTATTGGTGATAAAACGTTTGATTTTTACGCAAAGAAAAGAATTGAAGTGAAAATCAATGCGTAAGCGAGGGTATTGCTCTCCCAAAACCGAATTTTACTCCATTTTTGGTTGACTTGCAATTAACAGTCCCAATTTTATTTTAGGTCATCACTGATTATGGATAGCACAAAATCAATAAGTCATCGTCTATCGTTCATTCCCTTTTTCCATTTAACCTAGGTGATCAAGCTAGGAAAACGAAACCGAGAAAAACATGTCTTCGATAAAAACCGCGATCTAGGCTAAGCGAGAAATCATGCAGTGATTTGACAAACACACGTGAAAAACTGGGGCTGTTTTGAAAACCAAAATCAATGTATGCAAGTCGAATAAAACCGCACCTAATCATGCATCTATTAGCGGTGATTAATCTCCATTAATTTTTAGCTACGTGATGCGAGATTATGTGCGTCTATCATTTAGTGTGTCCTACCTACGATCAAGCACATAAAAAATAAAATGAGCTCGTAGAGCCGCGTGCCTATCCTAGGTCGATACTCAAGTGGGGACGATCACCACACAACCACAATCGTTCGATTACAATCGCGAGTCTTCGATCGAAGACCGCTGTAAAAGACGAGTTTATTATAAGCAAAAATAAAATGCAACACAAAAATGCGAGACATTTTTTTTGTGTGTCTTCCTTATTTGCTCCAAGCAAGCTCCTGCGGCTCCTTGCAGCGAGGAACGTCCTGCTCCTCGCCTCCTTGATCCATCAAGGGCCCTGCCACAGAAACAATAGTTAGATATCAAATAAAGAAGAAAAAATTTTATATGCAAAATATGTGATTATTTGACCTATAAAGAGGAACACCAAATTAAACAAACAAAAATCCAAAAAATATAAGAAATGAGCCGTGTCCCCGGCAACGACGCCATTTGACGAACCGCAAAATCGACCCTTTAAGAGTGCGGAATTAGCACTTGGAGATGTCGTAGCAGTCGGGCCGATTTTGGTTCGTCAAAAAGATCGTCTCATTCAGATATGTTTATGATAAGTCGAAATGAGACGATCGTGAATTAACTTTACTTGGCAAGAAACCAAGGTCGAACTCAGAGACACGAGCCTCTCTCGTATTAATCGGATTTGAGTCTATTTAATTAAGTGTTGAGTGATAGGTATATAGGTCAAATCATGCAAAGACACAACACATGACAAGATAATTAAAATAAACATGCATTTTTTATCAATTTTTATCATGCAAATAAATGACATGAAATGCGAGTGATATGACCAAAATATTAGTCACTTGAGCCATAAGAAAATCGCGCGTCAAACCGAGTTGAAATAAAGAAGCCTCTAAACATATGAAGCAGGTGTGCAAGATAAATGAAGAAATCAAGACACTTAGATAATAAAATAATACATCACGGTTCATAGTGTCAAATCTGAACTTGAAGCACACCATAATAAAGAGGACGAGAAGAGCTTTAAAACGAAACTGAAATCAACTCGATTGGAGCTATGTAGCTCAAGATATGCATAAAAGAAAACAGGGGCATAAATGCAAGAAAACATAAAAAAGATACCTACAAACAGGTCCTCGGAGGGACTAAAATGTAAATAAGTGAAGTACGGGGACCTTCCCTGTAAAATGACCACTGTGCACGCAAGGTGCACGTGATAGGGACCTGCTTGCAAATTGGAGAAGACGGTGGGCTCCTCTGCAATTTGCCCAGAAGGCACGCGCTAGGCACGCGCCTTCTAGGCTCGGACGTCGGCTCGGATTTGGCAGAGGCTTGGAGGCGCTTCGGCATAGGCTCGGATGGTCCGGGGCTCGGTGCAGGCTCGTGGAGGTCCGGGCGTCCCAAGCCTGGAGGCTCGGGGAACGAGGCTCGGGGCAGCTCTGAAGATGACACGTGGCCGCGGATGGACCCTCTGATCTCCAGGATCGAATGGCTCCCGAGGTTGTCTGCGTGGCTGCTTGTAGTCCGTTGGATCTTCAAAGATCCAACGGTAGTTGACGTAGAAAGCGTGGTCTCATCTGGGCCGTTGGATGATCGCCGAGAAAGGATCATCCAACGGCCGCTGTTCCTTCTCCTCCGTCCATCGCTGGCGGCGAGTTTGGAGCTCCAGCGAAGGAGCTCCTCCTCCGTCGCCCGCTCCAGGCTACGGTGAGCTCCCCCCGAGCGTGAGGACCAGTTGTCGATGAAGCGGGTAGCTCGGGGAAGTTGCAGGATCCTCTGGCGTCGCTCGTCGGAGCTCGGATGGGAGATACGGAGTCGGTGAAGTCTGCTCCGGCGAGAGCTCCGTTCATTGAAGAAAATTAACCTGCAGGTTAATGACACATAGCCGAAGCAAGAATGGACTGTGTATGTGAGTGGGATGAGAGCTCGTAGGGGCGCAGGAGGTGTGAGCTCGGAGCTCCTCCGCCGCGAGGGCGGAGGAGGTGGGTCGGTGGTGTTCGAGGTATGGAAGAAGGAAGAAGATGGTCGGAGAGTGTCGCGAGGAAGGGGGGTTGATGGTGAAGCTAACAGGGGGTTCATCGGAGGGCGAAATTAATTGTCGAGGCCTAATTTAATAAGTAAAAGACGAAAAAAAATTGCAGAGAGAGAAAGAGGGGAACTTACCGGCGATTGGGGCGGAGCGGAGCTTGGGCTGGGCATCAGATGGACGCCCGGATCTTCGCTGGACATCGGCAGCTAGTCGATGCAGCTCGAGCGGGCCTGGAGGCGCCGCGACATCGCCATGGCCGGCGATGGATCTCACCGGGGGCAGCAGTCGTCGTCGCTCAATCCAGCCAGAGGGCTGGGTCGTGCCCCGCGTGAAGGTGGATACCGGTGAACGGTGGGAGGGGCTGGGTATTTGAAGGGCGGAGATGGCGGAAGTGAGGGTGATCGACGCGGGTTTGGAGGAGAATGTGGAGCGACTGGAAGGGTGTCGAGGTTCGTGGGGTGATGCACGAGATAAAGGGAAGAGTGGGGAAGACCGAGAGGTGGTTAGCGATGGGTGGAGTCGTCGGAGATGGCAGGGAAAATAGGAAGGGGGAGAGATTTGCGTGCGCTGGATCGTGGGAAGAGAGGGGGAGACCGGAGGTTGACGATGATGCCTGACCGTTGGATCTGGAGATCCAACGGTTGCTACTTGAGCGCCGAAGAGCGGCGAGGATTTAATCAGGACGATGCGATAGATGGCAGATGGAACTGCCACGTGGCAAATCGAGAGCGAGGCGCCATCGAGCGGCTTGGATGAGACTGAGGACTTGATCAAGCGGCTGATAACAGGGGATGGACTGAGCGGTGGCGATTGACAGTCTGGAGCGCGATCGGAGGGCGCCCAAGATGCCACGTGGCGTCATGTGGTTAAAGCGCGAACGGAGGGTGATGATGAAGAGCGGGGGAGATCTGAGGGCTAAGGATTTAGGCGCGCGTGGATTGCATCTGACCGTTGGATCAAGAGGCCGATCCAACAGCTCATAACGCAGGCGGAAGGGGCAAGGGAAGCGGGCCACGTGGCCCAATCAGTTTATTGCGAAAGTATTTTTGATTTTTGAGGGCTTATTTGGTCGAATTTGAGAAAACTCAAAACATGAAAGTTGTAGATCTTGACGAGATCTATAAGTTTTATGTTGACCAAAACTGGAAAAGAGATCAAACAAAGACCGAAATATTTTTGAGGGTATTTTTAAGTCTAAAAATACCACGAATTTTTGCTTTGTTATTTTTTTTGTGGTTTTTTATTTATTTAGGATTCTTTTAATTAAAGGAACTTAACAGGGATTTATTGACAAAACAATAAGCAAGGGGGTTAATTATAAGAAATAAAGATGATGAAACCGAGTTTCATCACACGTGCGCGGTGGGAAATTTGCAACGAGACCCCTGGCGTTTCCAGATATTGCAAAAATACCCCCGCTAGGGGTAAATTACGCCTAGGCCTAGACGACTTTTAGAAATTACAGATAAGTTCTTTCAGGGACCATTTTGAAGGAAAAACTTTATTTTAATTACATTTTAGTCCCTGAAATTTCATGTCATCATATCTTTTTCATACGAACTCCATTTTGAGGATATAATATGTCATTTTGAAGCTATTTTCATGCTATACCATTTAGCATAGCTTGTGCACAGATCACAGATGTTTTAAAGGTTATTATTATTAATTAAGGATTTTAATTTATGGTGCAAGCTTCTAATTGATGACTCTTTGACTGTATCTGGTGATATTCGAGCTACTTTTGCAGGGACTAAAACCGAGGAGAATAATTGTCTTGATTTCCTTGGAAGCATTGAACATTCTTTGAGGATTAAATCTCAAGGGGCTATTATTGAAACAGATTCGAATGATTAATTTTATATCCTGCTGCATGGATTTATTGATAAATATTTCTGGATTAGCAATCTTTTGATATGTGATTTAATACAGAGGAAATTGATTACTGTTGTTTGGATTAAAATTCATAGTTACATATCTTGTGCTGATTACATCCGCTCTATTTAAATTTTCTTCACCTTGCATTTGTTTCTCTAATTGCATTTCATTGCATTGTATTATTCCAACATAGAAATTAGTCGAGCATTAGTTAATTATTAAATTTAATTTAAAACTATGCAACTAAGAATCACCGTTCTATGTTCGACCTTGGTAGACATGCCAAGTAAAAATATTCCATAACATTCAAAGATTGTGGTGTTTTGATCGACCAATTTTTGCCTCATATACTACGATTACCGATTATTAAAGAGGTGAATTTCGCGTTCATCAGCTGCCCCTAGGGGACAGCTTCATTTTTCCCTATATATATGAGGGAAACTTCAAATGAGGCGGGGTCTCACCACTTTTGTTGTGAGCCCTCCATCTCACTCATTTAAATAAAATCACACGATTGTAATAAATGACACATTAATTACATTATTTTAATGGTAAAAAACCAATTTTAGCCATTTGTCAAATTCTAAATATAGAATGTGACAACTAAATTGCCCAATCTCTCTCTCTTTCTCTCTTGATTAATCAATGCCGTCGACCTCCCTCAATCTCTCTCTCAGACGAAAATACCCTTTTGGATGAGGTTTTTGATGCAACCATCAATTTGAGATCTGTCGAATCTTCTAGATGGCTCACCACAATATTGGTGAGACCCCACCTCATTTGAAAGGGTTCCTATATATATGAGATTGATGAGGCTGTCCCCTTGGGGGAGCCAACATGGCTGCCCCCACGCCATTTTCGATGCTTTATTTATTTATTTGTTCGAAAAATATCACCATGTACATTCATCCCTATATCCCTCTTATATGCCATTCGAATTTTGTAAGAAACAGAGACTCCTACCGCCTTCATCTAGATGATGTCAATTTAAAAAATCGTGTTACGTTAAAAAATGACTGTCTGGATGGAGGTCGTAGGAGTCTCTGTTTCTGAGGAAATTCGAATGACATATATAAGGTATATATGGATGAATATAAATGACGATATTTTTCGAAAAAAAATAAAAAATGCCGAAAATAACACGGAGTCAACTCCAATAATCTCTTTCTATACATTATATCACTGCTTCGGATATTAACCATTTATGCCATTTCGGATACCCCCGAATCGTCTCCCGCACGTGTAGAATGGATCTCCTGCCCTAAGGTCGTCCGTCTACAACAGACGAATCCCCTCTAGGGCTCCCGCCGAAGATACTGTTCGGAGCACCACCGATCACCTCTATCTCCCCACTTCCTCCACTATCATTGTCGTGGAGTGGATCGCCATTGTGAGTGATTTCCCTAAACTCTGTGATACGTAGCTGCTATCTAGAGTTCATGCATCGTCTTCGTAAGAAAACGGAGTAGCTACGATTCTTCTTACGCAATGCTTAACTTGCGAGATCGCCTTCCTCGACCGCTTCTCTCGGAAGAGGACGGCAGACATCCCCCCTGCTTTCTATTTGATTCTCGCAACCATGCCCTTGATTTCCTCTTCCACTGTCCCCGTCTCCCCCTCTCTCCTTCCGCTCCTTGCTCTGTTGGCGAGTGTGCGGTCACTGGAAGCGAAGCTTGAGTCCGCAGTATCAGGAGCTTCTTGCTGCCACTGTTTGCTAAGTATGTAGCAATCGGGAATTGGGTGGTCAATTTTTCGTGAAATTATTTTTTATAATAATCCTTGAAGGGAAGGAGAGGCGTCAGCTCTTTAGAAATTTGTTAGGTCATATTTGCTGCAGATATACATCTTCTTTGGTCGACCACACCTTACGGACTTCTAAATTGTATAGTCATCTCTGTTCTACTCTATCTATGTATTTCTTGCTAACGTTTATTACATCTATGTCATGCCTAAGGGTATCATCGTATTAGAAAAACTCCAATTACCTTATCTATCTGCATTGCCGACATGGTAAATTTGATGATTGTTGCTTCTATATCTTGTCTCCAGATACCGTCGTAGTGGTAAAACTCAAGTCATCATTTCTGCAAAGTTGCCATGTTAAGCACATCTTAATGCTAAAAAGCTCCCCTTATCTATTCACAGTTCAGCGTGCTTGCTGTTTCCTCTTTCTGCATCTGCTATACTGATGCAGTTGTCTTCCAACTTCCGTTGAGAATTTCTAACTCCGAAACTCGAATCGCAATTCTTGTAACATTTGCTGTTTGTATTTCCTACTCAATGTCATTGTAATGGAAACATGCTTTGATTGTCCCTTTGTCGTCATATATGTACAAATTATACAACCATATATATAGATGATATATGAACTTACAAAATAGATAAATTATTGTTGATTAAACATGGCACTAATATCCTACAGTATAAAACATGTGAATCTAGGCATAACACAAATGAGGCGTACCTGTCTTTGTTCGATACAGATCGAATAACTTATCTGAGGTGATGGTATAGCCATCTATTTTCGCACTATATATCTTATTACATGTGCATGTTCAATAGTAATTATGTCTATAAAACATAAGATTATTTCAAGATATGTATGGTACTTTAACATATATGATAAGTTAATATATATGGCATGTATACATATCTATGTATGGGCAATAATCGATCAATTGGCACGTATACATATATGTGGCGGATGCTTGGGATGGGTGTTCCTTCTTTATAGACTTTAGATCTGAACTTCCAGATCAACGTTTCGATGAGCCTATGACCATGCTGGCGCAGCTTGAGGGGGTGACTGGCCCCACGGATGGTTATGACTACTTGGTTTGGCGTGATGACTCCTTTTTAGTGGCGATGGCATACAAGGTTATGAGGGGTTCAATGATTTTTGATCCGGGAGAGTGCAAGGCGGACTGCAGGCGGATTTGAAAGTGGAATGTTCTGAATCGTGTGAAGGGTGAAGGTATTCCCATGGATCTTTAGGTGGGGAATATTGTTGACGAAGGAGAGATTTGCTCGCCTTATTTTGACGGAGGATTCAATGTGACCAAGGTGTTTAGAGGAGGCCGAAATTGCTGATACCTCTTATTCAGTAGTGAGATCTGTAGACGCTTGGAGAAGACTAGGGAACCGTTTGGTGCTGTTTGATAGTGCTGCTAACTTCTGGTACTCCACTGGGGCAGACTGGACCGACACAGACAAGGAACGATCGAGGTTATGTGGCGATTATATGGGCACTTTGGTTAGCTAGGAACATAGTAATATTCCGTCAGGATCGCTTCATTATTGAAAATGTGGTGACACATGCTAATGCGATGGCTGAGAGTTGGAATCCGCATTCTGTAACCCGATCTCCTGTATTTACTCACATTTTTAGTAGTAGCGCTGCTTGCTCCGCCGAGCTAGGACTGGGGCTGACCTGAAGAACCACTCATTCGGATTCTCTGCTGACTCTGACCTAGTGTGGGCTGGCTCTCTCCCCTCAGCTGATGCAACCCGTTGGAGGCCTTTTTTCTTTCAAAAAAGTTATGAGAAAAATAACATTTTGACTCATTTTGTAATTTTCTAAAATTGCTTGGATAATGATGAAAGTATTTCTATTTTAGAAATTCGATAAAACACAATTTAAATTAAAAGGATTTTAGAAATGGTCAACCCTTCAATGTTAAAACTTGCTTTTTTAAGAAAATTAAGTATTTAAAATGTGTTAATTGTGGATAAAAAAGCTTCCTGAAATTGCACATCAGTCTAAAAATTTGAAAATAAAAAAACATTTAAAATTACACACAAAATGCTCCCTAGGGCATCCATGGTTGGTGACGGTCGCAAATGGCCTCCTGTGATGACATCCTGATGTATGGATGGCATTGAGGGTGGCGACCAATTATGTCGGTTGAGTGGAGTCCAACAATGTAATGACCATGGCGGCGATTTGAGCCCACTTGAGAGGAAGTGTGCTCCTTATAGTGATGGGAGGTCAGAGGAGGGGCTTTGTTTGTCGTGCATGGCCTTCGATGGCTATGAGAATGGCAACCGATAGGAGGTGGCATGAAGGCTTTCATGCTCGATGCAGTTGGAGACAGACCAACATTGATGAGCGCGGATGTTTGGGTTTGTTCCCCTTCTTATTGGTCGCGATAACTACCGTGGTTGGTGATGTTTCCCACCACAGTCCCCAATCGGTTCTCGTTCCGTGTGGTTGATCCCTTCTTAAAGTTGTGTAGACGACGACTGTTTATGGGTTGGAGTGGCTTCCATTGAAGACGAGGTTGTAGGATAGCTAATTGTACCCATCGTCAAGGGGAGGTGGAGTGGTGGCAACCAGTCGAGGGCTGTTGTAGTTGGAAGGAGGTAGTGATGTTTCCTCTGTTGGCCGCTACGACACTTTTTTGATTCATTTGTTTTTCCCAATGGTGGGTTGTTGCATTAGTACAAAGGCCTAAATGGGTCATACCTGAACAAGGGAAAAAATGAAAGTTAGAAACAATAAAAGACTAAAGTGGGTTGAGCCCATACAAGTAAATAATTTTTTCTCAAGTATTGTTTTATGTTATATATATATATATATAGAAGATTATGTAAATATGTATTTTGTAATTTGTAATTTATATTAGTTATAGATTAATGTAACATATATTATAAGATTTGTTTTATAATGTTATCTTGATAGTTGTATTGCTTCTGTAGATTGTATAATTTTAAATATACCATAACATGGAAGGTAGATATATATAGCTTAATATATGTGTATTCAATGTTATCTTATAAATGAGTTCCATTATATAAATGTATAAAAATAGAATATTGTTTTTAAATCTTGGTTTTGTTGAAGTTGGACTGTAGAGGTTTTATGTTAAATTGCATTATTTTTCATAGGAAAAATTATAGAACTTGGTCCTCCTGTACAAAAGTGTGATAATGTTTATATTAAATTGAGGCATCAAAGATGTTTAGTTTAGCAGCTGTGATATCTTTGCCCAGATCGAGGTCGGATCATACACCTCTGTGCTTTGACTCTTGTAACATGTGATCTTCATTCTTCATATTTGAGCGATGTTTGCTGTTGAAGGAGGGTTTTTGGGACATGGTGTGTTTTTTGTGGTCGGGATTGGAGGTGGATGGTTGGTTCAACTACGACGAGGTTTGTTAAGAAGATGGTGGCGTTGCAGGGTAAGATCTCTGAGTTCAAGAGGGACACGTGTGCTGAGCGTGAGTTTAGGAGGAATCAGGCACATGAGGAGGTGGGGAGCCTGGACGGGTTGGAATATGTGAGAGAGCTAGACGAAGAGGAGCTTATAAGTCGAGGGGTGTTTCAGAATATCTCGGAGGATGAGGATTGAAAGCGAAAATATGAATGGTGCCAAAGGTCAAGATAGAGGTGGCTGAAGGAGGGTGTCACTAATACACGTTTCTTCCTTACGGTGGCAAATGGAGGAAGAAGGAGAAACATGATTCATTATGTTGTTGTTGGGGGCACAGATTACCTCGGTATGGGGGGGAGGTTTCAAGGGCAATCACTGATTATTTCGAGGGCTTCCACGTGGTGGCATATGTAGGATGAAGGAGAAACACGATTCATTATGTAGTTGCGGGGGCATGGATTACCTCGGTGAGGGGGAGGTATCGAGGGCGATCATTGATTATTTCAAGGGCTTGAGCAGGAGGCCCCCTTATTGTGGGCCGCGATGATTGGGGTTCAGACTCTTGGGAGTCAAAGCAGTCTACGACCGAGAGGTAGATTTGTTGATGTGGGGATTTGATTTGTTAGAGGTTCATGAGGTTGTTTTCTAGTTGAATCCAGACGGTGCCCAAGGTTGGATGGTTTCCCTGTTTTCTTCTACAGGAAATTCTGGGAGCTCATTGCTGGGGATCTTATGGGAGTGGTTGCAGATTTTTATGAGGGAAACTATGGTTTTGATCGGCTTAATTACTCCTTTATATTCCCGCTTCCAAAGAATGACGTGGCAACGAGAATTGGGGATTACATGCCAGTTGCTCTTTCTAATATGTTCTACCTTATTGTGGTCAAGTTGTTGTCCAACCGTCTGCTGGGTGGCAAACATGATCATTTTTCGGGTCTAAAGTTCATTTCTACCTGGCAGGCAGCTATGGACAATGTACTGCTTGCATATGAGATTATGGCTGAAGGGTGTTCTTTGGAAGGTGGACTTGTTGAAGGCGTATGACTGCATAGACTGGGGTTTCCTTTAGGCGTCGCTCTATTGGCGAGGCTTTTCGGATAAATAAATTTCTTGGATGAAGAGATGTGTCATGACTACTTCCTACGTTGTTTCAGTGAGTGGACAACCGATTGGGGGATTTTTCATCCATAATGGGGGTGCGTCAGGGGTGTCCTTTGGCTCCACTACTTTTTGTTCTTGCATTTGTTGCTTTGACGATCATAGTTGAGAGGGCCGTTTCGGGAGTGTTATGCAGTGGATACTCAAAGGACAGATTATCTATTACCATTCTCTAGTATGCGGACGACACGATACTTTTGTGGAAGGAGGAACGAGTATATGCATAGTTCTTTCAGTGGTCGTGGATATTTTTGGTGAGATTTCCGGTCTGAAGTTGAATATGGACAAGTCCGAGTTCGTTCCTTTAGGATTAACTGATGAAGAGATTGGGGTGTGCACGTGCTGATTCTGTTCGCTGCGCAAGGACCTACTATTGCGATATCTACGGTTTCCTTTGGTGGTCGACGGGATGCGCGCAATATATTGGTTACTGGTGATCAAGAAGTTGTAACAGAAGCTGGCTAGTTGGAAGTCGATCTGCTTATCCAAGGGTGACAGGTTGGTGTTGCTACGATCAGTATTTTTGATTCGGATTGAATTTGACGCGGGAAAATAAATTTGACAACGGTGAAAAGTATTTGGTAGAATAAAATAGAGGGGTTGAGAAGAAGAAACTCGTCGGAATGAGGGGTTGAGGGAGAAGAAGCGCGAAGACCGCGTAGGGGAAAGAGAGAAAGAGAGAGGGATAGAGAATAATTCTCAAATTGATAACATATTGAACTGACTAAAACAATGGACCCTCATCCCTTTATATAGGAGGGATGAGATTACAAAAATAGTAAACTAATTTAAATTGACAACTAATTTTCCTAATCAGACTCTAACTAATTAACCGACCTAATTTAAAAATCAAATCTATAACTAATTGTTGGAGATCACAGGCGATCTCATTTATTTAATTAAGGACACGACAACTTAAATAAACGTAAATAAAATTGAGCAATAAAATTAAATATTTGGCCCTATCCGTTGGTTTCACGCTGCATCAAATTTCATCGATCTTGATTTTTCTGTCCTCGAGGCTTGTGCCGGTTGGCATTACGAAGAGGTTGGAAACCGTGCTGAGGTGCTTTTTCTGGTCGTCGAAATGCCAGTCCAACGGATTCCTCTTGGTTGATTGGGGATGGTGACATGCACAAAGGATGACAAAAACCTTGGAGTTCGGAGTTTGGAGGAGATGAATAAGGCTCTGCTTGGTAAATGGGTCACTCGCATCTCGATGATTGCGACAGTCTGGTGTGCGTTCTTATCCGCAAGATCTATGTTCCTGGTCTTTTGTTCCTCGATGTCGGGGACATTAGTGAGGCGTTGTGAGGTAGATCCTGAGGGGTCCCTTTGTTTTTGATTTTAGGGGTTGTGAGACAGATTGTAGGGGCATCTGGAAGTGGAAGATTCCAGTTAGAGTGAAGGTTTTTCTATGGCTTTTTAAAAGAGGAAGGCTTAACAAAGGATAGATTTGCGTGTTTCGTTCAGGGGACTGGCTCTGAGTGCCCTAGATGCCTAGGGGGCGCGGAAGATGCTGACCATTCTCTTCTTCAACTGTGGTAGTTCGGTGGAGATCTGGAACCTGTTTTGGAATGGATCTGTGAGCTCAGATGACGTGCTGGGTTTCTGGAGGTCCGTCGAGGCGAATTGAGCGACGCAAACACAGAGAAAACTAGGAGTGTGGCTGTGATGAATCTGTGATTCGGCCCGTCAGGCTGTGATATGGGCAATCTTGGTGGTGTTTTCTCATGATCATTTTTACGTTGAGAATGTGGTGGCACATGCTAATGCATTAAACGAGAGTTGGAATTTGTAGCCGTGATATGGCGTTACTTGTAATAGGCTTGTAATAATTTTTGGTGATAAATGGTGAAGTTTTTGGACCTACACCTATATGGTGCAAGCCCTTTTTCTTTTAAAAAGTTTATATTAAATTAAGTTATATATATTTATATATGTATTTATTTAAAGATTGTGATTTATATCTATTAGTAAATGTTAGTTTGGTGATTATATACAACTCTCGTGATTTGCATAATTTGTTTTTATGATTTTTAGGAATTTTCGTATGCAATGTGTCTAAAGAGCGAATGAATTTACTAATTGGGAAAAAAGGTAAATTGTATGGATTTTGTTCCTGTCAAAAAAGTATGGTTTTTATCATCAATTTTCATGTAACTTAGGCTTATTGACATGATTAATAAGAGATTTATCATTGAGTTGGGGTTGGGTGGATGGGGGTGCGGGGTTGGGTTTGTTTGAAGAGCTTATGGGGTGCAGTGTTCTAAGAAGGGTTCTATTTTTTGATAAATTTTGACATGCAACGTGATGGAGTGAGGGTGGCCAAAGTAGGATTACAGTGGGTGCATATATGCAGGATTGTGGCGTTGACGTTATTTTGCTTAGATGACCATGATGGTCTATGCTTCAACTTTGCTTTCTATGAGCTTGATCGAGGGGTGGCATGAGTGGTCAATTGTGGAAATGGAGATTGTATTTCATCCTGACAAACTGATTTTATTTTTGGTTGCACATAAGTTTATGGGCTGATTGATCAAGGATCTAGTTGGGATTAATGGGTCGATTTGAGAGTATAACCCTTTTCATGTATGCGAGACCTTTTCTGATCAACGATTTCATCATCACTTTGTCTTTTGTAAATCATTCAGAGGAACATGTTATTTCTAATGTGGCGAGGAGCTTAGTCTGATGGACCATCATGTACCGCATTGTCACTTTACTTGGCGGAGCATTGAGGCAGTCTCTTTGAGGTCTTGCGTGGGTCATTTCTTTTGCAATGTGTGAGTTTGTCGAGAGCTTTCCAATTTCCAGTAGTGACATCGTGGTTATATCTTCTTTGGGAATTAAGTTGGTTGGATCCTACTCTAAGTTTGATTGTTTATTGTCTAGCAATTTTAGTTTTCAGATTATAGTAGAGGAGCTCTCCCTGCTCTGGTCTTTATTGGAATTCAGGGAGGTTGGATCTTACTTCAAGTTTGACAAATTGTAGCTTAGGGAATTTGATTTCACAGTGAGGGTGTAGGAGCATCGGAAATGGAATCTGAATGGGACATCGCTTTTGCGGAATCTGACTTGTAGAGTGAAGTCTCTTCCTCCATTTCTGCTTAACTACTGGCATGGCTTGAGGGAGGAGGAAACAACCAGAAGGAAGGCGGCTTTTGAGATGGTAATAACAATGGATATATTGGTAGATGAGCTGAACTTTTGGAGGAGTCAAGGTTGATTGAGCATGATCTTTTCTGGTCCGGGTACGAGAAGAGTGGGATGCATGAGACATAGATAGAGGCAACCTTGGTTGCAGGAGGGAGACACTAACTCGAGTTTTTTTGTCTTATATGCAAGTGATAGAACACAACCGAGTAAGGTTCTCCCTTTGACAGTGGGTGGCGAGGTGGACTGTGGAGGAGAGGGTGGAAATTGGATCAACTACAGTCTCTCAATCTAGGTGCTTGTAGAAGAGCCTATGTGCTCTGATTGGATGCACATTACAGAAGATGTTTTTTGGTGCGAGCCTGGAGTTTCTGGGGGTGGTATGCCACTTGTGAAGTATTGTGACATTTGCAGACCGGTGATGGATGGTGACCTGTGATGAAGGACTGTGGTGCTTCATTTGACATCATCCGAGAGGTTTCTGGATTTAGTGAAGGTTGAAACTTGTCAACTTCTGGATTTAGTGAAGGTTGAAACTTGTCAACTTTAAAACTTCAATTGGTTCTCTGTTATTTTTGTTACATTACGTGGCATTATTTTCTTAGAGATTATAAACTTTTGGCTTTTATTGATGAGTAGTTGAGAACAATTGGGTCTGATGACACTGATATTCTACTTGATTTTTTTGCATGTTTCCTGAACTATGTTGTGTGGCTAATTTCTCAACTCTCAAGAAAATTCTGTAGTTCACCCACCTTCTATATGCAAAATGTAAAATTTCCTGTGATGCTCTTTGGGCACATTCATCAGATTGTTGAATAATTATAGATTCCTGTCTTCTCTTGAAAGGTTATCTTTCATGCTTTATATTTATTAGCTATTGATATCTATTCGGTAGGAATATTTTTGCAGGTTTTGACTACTTTGAATGTTCAATTTTCCTGAGATACTATGGATGACGTTTTCAGTATCCAAATACTGACCGAGAAGCTTACAAATCTCAACAACTCTCAGCAAAGCATTGAAAGTATCCTTGTTTGTTTCTTAATACGGTTTCACAGTTTTAAATATCTAATTAAACTATGTTAAGATGACTTTTCTTTGACTATGTCACGAATGCCTTTCTATTTTCATGCCTACATCCACAGTTTCTAGTTTGATTTGTTTCACAAAATTTTCAAGTCTCCAAAGATCTAACAATTTTTTGAATATGCTCATCTCCCACTAATAATTTGTTGAATTGATAAAATGGTGAATTAGTAAACTAATGCAAAAGTGTGAAGAATGGTGTTTTAAACGTTTGAAAGTGGACCTCTTAAAATAGTTTGAGGACGGTAAAATCTGAAACTATTTTGATTGATTTTTGAGGTTAAATCCTTCCTGCCATTTGCCTAATTTTGGATTTGTAAAGCTTCATTGGCTGCACTTTCATACATTGATGTTAGGTTTGAAATTTCCTTTCTTATTGGTTATAATGGCTCGCCTCCACTCGCCATGTATCTCTTTAGCTATCCTTCTGATATAAGATGCTATTGCCTCCCACATCTTATTTGCACTTCTGTTACATGCCCAAGATAAGTTTTCTTAAACTTTCTCCCTGATGCTTGATTGATTCAATTGAAGATTCCACCATCCATTTCTAATATCTTGGGAATCATTCATTTCTTTACCAACCCTTTTATTTGCACATTCACGACTAACATGCGGTACACATACAATTATATCAATATAAAGTTGTAGATGAAATTAAGGCAAACTTGCAGTAAATGAATAATTGTAATCGACGTGCGCATATGACTGTTTATGCCTCTAGTTGATTCTAATACATTTTATGCATATTTACCATTTTCCTTTACTTTATCCATACCTCTACTTTTTTATTCATCTTGGACTAGTCAATCAAAAGAGAAAGTCTAGACTCTAGGAATGAGGGTGCTTCAACGCACCATTTGAAGTGTAGTTTGAGTCTATGCATAAGCATACCTCTTTAACTAGTTTGGTTGTAGTATTCTACATTTCTGGAGAGAGGCATATAGTCGGGGAGTCGCAACTCCATCAACCAAGTCAACTGAGGGAGTCTCGCTCTCCCCAAAACTAGTGGCGACACACTGTTGCAATATTCGATCTATTGGATGGACTATTCTATCTGGAGGTGTGATTGAATGGAATATTGTTATGCGGTTAATATTCGCTTCGACCTGAATATATGACCAGGATATTTAGGAATTTGACCGACCATTGCAACACATTGCTGAGCTTTTTATTTTTTAAAGGTTCCATTTATCATGGTATCACTACCAACGTTTTAAATCTCGTGAAATTTCGGCGAAATATCTTCGAAATTTGGGTTTGATGGGTGGAGTATCTCGAAACTTATATGCTTGTCGATTTGCCGGATATCGCTTGAAATCACGCGAGATATCGGTGAGATTTCGGGTCATCTCGTCGTCTCGCCCAAAAAACGAATCTGCAATTAAAAAATACCCACTTTGGCGATATGGTCCGAAATGTCGATCGAAATTCGCCCATTTTGACCGAGTTTGAGTTGCCATCTTCTCCAAGCTTTCTCCAAGGTCATATTTCGCCCTTTACTTCAAGGTAAGCCAAAACTGGCCAAATCTTCATTAAATTCTTCGATTTTTTAGGAGTTTTACTCTTAAGATATTGATCTAGCATGCTGTGGTGTTTTTTTAGAGATTTCGAAAATCTAGCTTGGTTTTTGGAGACCAAAATTAGGGATTTTGTGTTTTAGTTGCACAATATTGATAGTTTTTTTTTGAAGTAAAAAATGCACTATTTTAATATATTAAATAGAAGGCAAAATCGTTTACAAAATCCAAGATTCAAGCAACTGCTTATAATGATGACAGACATTTTCACAATAAAAACACATCCCTGAAAAAAGTACTGCATTGCGGGCAAGCCATATGGCCTAAAGAACCGCCACCGGGAGTAATGTCTCCTTCTTTTGCCTTTTGCGTGCCCCGTACAGAGAATCTCAAAAAGAGTCGGAGTCGAAGGACTTCATCCAATCCAATCCCACCTCACCCCAGATAGGAGCGGAAACTCCACAGGGAAAAACCGATGGTCCAACATCTCAATTTCAGTACCACAAAGCAAATAACGATAGGAGACATCCTCGAAAAGCCTAGAACAACGATCTCGAGTCATAATGCTCCTCCTCCTAAACAGCCACAGGAAAAAACCAATAGTCTCTGACAAGTTCAATGCCCATATGAACTTACAGTCGGATAAGGGTTGAGGGAGACGGTGCTGGACGCCAAATCATACCATAAGCCTTTTGAATCGAGAAGGACGAGCCCTTCCAGCTCCAATGATCTGCCCCAAAAGTGGGCCTCCATGCCTGACCAATGAGATCTAGAAGACAGAGAAACTCCTCCAGGCGCTGATTCGAGAAAGCAGCTCTGAAAGGCGGCATCCAATTACCATTATCCCAACAACCAGCAACCCAGACCTCTTGGTCCGAAGCCAAAGCAAACATGCACGGAAAACGACTGATGAGAGGTCCCTTGCCCGTCCAGTCATCCACCCAGAAACTAAACGTCTCGCCATTCTCCACCACAGGACGGAACAATTCACGAAACCGTAGCATGACCTTCAAAATCCCCTTCCAGAACGCTGACCACCTCTAACCGTAACGTTGCACATCCGGATTCACAATGGAGATATCATATATCCGACGGACCAGGCGACAACAAATCCCCTCATCCTTCCCCCAAATCTTTCCCACCCATTTAAGGAGTAAAGCCTCATTTAGTGTCTCCAGGCTCTTAATCCTAAGACCCCCTTTCTTTTTTTGCTGAAGTCTCATTTAGTGTCTCCAAGCTCTTGATCCCAAGACCCCTTTCTTTTTTGCTGCACAATGGTCTCCCAATCCACCAGGTGAACCCGTGCCTTTCCTGTCCCGATTTGCTCCACAAAAACCTATGTATCAGACGTTCCAGTCACCTCACGATGCGCTTCGGTATGGAAAGAGATTCGACTTGCATGTTTGAAGCAATGGGCTACTTTGGGAAAGACCTGCCCGGTGTGACATGTCGACAATCTGACCCAGGGAGCTTCCGACCGTCATTAATTAAGTGAGTCGAGGCCCTGGATGCTCGTATACATAGTTGATACTGGAGCCCTGACTTGACCCTAGGATTGATCTGACGAATGGACGAGAATTGAGGAAGTCAATGGAACATGGAGTGGGGAGTTCCAGCGCGGGACGGGCGAGGTCAGATACAAGAAGAGAAAAAGAAGACCGGAATCGCCGAGAGAACTGTCTTTATCAACACAAGCCTGCCACCACGCGACAACAGAGTCGCCTTCCATCCCGACAGTTTCATTTCCATCTTCTCCATTAGCAGCAGGCAGTTCGCGAGCTTAATTCTACCGTTCGAAAGAGGGATACCAAGATAGTTGATGGGAAGGGAGCCACAAGCTGTACCCAGCTTCGAGCTGCAGGCCCTAGCCATTCCTTCAGTCTTTAGACTTGACCTTGGACTTGTCAGGGTTCAAAAGAAGACCAGACATCTCAGTAAAAATCTCAAGAGTAGTACCAATGCCACCGGCCTCCTCCGTCCCACCTTCAATGAAGAGGATAGTATCATATGCATACTGCAACAGGTGGATGGACACATCGCCACAAGTAAATCCCGAAATATTCCCTCTCCTTTGAGTACAACCGACCATGCAAGCTAGCACATCTGCAACAATAAAAAAAGCAACATGGCCAATGGGCTCCCCTGTCTAACCCGCTTCTGCGGCTGAAAGAAGCCCATTTCTGGATGCCCATTGACCAGAACCGAGAACAAGGAGGTGGTGACGCACGTTTCATCCACGAAATCCATATCTCCGAAAAGCCCCTACTATACAACGCGGCCCACAAAAAAAGCCAGTCAAGGGAGTCGTAAGCTTTGGCAAAATCAACCTTCTAGAGCAACGCTTGCTTGTCATTACGCTTCCAATCACAGATGATTTCAACCGCCAACACCAAACTGTTGTCTATTTGACGGCATGGAATGAAGGTCGTTTGAACCGGTAAGATAAGATGGTTTAGGACGTGACTAAGACGGGTCGCCAACACCTATTCTACTATGAGATAAATTCCGTTAGAGATGGCAATCAACCTCATATCCTCAATCCTTTCAGTCGCCCCTGTTTTCGGAAGAAGGAAGATCAGAGCCTTATTCAACCTTTCGAACCTTGCGTTGCATTGACAGAACTCGTGCATGACCTCCAGTACCTCATCGTCGACCACATCCCAGAATTCTTTGTAAAATGAGATTGGGAAACCATCTGGGCCCGGGGCTCCGTCAGAGTTCAGACCAAGCCGCAGCCTTCTGGTTTCCAGAATTCTGATGGAATCTTCAAGGAGCCAGGCTCACTCAAAATGGAAGAAACCCCTCGGTAGGATATTAGATCCCGAATCCCAAACCAAGGGAGTGTGGTCAGAGCGCGTATGGGGCTTTGAAGAGGCGAAAGCGCAGGGGAGCACGCTCTTCAGCTCAGAGGACATGAAAAAGCGATCAATACACGAGCGGGAACCAAAGCTCCTCGAAGTATATTTCGTATCAGTAACATCAATTACCTCCAGCTGTAATTCATCTATCAACTTGGCAAAATCATCGGAACCAGGATCCTGGCTACCCTGCAGGCGTAGGGGTCAGAAGAGAGTAAGGACATATTGAAGTCACCTCCAAGAAGCCAAGTACATTCAGGGAACACACTTCGAGCAGCACGTATATCCATCTACAAACGACAATGCCCCTCCTTGGCCCCTCCCCTCCCAAGATGCTACAAGAGAGATAGGGTTGACCAGGGAGGACTCAGACTCCCTCAGCCAACGAGGAGGCCGGGACTTGTGAGCAAACACGTCACCCAAATCTACCAAGTGAAGGCCTGAGGACTGAATGGAAGGAAGAAGCATTTGGTATTCGGTACCCTCTATCGGGCATGGAAGCCCTTCCCAAACAAAGGACACAACACTGGAAGGCCTTGGTGAATCTTGTGAGGTGGATCGAAATCCACGTTCCGACAGATCAAAATCCGAATGGCAAAGTTGGATACTCCGCCCCTGATCCGGACACAATAGCTGCTAGCAGAAGGGGACCCGACCCAAATGGCCAGCGAAAGAGCAGAAGTTGAAATGCCCCTTAACCATTGGTTCAAATCCCCATGATTCTGTGAGCCGATTCGAATTAATTGGCAATAACTCATTGTGGTCCGTATTTCTCGCGTAATCCGAGGCGACATCCCCCTGTGGAGAAACCGATGGAAACCGACCACGAACCGGTGCCCTCAGCACCGACTAAGGCGGCGGCGGCGACGGAGGCTGAAGCAGTCGGACCACAACCGTGAAGGTCGTGTCTCCCACTCGCAACATGACCTGACGACAATAGAAATCAATATCTTCATGACATTCCATGACGACAGAGGATTGATAGTCGATACCCGGTTGACTTCCGTCAACTAAATTTTCTTAATACTGCTAACCTCCCGGAGCGCGGGCCCGAGGACTTCCATCCTTCGAGACAAAAAGGGGACACGTCATAGCTGCAAAACATGATTGATGAGCTTCATCTCTCTCCCCTCCGCATACCTCGGCCATCTCCAAGCTATGTCGTTCCTCCGTCTCGGATATAAAAGTCGCTACGCCTGCAGCATCGATAGACCACAAAAACAGCATTTCCGAGGGCCTAGTAAACAAACATCGCCAGAAAATTCCTCCCCGAAGAGGAAATGGAACAGCCCAAACCGATCTTAGCAACATGGATTCCTTGCTCCTTTTTCCCACCTACCACTTGACAACCTTCGCAGCAGGGTCAACACCATCCCCAACGGAAACGAGTGAACGAAACGGACACGATCGGGACGTATATTGCCGCGTACCTACTCGGTCACCATCGTCAGCCTTCTTTGCTGTCGAAAGAGAACATGCATCTCGACGATGTCCCGTACTTCCACAACCAAAGCATCACGCGGGCTTCGCACACTCCGGTGCCAAACGACCCGACAACCCACCCCTGTAGCATGTCCTACCTCGCTTGCGATGCGTGATCTGTTTCCGTCCCTCATCCTTTTCCGGAGTCACAGGAGTTTGGACCGCAATTGCTCTCCTCCAGACGCGAACCCCCTCGGAAATCCTCCTTGATGTTGCTTCACGATGTCGCCCCTCACCCCTCGCACTTGCCATCCCTGTTTAATTAACAATGCCGCTTCATGCTTTTTCACGGTTTGCCAACTTTCCACAATAATGATTGTTATGAATGTATTAACTTGGATTTTTTGTGTAACATGTAGTAAATCATACTTTGACAACATTTTCTGAGATCTATGGAAGAGGAAATTGGTGCTTTTGTGGTTTTATGTCGAATCATGATGAGTTCTTCGAGGATAAACTCGGATCTTAAGTTATGGAAGTAGAAAACATGTTTCTAATTTTTTTGTAAATGAAATTTAAAAATTGAGTAAATCCAAACATCAAATCTTAGATCTATTGTTTTTTACATGTTTTGTGTCGCTTAGGTAGTTTCTCTCGAAAATGGTCCCTTAGTTGCTAGATCTATTACCCTAATGTATAGATCTAAGGTATTTTTCTGAAAATCAAAATATTAAGAATATACTTTCAATTTCAAACACCAAGTATTTACGATTTTGTGTGTATTAGGTGTTATAAAAATTTAAAATATAATAAAATCTGAAAATTAAACATAAATTAATTAGCAAATTCTTAATCGGTCGCATTGTAGGCTTGAATGATTGTTTTTCAATTTCCTCGCAGGTTTCAGTGATCATCAGCATGGTACATTCTGGTTCCGGATTAGGATCTGATAGTTCTGAGGATCAGAGGGACAATTTCAGTAGGGACTTTGGTTGGAGGTATGCCTCTCCTCCTGATGGAAATAAAGTCAAACCACAATGCAATTTCTGTGGAAAGAAGTTGGGAGGAGATGGGATCACGAGGATGAAGCAAAATCTTGTTGGTAATAACAAGAATATTGCCAAGTGCACGTGTTGTCCCATAGATGTGAGGGACAATGTGAAGGTCAGCTTGGACGGGAAGAAGGATAGGGATACAAAGAGTCTAAGAAGGGATGAACAATTCAAAGTGTTCATGTTTGAGAAATAATTCAACGTCCTCTCAGATTCAGACGACGATGACTTTGTCTACCCCGCTGACTATCAGACTACAACGAAGAGGAGGGCATACAATATGGCAACAAAAGAATCAACGGGGAGCGAGTTTGAGAGGAGCGAACTTGGTGGTGCACGAGGCGACTTCTATGGTGCATGTGGCAGTAAGAGTGGTTATGGAAGCGCACTGGTACCACCACCCAACAAAACACTCAAGGGGAAGTGAATTGAGCCCTTCTTGACGAGGAGTGGATCCGTGCAATACTAGGCAAGCAAGGATCCGAGGCAGAAGACGGTGTAGGGTATGTTCACTAATGCACGAGAAAGGATATGAAAGGCCATCAACAAGCTCTTCTTTGGGGAGAGTATTTCTACCAACATTGCTAGCGAGCCATTTCTGCAGCATGCCATTGATGAGATCGTTGCCGCAGGATCGAATGTGAAGCTCCCACATCCTACGTTATAATGGACAAATATCTTGGGATGGATAAGGAGGAGATGAATGAGTACATCGCCGATCTGAGGAGGAGATGGTCGGAGTACGGGGTGACGTTGATGTGCGATGGGTGGACGAGCTACACGAGGAAGCAGATCATCAACTTCTTCGTTTACTGCGACGAGAAAACAATCTTTTTGAAATCTGTTGATGCATCTGATCAAGGCCGTAGCTATCGGTTTCAGTCACCATTTCAGTATCGTCCATAACAGAATTTCTATGGAATTTTGGTGGAATTTCGACTGAAATCGGTCATTTCAATCATTTTTTTTCCGAGAACCCCCATATTTTGATCATTTTGGTCATTTCGGTCGAATTTCGATTTCGACTGGATATCGATATTCGGCAGAAATTATACTGAATTTCGTTGAAATTTGTGGCCATGCATCTGATCATGTGAAGGACCACAAGTACCCGCTGAAGTTGATGAAGAATGCCATCAGAGATATTGGGAAAAATCCCATTGTCCAGATTGTAACGGATAATGGCCGCAACTTCAAGAAAGTGGGTGAATCAATACTGAAGTCTAGCAAATATGATATTTTTTGGACATCGTGTGCTACACATTGCATTGATTTAATTCTAAAGGAATTCAGCAAGAGGAAGCCCATTTCAAAAGTGGTGGAGCAAGCACGGACGGTCACTTCACTCATCTACAATCATTCTAAAGTGCTGGCATTATGGAAGAGGATGTGTAATGGTGAGCTGGTGAGGCCTGACATCATACGCTTTGTAATCAATTTTACAGCATTGCAAAGCCTTAAACAACAAAAGACAGGGTTGAATATCATGTGTTGGCAAGGTGAATGGTTCGAGATACCTGAGGCGCAGACTGAAGGAGGACGGAAAGTGGAGACATTGATCAATGAATAATTGAAAATCGACTAATGACCGACTAAATCCGATTAGTCGCCCGACTGCTGATTAATCCTTAGTCATTAACCTCACCGATCGAGTACCGACTACCGCTTTCTGCAACCTTGCATGCTGCCTACTGCGCCGCTGCATCTTTATACGCCTGTACCTCCTGTGTATTTTCAGCGTGCATCCAGTGCACTCCAACACACATCCAGCGTGCATTCAGTGCATCAACACCCAACATGCTCCACCCTTCGACCAGCCTACACTCCAAGGACCCTACAATGGTGACCTAGGTCACCCATATATTTGACTGAAACATCTTCTTCTAGGTCACTTTTTTCGTGACCTTCGTCACCACGATGACATCTTCTTAGACCAAGCCCTTGTACTCGACTTCTTCTGTGATGGTTTATGGCTCTTCTATTAAACTGAAGGGCAGGGAAAACTATCTGCTTTGGCCTCGATCATTCATTCATGATATTCTTCGATGGTTAGCACAAAAATTATATCCTCACCAAAGATCCACTCAAGGAGACATACAATGAAGTATGCCTCATGGTATGTAGAAAACTGCCATGTCGTCACTTGGATGACCAATAACGTCGATCCAAATATTGCAACGAATCTTCCATACAAATACGTTGCAAAGGAGATGTGGGAGAATTTGGAATGAACTTCCTCGCAGAAGATAACCAATTCTTGTCTCTTAAACATTTATACGAGGATCTGGTCTACAACTCAAGGGGATTCTAGCCTTATCGAGCACTGCAGTCTTTTGACCGATCTTTTTGAGGAGCTTCTGATTTTTCAACAAACCTATTATTATAAACATGTAGTTGAACAATATGAATGGTAGGTTTGCCGCTTCCATTTTGGATTATATCCATGATGAAAGTCGTGAAGGACCAGTTTCTGACGGTTGATACTTTGCCATTGATTGGAACCATCTTTGTCCGTTTACAGGAACTCAAGAATTCGTTGATCGTCCTCTACTCTACCATTTGTAGAGAATTCTGCTCACTGTGCATCTTCCGGGAACAGAGGATGACATAGCTTTCGAGGAGGTCAAGGCTGTGACTTTGGTTGTCATTGTGGGCGCGACTCAGGGTGTGGATAGGATTTTGGCTGTGGTCGTGGTCACGATTTTACTTCTCTTCAATATCCATCGTGCATTAATTGTGGGCGTTGGAACAACCCGTCAGAGCATTGTTGGGCAAAGTTTGGTATACAGTCCAAATAAACAGTGCCTACGAGACAACCTCTTATGAGACATCTTATGATACTGCAGAGGACTTGCCTGATCAACATTCTGTTGGAATGCAACACCATTTAGTGCTTCAGAATACTTCTGCATGAGGCTGCTTCTACAAAATTTCAGCACCTCCAATGTTGAAAGTACTACCACTGCTACTACTGCTAGTTTGTCTACAACTTCAGGTACGATTGCCAACTCTGTTCTTACTTTTGGCCTTGCATAGACTATTAACTCATGGACATCCACACATTTGATGGTAGAAGATAGTCTACTTACCTTCTTTCTACCCTCTAATTCAATAAAGATGATTCGAGTTGCTAACGGGGCCTATTCCCCTATCACTGTAGTTGGAACTGTGGAGTTCTCCAAGTTCCTACTGAATGGAGTCCATTATGTCCATGCATTTTCTCTTAGCTTATTATTTGTTCGGAAGTTATGTGCTGAACTTAATTGCCGGGTTATTTTTGATGAGTTATGTCGTTATTTTCAGGATATCCAGATGAAGCAGATTGTTGGTGGGGGTCATGAGAAGAATGTCGTCTATTATCTTGACATTCCATCTAGCTCAAGTTTTGTTGGTGTTGCATATATCTTCGGTGATCCTTTTGGCATCTACGCCTTGGACATCCTTTTGTCAAGGCTATCTCCATGTTGTTCCCTAACTTTTGACATTGAAGCCCTTTTCGTGCTTGGCGTGTCAGCTCGAGAAACCTAATTAGGCATTCTTTCCTACACGTGCTGATCCCCGTCGTGATATTATTTTTTCTCTTGTCCCCTATGATATATGGGGACCTTGTACTTTGAGTGAACATAGGTATTTTGTTATTTTTATTGATGATTACATTCGATCCTTTTGGGTGTGGATGATAAAGGAACACTCAAAGATCACTAGAATTGTCAAAGATTTCATTCAGGACAACAAACCATTCTTCTCTACTTCTGTTCTAAATTTTCATACAAACAATGCTTTGGAATTCACCCAACATGACTTGACGACTTTCTTTGCTTTTCAGGGAACTGCACACCAAACTTCATGTCCGTATACCTCTCAGGAATCTGTCGTAGCAGAGAGTTAACTTAGACAACTTCCTGACATTTTTTTTGATCGACATCTTTTTGACATTGATAGGTCCCTTCTCACTCAGATGAAGGTTCCGAAGATCTATTGGGGTGATGCCATTCTTATTGTTTTCCTTCTTATCAACATGGGCCTTTCTTCAATCCTAAAAGATCCACCACTTTTGCGTTACTCTACGCCAATGAGGTTCCATTCCTACTACCTCTGAGAGTCTTTGGCTGTATTGCATTTGTTCACAATTTCCATGCCACTTATAAGTTGTCACCTATGTCGATCGAGTGTGTTTTTCTTGGCTATTCACGCCCCCAAAAGAGTTACAAGTGCGATAGCCCCGCTGACAATCGATACTATATTTCTGCAGATGTTACTTTCTTTGAACTAACTACTTTCCTTTGTCTGTCATGGATTCCCTTGAACGATTGAATCTTCTTCCTCCACCAATTGTTCATAAGCGCAAGCACATATCTATGCCTACCAAGGTTTTAAAAAGCGCGCGTTAAGGCACCGAGGCATACGCCTCGAGGCTTTTTTCACCAAAAACCGCCTTGAGATGCAAGAGGTAAATGTGAAATCGACATTTTACACCTCGAGGCTATGAGGCGTTCATCGAGTCATTGAGGCACTTGTGAGGCGTGCGCCTCATATGGAATATATTTAAACCCCAAAAAACCCCAAAATAATTTGAACCTAAAATAATGTCGACGGCGAAGTTCCTTGGCTTGTGAAACTCGAGATTCTTTCCTCTTCTTCCCAAGTAGCATATTCGAGCCTCTCTCTTATATACTTCAACAAATGCTCTTCTCCTTGAGCAGTGGTGCTATAGCCATTGAAGGTCTCGGATTTTCTTCTGGACCTTGTGGCTTTCGTTTCCTGTTTGCTATCTTAAGACCTATTTAGAATACGAAATTTGATCACCAAATGGTCAAAATTTGCTTAAAATCTGCTGTTGTGTATTCTTATATAATGGACAGAGAAAAATAAACTACGTTCTTTTCATGTTACTATTGGTTTAAGGAGCAAAATTTGCTCAAAATCTGCTGCTGTGTAGTCTTCTTCCTCCTTCATGTTTTGATTAAAGTCTCTACTGTTTGTACTTGTTTAAAGTTTCAAAATCTGCTACTGTTTGTTCTTGCTTAAAGTCTTAAAATCTACTACTGTTTGTACTGTAGGAGTATTATTAGTAGACTTTAATGCTATTGTTTGTACTGGACACTAGAAAATTTCTTGTTTCATTAATCAATATTGTAGCTTTCTTGCCAGGGACTATAATGCATTCTTATTCCTAGCTTTTTTCTACAAAGTTGTAGATTTGTATAGTGTTTAACCTAAAAACTGAGGCTTATGCCTCGATTGCGTTGAGGCTTACGCCTCGCCTTGTTTACGAGAAACTATCTCGATCTGCCTTACGTTTTTTATACCATGGTGCCTGCTTCTTTGCCTTTGCATGTTCCTCTTATACATGATGAGATGCCATATTCAAATGCTCCCACCACTGCTGCATCGGATGCTCCTTAGGAGCTCCCCATGGCTCTTTGCAAAACGAAGAGGTAATACACTTTCGAACCTATGTCTCTTTTCACCGCTATTGCTGGTTTACTGTGCTTTGACAATCAATATGCAGATGCTTTCATGTCTATTTCTCTTCCTAGAGATCATCACAGTGCTTTAAAGTATCAAGGCTGGAGAAAAGCAATGAATGTGGAAATGGATGCTCTTACATCGCGAGGAATGTGGGACCTTGTACCATAGAGCATGGGAATTCGTCATGTGGCTTGCAGATGAGCCTTCGTGACCAAACAATCATTTAATTTCTTCATTGACTGATTGAACATATGGCTTGTTGCCAAAGGATTTACACAAACTTATGAGGTTCACTACTTCGAGACTTTCTCCTCAGTGGTAAGGATGTGCTCTATTCATACTATCCTTTCAGTCTCTGTCAATAATGGATGGCCTATATTTCATCATGCTGTGAAGAATGCTTTCTTCTTTGGAGATCTTGAGGATGATGTTTACATGATGCAGCCTCTAGGTTATGAAGTTGAGAATGAGTATATGTACTGACTTCACAAGGCCATCTATGGCCTAAAGCAGCGTTCTCATGCTTAGTTTGACAGACTCACTGCTAGATCAACACTCTTGGCTTCTAAAGAACAACATTTGATTATTCTATTTTTGCTGGACGACGGTCCATTGGTACTGTCATACTTGCTATTTATGTTGATGATGTGGTTGTCACATGTGATGATGTTGAAGGCATATTAGAGACCAAGGCTTTCCGTCAGAATATCTTCATCATAAAGGACTTTTGCCAACTCCGCTACTTCTTTGGTATAGAAGTAGTATGTACTACATATGGACTTCATTTCTTACACAAGAAGTATCGCTTGGACATCCTAACTTAGGTTCATTTCTCACAAAAGAAGTATCGGTTGGACATCCTAACTTAGGCTGGACTACTTGGATGCACGCCTTATGGCATCCCTGTTGACCTGAGGATGCACTCTACTTCAGCATTTGAAGGCACTGCAGGATTCATGAGCCTAGTTGGCATGTTGCTTTTCCTTTATGTCACTAGGTCGGATATATCTTATGCTGTGAGCAGAGCTAGCCAACACATGTAGAAATCACTTTACGATCATTGACATGATCTTGTTCTGATCCTACACTACTTGAAGGATTCACCACGGCGAGGCCTCTTTTACAGGATCTATGGACACACCGATGTATCTCCTTATGCCGAAGCAGATTATGCTAGTTCACCTTAGGATCATCGATCCACTACATGATATGCTATGGTGGTTAGTGGAAACCTAGTCACTTGGTGGAGCAAGAAGCAGACCGTAGTCTCCAAATCGTGTGCAGATGCAGAGCTCAAGCCACGTGTGAGATTACCTTGTTACTCTCTTTTCTACAGGAATTTGATATTGTTGTCACTACTCTTTTTCCTATGTATTGTGACAACAAATTTACTGCATACATTGATACTAATCTTGTTTTCCATGAGCGGGCCAAGCACATTGAGATTGACTGTCATTTTGTTCATGATGCTGTACGAGGAGTGAAAATAACTACTTTACACATTTCCGTCGATTTATAGCCTGCAGACATATTCACGATGGCGCTACCAAAGAAACACCTCTCTTGGATAATCCCCACATTGAGCATGATCGATAGATATGCTCCAACTTGAGGGGGAGTGTCAAAGATAGCTTTATTTTTTTTATTTTGTTGTAACGTCACAGGGTCCTTTTATGTAATTTTTTGTTTATGAGTGCTTGAGGGTTTTGGTCTATATAAGAACCCATAGACTTTTTGAATAAATTATGTCATTCCATTCTCTCATCTTTCTCTCCACACTTGGTAATCTTGCTAATAGATTACGAATAAAGCGTAATATTGTGGAGCAAGTAGTGCCAGTTGCAAAGTCATGGTTGGGGATACGTGAACCTCTCACTCTCTTATCATTGAGAGTGATTGCCATTTGTAGGAACCACTTATCTACATGAATGAATATGTTGAAGGCCTCTATGTCCACTATCTCTGTACGACTGGTACGATGTGCCATAGTCAAGAAGTGGGTCTGTACTACCAGTAGGAGTAGATACCCAAATAGCTCAAGTATATGCTACTCCCGATGAGATAGCAACATTGAAGTATCAATCTTAAAAACTTGCATGGAAGAATAGATGACAATGGTAAATCACAATTGTGTTAGTAAGCCATCTATACGTTGATTAAAAGCAGAGAAGGATGAATATGGTAATTAGTTTTGTCTGATCAGTAATACAATGAATATGGACATACGACAATGCCTATTGTAGCTTATGTCCTCTGTATGGCCATATATATTTGAGAACAATTGCGTTGTAGTCTAGAATCACTATGGTTATGACCACATCCATGATCTCTATGCCCTCGCTTGAAAAGAGAGCCCCCTCATCCACGTACAACAACGATGGCACATGCAGTGCCAATGTTTTGGCAACAAGCGTTGCAATCCTATTAAGATGATTGTACGACTCCTCCTCAATAAGAGAACTTCAAGCACTCATGAGTAGTTGATTCCTTGTAAAATCGTAGACCAAGTCTAGTCCATATTGAAATACTCTGTGCATTAATAGCTCTTAAGGTGATCTTATATGCCTTAGAGTTGCATTGGGGGTTGTAGTTGTGAACCTTTAGGAACTTTGCTACCAAACCAGTGTCATAGACATGGATAGGTTGTCTATCTTGCTTGGTTTGGTAAATGCCAATGTGGTAGAAATCAGTTGTCGGTACTTGGTTGATCAGACAAGGATTAATCGATAATTGTATGAATAATTGGGATTTAGTCTGCCTTTTGTCGGTTTTGAATTTTTTTAATAATTTTAAGTATATAAATATTTATATATATTCTTATATATTTATATACATTTGTATATTTTCTTATATCACAGTAAAATAATAGAGTAATTGAATTTAAATAAAACATTAAACATATTTGAAGCTCCCTTGTGGTGGTTGTGTTAGGTAGCCAAACTTTTTGCGTAAAAAATAGTGTAGTATGTTTGCTAGCCAAAAGACTATGGTTCAAATTCCTTTGTGGAGGCTGCATTACGTAGCCGACCTCCAACATAGAAAATAGTCAGATCTTACAACATGGATTTGAGCGAGAATCCATGTTGCTAACCCTACTTAAGATGGGAGAAGGCTTCACCATTTTATGAAGCATATTAGAATAAGTTTGGTAAATTGTGGAGGGTTGCGCGTTAGGTACTCGACAACTAGTGCAGGACAGATAAATTCCTAAATAGTATTCTTTAAAGAACACTTATTAGGAATTTGTCTCGTAGCCGTTCGGATAAATTTCTAAATAGGGTTCTTTTAAGAACACTATTTAGGAATTTGTCTCGAATTCATTTGGATCTTTTAATCATGGATTTAAGCAAACATCTAGATTTCGTTGGGACATTCCTTTCATGCGAAGCGTTGCATCACCCGAATGCAATGAGAAGTTGGGAAGGGCTGTTGCATCGCTGCCCGGATGTAGTTCAAAATTTGCAAGGGTTCTCACGTGTGGAACACATATGAGTAAATAAGCTAGTTCCGTTGCATCGACTCCTAGATGCACTCCAAAATTTGCAACGGTTCTCGCATGTAGGATTTATGTGGGTGAAGAAGTTAGTCCAAAAGAGGTTGTAAAGGAAGTTGTGAATAGGTAGTTGGAATATTGGCACTTTGATTGATAAATCAATTGAGATAGTTGATGCAATGGAAAGAAGGAAGATTCATGTATTATGTCTACAAGAGACAAAATGGGTTGGAGAGAAAGTAAGGGAGATAGAGAAGACACGCTTTAAACTTTGGTATTCAGGTGAAGATAAGGACAAACAGTGTTGTATTGGTCATTCATAAGGATTTGAAGGATTGTATGGTTGAGGTGCAAAGATCTGAGGATCAGATTATATTGCTAAAACTTGTGCTCGAAGAAGAAATTCTGAATATAATCTTAGTTTATGCACCATAAATTGGTTTTAAAGATCGGATTAAGCAAGTTTTTTTGGAAGATTCGGATAAGATTACGCAAGGAATCCCACAAAGAGAGAAGATTTTGCCTATGTGGAGATCTTAATGAACATGTGGGAAATGATGCTTCAGGGTATGCTAATGTTTATGGAAGAGAAGGCTTCGAGGATATAAATGAAGAGGGAAAAGTCTGTCTCTGGATTTTGTAACAACCTATGATCTTTTCATTGCAAATATTGTCTTCAAAAAGAGGGCGGAGCATTTAATTACTTATAAAAGTGGCTCGACTAAAACACAAACAGATTACTTTGCGTTGAGAAGAAGAGATCGGTTGTATTGCAAAGGCTTGAAAGTAACCCTCTGAGAGAGCCTGGTCACCCAACATCAGTTGTTAGTTATGGATTTGCAAATAAAATGGCTAGTTAAGAAAAGGAGGGTTTCTAAGAACTCTAGAACTAGATCGTGGAATCTTCACTTGAAGCAATCAAGCTTCGGGGAGAAGGTTTTAGAAGACTTATCTTTGGATTGTAACGGAAGTGCTAATCCAATGTGGGAGGCGGTAGCATGTTGTATTCGAAGGGTAACCAAAGAGATGCTAGACGAGTCAAAGGGAGGGGCTCCAGACCAAAAGGAGGCTTGGTGGTGGAGTGGAGGGTTGCAAGAGAAGGTCAATATTAAAGGAGCTTGCTTTAAAGCTATGCCTTTGGATAGAACAGATGAAACCACCACAAATTACAAAATATCTAAGAAGAAAGAAAAGAAGACGGTAAGCGAAGTAAAATCAAAAGCTTATGAAGTTTTGTACAAAAATCTTGATTCTATGGAAGGTCAAAAGGATGTATTCAAGTTGCCTAAGGCAAGAGAAAGAAAGACCAAAGATCTTTCTCAAGTGAGATACATTAAGGATGAGGAAGGTCACATGCTTGTTACTTAGAAGAATATGGAGATTAGATGGAGGCAATACTTTCATATGCTTTTCATTGGGGAAGGAAATAGAGAGAACTTTGGGATATCTAGCAAGTAGTCAAAGTTACTTGAATCGTGAAAGCTACGGACGGATACAAAGGAAGGAAGTAGAGGAGGTTTTGAAGGTTATGAGACACGGGAAAGGTGTAGGACCTGATGACATTTCTGTAGAGTTTTAGAAAGTTTTAGGTGGGAGTGGTTTGAATTGGATTATAAATTTATCCAATGTTATTTGACGAAGCAAGAAAAAACCTGAAGAATGGATGCGAAGCTTTGTGATGCCTCTATATAAGAACAAAGGCGACATTCAAAATTGTTCAAATTATGGAGGTATCCAGCTGATGAGTCACACTATGAAAATTTGGGAACGTGTGATCGAAAGAAGGTTGAGGCAAGTTTCCAAAGTAAAAATATCAATTCGGATTCATGCCTGGTCGCTCAATTGTTGAAGCTATCGACTTGCTGAGAACAATGGAGATTTACAAAGCTAGAAGGAAGAACCTCCGTATGATTTTGATTGTTTTAGAGAACGTTTATGATTCTGTCCCACAGGAGATATTGTGGAGAGTTTTGGAGAAGGGATATGCACCTATCCTATAAACTAACCTCATAAAAGATTTGTAAAATAGGGTTGCATCATTTGTAAGGATACGGTATGGCAAGACTGTCTATTTTGACATCGACACTAGTCTGCATCAAGGTTCCACTTTGAGTCCATTCCTTTTTACTTTGATTATGGATGAGTTGACAAGTTACATTCAGGACGAGTTACCTTGGTGTATGTTATTCGTCGATGAATTTGTGTTGATTGATTAGACTAGAGATGTAGTAAATGAGAAGCTTGAGGTCTGGAGACATGCTTTAGAGACTCAAGGATTTCATATAAGTAGGGCTAAGACTGAATATATGGAGTGTACTTTTGCAACATGATGGAGAAATTGATGGAGATGTTACAAATAGAATAATTGCCGGTTGGCTAAAGTGGAGAGGAGCCTCTACTATTCTCTATGATAAGAAAATTCCTTTGAAAATCAAATGCAAGTTTTGCAAAGCAGCTGTGAGACCATCTATTCTCTATGGATATGAATGTTGGCTTCTGTAACCATAGACATGTGCATAAAATCGCAATGACAGAAATGAAAATGCTAAGGTGGATGTGTGGACACACATGTGAAGATCAGATTGGGATTGATGCCATCAAAATGAAACTGGGTGTAGTTTCGATCGAAGATAATATGCGAGAAAATCGCTTAAGATGGTTTGACCATTCACAAAGGAGGCCAGCTAATGCACTGGTTAGGAGATGCGAGTTTTGGAAATGTTGAGCCAACAAAAAGAGTGGAAGGTCCAAGAAGTGTTGGAATGCGTCTATACCAATATATCCTAGTTTTTTGGATCTAAGCCCGAGAATGGCCTAAGATTGATCTGAATGGATGTGAAAAATCCATGTAGCCGAACCTACTTAAAGTGTTAAAAGGCTTTGTTGTTTTATATTATAGTAAGTTTGCTTTTAAACATGGGTAAAAAAAATTAATGTCTTCATGCACAAATCGACCGACTAGTCAGCTCGATTAGTCAGGTCGACTGACTATTGGCCGACTACCTGACTACTCGGGTTGATTGTCGGTTTAATTAGCAGATTTTTACACACTTGGTGAATGCCATGAAGTAGTAATAGGCAACCACGAGTAAGCCCCACATATATTTTGCTGTGGAATTATGCCTAAACTTTTGTGCTATTTCAGATGTGACGTTCCTTTAAATCGATCCTTCGACAGCTGTCCATCATCTAGGACGTATCCTTTTTTGTCTCCTTGGGCTATGACTTCGTCAACCCATATTCCATATCACAAGCCTCTATAATGCTCGTGGACTGCGTGGACCATGTCTCATGGTTTGTTTTATTCATTTTGACAATCAAGATTTAGTTCTTTATCTCTTTTTTAAAAGATTTAGTTCTTTATCTTCCCTTGGGATAGAATTCAGTTCTTGATGTCTGTTCTTGGATGTCTGACATGATTGAATGAGGATAAAAGCTACACTGATGCTTGAGCCATAGATTCGAAATTGAGGTCTACTTGAGCATTGAGGGAGTTTGTAAGTTTAGGCCGCACATTTCAATATCCTCACATATCATGGAGAAGACCCATAGTTTACTAGAGCATGATTAGTGGGTCAAGAAACAACTTCCTCAAGGTTCCCAAATAGGGTTGAGGAAACCTAGAAATTTGTGAACGTTTGAGGCAGGTAGGTCAGAAACCATTATGGAAAATCACTTAACGCATGCTGAGGTGTCATGTGTCATGGCAACAGTGCAGTAGCTGGTTGTTGGTAATGTGCTTCTCTTGGCAGCTGTTTAAAGCTGCCGACAATGGCGCCGTTTGTGATTACTTCTGCTGGGCGGCCAGTGGTGATGTGTTGTTAGGTGCTGGTGGTAGTTGGGGTGGGGTGGGTGGGGGTTTCTTTTTATAGGATTAGGATTTACTTTGATGATGGACTAATTGACAAGTCACATTCTGGATGAGTCACCTTGGTGTATGTTATTTCCTGATGATATTGTGTTGATTGACGAGGCTAGAGATGGAGTAAATGGGAAGTTTGAGGTCTGGAGGGATGCATTGGAGACTAAAGGATTTCGTAAATAGGCTTAAGACGAAATATATGTAGGGCACCTTTGATGGAAGCAATAGTGAAAGAATCGAGGTGAAGATTGGTGACAATAACATTCTGAAGAGAGTTTCTTTTATAATGGGGTTTTTGCAACATGATGGGGAAATTGATTGAGATGTTACGAGTATAATAAATGCCGGATCACTAACGTGGAGAGGAGCCTTTGCTGTTCTCCGTGATAAGAAAATTCCTTTAAAAGTAAATGGAAAGTTTTACAAAGCAGTCGTGAGACCTGCTATGCTCTATGGATCTGGATGTTGGCTTGGGAACCATAGACGTGTGCAACGAATAGCTGTCGCAGAAATGAAAATGCGAAGGTGGATGTGTGGACATACACACACATGTTGAGATTCAGAATAATACTATCATAAAGAAAGTTGGTGTAGCTCCAATCGAGAATAAGATGCGAGAAAACCGCTTAAGATGGTTAGCTAATTTGCAAAGGTCAGCTGATGCACCAGTTAGGAGATGCGGGTGTTGGCATGTTGAGTTGGCTAAAAGAGGTCGAGGACGGCCGAAGAAGTATTGGAAAAAAAAACTATATGAAGGGATCTTAGTTTTTTGGTTATAAGCCCGAGATTTACCCAAGATGGATCTGAATGGTGGCGAACAATCCATGTAACCAACCCTACTTAATTTTGGGAAAATGCTTTGTTGTTGTTGTAGGTTTTCAAGAGAGGCTTGGAACCACAGTCTAGGACTGGTGCCCCGATACCATTAGAAAATCTGCGTGCTTTTCATTTTTTAGAATGGAGTTCCATTATCACTTAACTTGCGTAGAATAGACCAACATGAATTACATAGAGGACCAAAACCGTAAAAGGTCTGCGGAAAGTCCTAAAATAATTAAACATTCAGCAATCTTGGTTGCACATTATTTTGGAACAATGTGCCACCATTTTCTGTTTTACTCAGATTATGACGGGGAAACTTTCCTTTTTGTTTTCATTGCTTTATTAATGGGTTTTATTGTACTTTCTGACAGTCGTTTTCATGTTCTGGATTGTATTATGAACGGACCTTATTGTAATTGGTCTGTCATGTGTTTTCTTGCTATAGGCAAACATGCTTGTTGTTTGTTGTTGAATATTCTGACCATAGTTTCAAGTATGGATTCGTTGTATTTCTGTAAATAATGGTGATTGGGGTCTTTTTCGTCATTTGAGTTCTTTTTTTTGCAAGTTCTTGCTTTATCGGTGTTTATGTCTTGACATATCAACTCAGCATTGTCACGCTGGTGTATTCTTCACCGGAAGAAAGCTAAGCAAGTTGTTGAGACTTGGGAGAAAATGTTTAATAGCTTTCCTAAAGAAAAACGGGTTCCTCTCATGTATTTGGCAAATGATATATTACAGAATAGTCGACGGAAAGGAAGTGATTTCGTGAATGAGTTTTGGAAAGTCCTTCCGAGGTCTCTGAAGAGTTTCCACGATACTGGTGATGATTACGAGAAGAATATCGTGATGAGATTGGTAATCCTTGTATTTTCTTTGTTCATGATTCCAGACTGCATGTTGGTAGATATATAACAATTGCACAAGTTTGTTTTTATTTTAAATTTTTTTGAAACGATAGATGCCTTTTTTACTGTATATTTGTTTGCCTGGCAAGTTTGTGGAAATAGCTTGATCGTAAAAAGAATAAAAAAAATTTGGACAGGCACCGTTTATTCCTGTTTCTAAAATGGGATATGATGACTCATTAAGGTCTATGACTTTTGTAAAATGGGATATGATGACTAATTAAGGTCTATGACTCTATCACGGATTTCAGTTTCGACAAACAAGGTGACATTTTAATGGGGCATTGCTTTTGTCCTCCGTCTTTGTTTTCACTTTGTTCTTGTAAGCAAAACACCTGTAATTTCTTGTTATTCGTTGTTATGCTGTAAAGTACGATGAGATTAAAATTGAGAACTTTGAATGATATTGGATACAGCTTGGCTTCATGAAAGAATGCTAGAATATTCATATCTGTAATATGTATTATAATACACACAAACATACATACACACATGCGCGCACACACATACACTCTTGTGTGCTGACATAATAAAGGGGATCGATAATGGTCCCTCAGTCATTTTTTCCATATAAATCCTCATTTTAACCATACAGAAATTAGAGCATATCATCAATATTCTGTCTTTAGTTATATTAAACTTTGGGATACACCTATAATGATACAGAAAGTTGGTTCCACGTGTTATCTAGGATTAAAGATTCTTTCCATAACCCAATAAAATGAAATGATGATGCATATTAGGACCTTGCAATATATTAGTCTATATTTGGTGCCGAGTGTGCATGTGGAGGAGGTGGATCCGATGCGGGAGTGCCATCAGGCACCACGAAGAACTTGGGGTTCTCTGGGGTCTGGGGGTGGAGAGCCACCAGCCGTGTTACTCGGACCTTTTGGATGGGCAGCACGGAGGTTTGGGGGGGGGGGATGAGAGGATCTGCTTCGGATAGCGGGGGAGTGCAGTCATTCGAGATGTGCGTGCCAACCCGACATCGGTGCTGTCTCGTGAGATGCATGTCAGCACGGCTGTGGTGCTGGCTCATGCGTGCGGTCTTGTCTGAGTGGCACGATTTAGACTGACCTATGCGTGCTGTGAGCTTCAGGACCGTCGAAGGCATCAACATCCTCATATTTACAAGGGTTTTGAGATGTGGCTATGTGGCGGTTATCAGGACTCGGGGAAGAGTACTCATCATATGCTTGATGGCGGTTGCGAGGGGATGGCGAGGGGGAAATTCTCGCATGGGTCTTATGGAGGATGCATCAGTGGAAGGAAGCTCGGTGAAGGGGGTACGCAGTCGAGAGGATGCGGTGCTTGCACGTGAAGCTTTGCTGTTTGGTGAGGGCCTGAAGATGGCCGTTGCGGAATGTTTGGGACTGGTTCCTCCAAGGGAGGCTTATATGGTTCCCAGATGAATATGTTATCCTGGAAAGAGGCCTTGGTAGGTTGGAGAAGGGGGTTGCGGTTCGGGCTTTGATCTTTGAGAGGATGGTGGATGTGATTCTCCTACAGGAAACGAAGACTTCATCGAATATCGACTCGGTCTGGAAGGAGGTTGGTGGTAACAGGTTGGAGGAATGGGGAGAGGTTCTCCTTGGATGGCGGAGAGTTGATTGGCATGCACTTTATCTCTGTTGTGTTGAGGCAAAAGGCGAATGGCACGATGGTTGTTGTCACCAACATCTACGGTTCATGCTACGGAGTGCATTTCTCGCAGTTGATAGATGACATGGCTATTGCACGGACATAGTTTCAGTCAATTCTTTGGATCATCGTGGGTGACTTCAACATTACGCTCCATCTAGAGGATCGGCCTGAAAACTGGGGGGCTGCGATGTGGGGTCTTCTGAGCTTTTTGACTTCATTGTAGATTTTGGGTTTTGGATTGTGGATGCATCGACATGCGTGTACACATGGCTTATTTCTCGATCGAGATCTCGTTTAGACATGTTCTTGGTTTTTGCTGAGGCGATGGCGGTGTTTCCACTGGCGGGGGTGTTTGCGCTTCCCGGGGCGCATTCTGACCATACTTCGTTGATGTGGTCATCGGGGGAGGAAATTCAGGCTAGATGCTTCTTTCGATTTGAGCGGTCGTGGCTGCTTGAATATGGCTTTTGCGAACTGGGGTTTTCCTTTTGGATGGATTGCAGGCCACCGGGGTTGGTTACGGTGCGGATGGAGTCTAAGCTGGAGGCACTGAGGAGATACTTGGTTGTGTTCTACGTGGGGAACATCATGGGGCGGAGGTCCAGAAGAGCGGCGACCCATGCAGTGGTGTCCAGGTTTGATCGGTTGGAGGATGAGTGAGAGCTCATGGTGATGGAGGCGGAGGAGAGAGGCATGAACCTTGCGCATATTGTTCTGGATGACAAGGAGGAGGTGGCATGGAGGCAGAGATCCAGGTAGAGCTGGATGAAGGAGGGCGATGCTTATACGCGGTATTTCCATGCCCATAGTTTTAGAGAGAAGGCGTAGAAACTACTTCGTTGTGTTGAGGTGGGTGATACCATGGTTCGGAGGGATTGGGCTGTGGGGGCTGCGCTCGGGTCTCACTTTTAGGATGTCATCGGGAGGGATTGGCGTGGTGGATGGGGTTGGAGAGGAAGGGCCGTGTCTTTCCTTTTCGAGGCCCATTCCGGTTTGTTGGTTCAAGATTTCTCGGTGGTGGAGGTTGGGGCGGTGCTATTCCCGCTCAATGTGGATGGTACACCGGCCCCGGATGGCTTCCCTATTTGAATTTTCAGAGAGTTTTAGGATGTTGTCAAAGGGGATATAATGGAGATGTTCCAAGAGTTTGTTAGTGGTAACAGGGGGTTTGAAAAGCTGAATAAATCGCTCTTGTTCCTGTTGCCTAAGCGGGAGAAATCGACCAGGGTGGAGGATTACAGACCCGTTGCAATATCCAATGCAGACTTACCTTATTATTGCGATGACTCTCGCGAACCGACTTTGCGATGTGATGCACGATCTCATTACTTCTGAGCAGACTGCATTTGTTCTTGAGAGACCAATGGCGGGTGGGTAGGTGATGGCTTCTAAAGTGATTGCGGATTGGCAGAGGAACGGGGTCCGGGGTATAATCTGGAAGGTTTATTTTGCGAAGGCTTACGACCGTGTAGGCTAGCGTTTCATTTGGACCTCTTTGGTGAAGAGAGATTTTCCTCGGACTTGGGTTGCATGGATCAAGCGCGGTGTCTGTACATCTTCGTTTGCGGTGCTCACTAATGGCATGCTTGAGGGGGGCTTTTTTCAACCCATAAAGGGGTTCAACATGAATGCCCTCTAACCCCGTTGCTCTTTGTGGTTGTTGCGGACGCATTGACAGTGTTATTGCGTTTCGCGGTTGAAGGGGAGTTGTGCATGGGGTATGTCAATGGGGAGATCTCTGTCCCATTGCTGCAGTATGCTGATGATGTTATGTTGTTCCTAGGGCTTGACCTGGTTAAAGTTCTACATGCGACAGTGATCGTGGTCGTGTTTGGTGACATTTTTGGCCTTCGAATCCGTAAAGAGATTTTTTCAAGATAGAGGCGCAGGCGACCTCAAGCATTTTGCGGTGCCCTTCTGGAACTCTGCCTATTACATACCTCGGGCTTCTTCCGATGGGTGGCTGTTTGCATGCTTGGATTGGAGACCTGTGATGGCGAGATTGGAGGGCTGTCTGGCGGGCTGGAAGGTAGCTATGCTGTCTAAGGGTGGGAAGTTGGTGCTGCTCAAGCATGTCCTCTTTGCCGTATCGATATTTTTTTGCTCGATGCGGTTGCAGCCTGTCGGAGTTCGCGAAAGGATGGAGGCGCTCATGAGGTGGTTCCTGTGGTCGGATGACAGGTAGAACAGGAAGGGGTGTCATTTGGTGGATTGGGCCTGGGTGACATTAGCGAAGAGGATGGGAAATTTGGGAGTTTTGAGATTTGGGGATATGAACAACATTTTGGTGGTGAAGTAGGTGGTCTGTGTATGGGGGCTCGGTGGATCTGGTTTGTCAACTCATAAGGAAGATATGTGGTGTTGCACTTTCCCTTGAGACTCTTGTGTTCGTGCTCCATCATTGTTGTTGCAGGCTATTTCGAGGGTCCTTGCAGTGGTGACGTCGAAGATGCGGCCTGTGTTGGGAGATGGGAGGTTGGTCAAGTTCTGGCTACATGATTGGACATGTGACAAAGTGCTGAGGGCGAGATTCCCCTTGTTGTTCGGTCTGAGCGATGTTAGAGCGTCGTTGGTCTGCCAGTTCTGGGAACAAGGAGAATGGAGGCTACATTTCTCTTTGATGCTACCAGACAGGAGGGGGAGAGCCTTTGGAGGCTGTATAATGAGCTGGCAGGGGTGGAGTGCCCGTCGTTTGGTCTGGATCATTGGGTGTGGGGTGATGGCAGATTTACAGTGAAGAAGGCTTATTGCTTCTTCATAAATGAGGAGGGTTATGGGAATGGTGCTATCAGGCAGGTTGCCAACATCATCTGGAGGAGCAGGGTACCCAATAGAATCATGGTTTTTGTGTGGTTATTCAGCGTTGGGAGGATTCTAACCAAGAGTCGTCGAGGTCAGTTACTAGGTGTGGATGGTCACTGATGTGACAGATGCAGCCTTGAGGATGAGGATTTGGAGCACATTTTTTTTCTCTTGCCCGCATTCGGTACGGGCTTGGAGGGCAGCTCGGGTCTCCTAAATCAGGACGGAGAACGCCCCTACCTTTTGGTCTTGTATCAGATCGATGGGTGGAGGTGGCCACGCGGATGCTTCTTTTCTTTTTGCCACCTTGTTTGCTATCTGGTGTGGTAGAAATGCTATGATTTTTCGTGGGCAGATGTTTTATTTTGAGAATGTTATTGAGCATTGTAAAACGTTGTGCATCGCTTGGGATCAGGCGAGGTGATGGCTTGTAAGACCCATCTTTTACATAAATATAAATATTATATTATGACGGTGTATCCTAGCTTGGGATTCCTCCTTTCTTTCATATAAAAGTAGTCTATATGTACATTTGACTTACTTTTTAAAACATCTTTATAGGATCATGTGTATGCACATTTTTGCACGTGTAAATAACTTATCTTGTTACATAAAATTTTATGAATGTTTTACTTTTACATCAATGTAATTGTATACTGCTTATATTTAACTTTATTTCTTTAAGAAAATTTAACTTTGTCATTTTATTATTAGAACACGCATTTGTGCTTTATTCATCATTCCAAATATTTCGTATTGTATGTAGGAACACTTATTCATATGTAAATATCTTATCGTGTTACGTAAATAAAGGATACTCATTTGGGACGTAGTGACTTTTCCAAATATTTTGTATCATGCGTACGCACAGTTATGCATGTATAAATACCTTATCATGTAGCATTAATCTCATGAGTTTTTTTAACATCGATGTTTTTTATAGTGCTTATATGCCCATACATATAGGATTTCGGCATACATGACACGGTAAATGTTCCATGGGCATATGTTCCTATACAGGAATTGTCACGACCCGTCCCTCTCTTCGAGACGAATGCAACAAGAACCTATTTGTAAAACTCTTATTAAAGTATTATTCTACTATAATCTTTTCCCGATCCGTAAAATTTCGACAGAGTTTCCTCTATACTATGGATCTCCCAACCGCAACCTGTACCTGAAATATTATCCATCATATCTATAAAATCATCCACCACCATTCTTTAGAACTCCGACCAAGATTTCATCGAGCTATTAAAAATAGAGTGACATCTTCTTCATTTTTATATACACAAAAGTTCCATATATTCACATCTTTCCAACTATTCATTCCTTCATATACATACAAAATCCTCAACTCTATTTCTGTCAAAGATCTACAAAGGATATCAAAAAGTTACCTAAATCTAAAGTCTTTGATTGCGCAACCTCCAACTAGTGATATGCAACTCTATGCACGTTCCTCCCAAGCTTCTTGTTCAAGATTTATCTGTAATAATATAACAATAGAGTGGTGAGTCTAAACCAATGAAAGAGCTTAGACCCAGCGAGCGGATCTCAAGCTTCTGATAAACTACTTTAAGAATATAACTTGCATTGTATCAAGTAATTCTATGTTAGAAAACATAGAAAAATATCTGCATGAATCAACATGTATCATTGAATAATTACGACATGAATTAACATTAAAAAAATCTTGACAATCTTACCATATCATATTCAATGTCACACTACCCCAACATGTCGTACTAAGTCATGAACCGTGTAAAATTGTCTAGGGAGAGAAACTCAACCCATGACCGTGAAAATCTTATCATTTCGTGTTGGTGGTCCCAAAGACCGAGTACATTTCGTATACGGCCCAAAGCTCATTAGTATACGAAATGCGGGCCCCAATGCCCTTCTGAGTCACAAGGAGTAGGCCATAGGTATACCACAAGGATATACCTACCCCAACATGTAGTGACTTGTTCATGACTTTACTGGGGAGTAGGCCATAGTGTGCACTGATCTTATATCATATCACGAGAAATCTTGACTGCATAATCATAAACATCCATGTAAAACTGGCATTCATGAATCATAACTGCATCTGTATTGCAATATGAAAATCATGATTGAACTTGTTAAATAAAATATCAAGATAACTAACTAATTATTGTAGAAATCTTCATAAGCATGGAAAACCTTATAAACATCATTGCTATAAAATTAAGCAAAACTAACTAGTTTTTATAAAAAATATGACTTGGAACCACTCACCGGAAATTATTGTTACTTCCACTGACATTCTGGCCCTCGTTTAGCATGTAATGAACACTGTAACGATTGCATATATGAAAAATGTAACTATATTGCGATATCAATGAAGTGATACATGCATTGTTGTTTTGCATATCAATTTATAATCATAATCCTTCTCTGAAGACCCGTGGTTACTTATCGTTACCCTAATAAGAATAATATACATTAGTATTTAGTATTATCCTCGTATAGACAGTAGACTAGAGATTAATGCATGCCCTATTGATAGAACAAGTTATATTTCTTTAATAAAAAGTATCCGTAGTATTTCCTAAAAAAACTTTATAATCCATTCCACACATCACATATATCCCATGGACACACATAACTCTAATTCTATGGTACTATCCATATTTAGTGGATAAATAAATGATACTACATTAGTTAATAAGATAACATACGAATACATGATCTAAACTGAATTCAAAATCCTAATTCTAAGTAAGGATCATCATGTCCAGTACTTGTTGACCTCAGAACACACCTACAACTATTTAACATGGTGATATGATAGGTAACAATTGATACCTAGAATTTCATATGTAATTCATATGTGTATGCATGTATATGCACCGTTTAGAATTTTTGGAATCATCTGTATGTGATAAGCGATATCATGACATGTATGCTCCCGTCATAACTACTCTAGATGACCAACTAAATACAAGAAAACTGGTCAAGGACATCACATAGATTAACTATTATCGGCATGAAAAAATTTATTTTTGCTGATCATATGACTTTTACATACTACCAGTTTCATGTCGTTAATAATATTGTTATTATGGCATGCAAATTGAGCATCTTAAATTGGGCTACAGGATTCTTATTATGAAGATTAACATTATGACATGCATGCCTTCGAAAGAAAACCTCATGAATAAGAGAAAGGGCACCTGAACTTCCAGCTCCTCGCAAACTTCTAAATAGAGAGAGTCGTCCCTAATATTACTCCCATTCAACCCCTCGAATATGGTCCTTATATGCTGCTCATATCATGCAATCCCCATCTCATCTATCTCACATGTAGCATTTTTAATGCCATGTGTCCCCTTCTAATTTATCTTGATCACCAGAGAAATCCTCTGTATATGGAGTGGTCGGTTGATTCTATTCTCCATTTTGCCTAATTTTGATCCTTAGTTTATATAGTGTGTATTATACATGTGTCCAGTAAAAGATCTCATTCTCTTATTTTTTTTCCAAATCTTTTATACGTGTTGGGATGAATTTTATTAATTAGAAATTATGGTATGCACCCATCCAACGTTACCTTTATGTGAATGGATGTTTATCTATATTAATGAATCAAGAGTATAACTTGCCAAGTGAGCCACACTTCCTTCCTTTGTATTAATATTATATTTACTTTATTTATTTATTTTAAAATTCACTCCTGTCATCTAGATTCCAACTTACCAATTACTACCTCAAGAGGACATGGTATCTTTCTATGTCTCCCCATGTACAACACTATATACTATTTAAAAAAATTTATATCCCCCAAACTTATACAATAATATCATTTATTTTTGATTTATTGGTCTGTTTGAATTATACCTACTTACCATAAACGATTCATCCACGTAATATATCTATAATATATACATATATATCCACAGTTTGTTGTATTGAAGATACTAATGGCTATGAATATACCTATATCAAATCCATTACATACCTATCTCATACATCTTCACACATCCTTATAAAAATTTGACTTTTGTATCCCACATATATTTCAACTCTATCATCATTGGTATCATAAAGAAATATCTATGGAAATATATATTCCACAAAATCTAAATTGAATCTTACAGGAATGGTACATGACTTCTAATATTCTATACTACATATACCACCTGCTCTATTGGATCTTTTTACATGGTTGCTGTATATACTGGTCTAAAGGCTTTTTGTTTATTGTTCCGTAATGCTATGATTTCTATATGCATCTATTTTACAAAATTGTCCAAAATTTGCATGTCTAAACATTACATGTTCCATGTGCCTTATATGTCGATCTGCACATGTTTTTTAGTTTGATGATCCTGTTGATACTTTATGCTACATGCGTGACCATTTATAAGTTTTAACATAGGTCAGCTATATATCCCTCTCTTTGGTGTTCTTTCAAAGAAAAAAACACCATAACACATATGTTAGTTGATGAGATCCTGCAAATATGTTCTGCTGTGCATTTATGTTCCTACTTGTGTGAACTTCGCAATGCAAGTATATTCTGCAGTGCATATATGTACCTGTTTATGTGTAATTTCCAATGCGATCCTTTAAATAGTTTGATATGTCATTTGGTATAGAAATTTGAGATTAAGGATATTCTACGCTCTAGATGTGATCCTTTGTATGCAGTTTTTTCATAACCGGTATGCCTTTGTACTTGGCGTCCTTTCATAACACACCCTTCTATGATTTCATAGCACATATATAACCCTCTATATGAATATTCTACATAGATTACTCTGTAGATGTTTCACATTACATATATGCCCTACATAGGTATTTGGATGGACGATTGCCCCTTTAGATATTTGATACTACATGTGTGATCCTCTATGTACGTATCCTTTTTATGGTTGATGTATATACTTCAATAAGTGGCATTTTCTTTTGCAAATCTTGCAATGATTATTTAATAGCACATGCACTCCCATGTATACAAAGTTTTTCTGATAATATTTTCTTTGACATATATATACCCCTTTACTTTTATTTTTAGATAGACAGCTTCTAAATATTTTAATATACATGTATGGCAAAGTGTTAGAATAAGACTATTCGAGGGGATCTTGGTTATTTGGATCTAAGCTCGAGAATGGCCAAGATATATCTAAATGGAGACAAACAATCCATGTAGCCGTCCCTACTTAACGTGGGGAAAAGCTTTGTTGTTGTACGGTCCTTTATATTGGGGTTTGATATAATTGATATGCATGCTTCTAAAAGATGCATTTTCATAGATCACCCTTGTTTATAATATAGTTCTGTGAAGAAGCATGTCACTATATATCATTTTTTAGCATCACTAACCCTAGGATTGTTTTACATTATGAATATTCCGTAGTATTTGAGTTTTTACCTAAGTATATATTGTTTTATATATTTTATATCTGAAATGATTATGTAAATAGCCCATTACATATTTTTTCTTCACTTAGGAGTTTGTTTTTGAATGGACACCACTGGGAATTAGAATATTTTAAAAGGAAAAATATGTTTTGTTCTATATATATGGCCCCTTCATATGGGATATTTATTATGATAATTATGTGATTTTTACACTTGTGCCTTTTCGAAATCTCACGGTTACATTTTTGTCCCTACTTTTTTTTACAAAAAACACTTGTGCCCTTTCCTTGCACCGTTAACAGATATATCCTTCCATTAGTTCAACCATCCAATGGGTAAATTAAACCACAGTTTGTTCAAATCAGTTCTCAGTTAAGAAGGTTTTTATTACACGTGCACTTTCCTGCCTCTCCTCAAATACGTGGCCACTCGAAGACAACACAACCGCAGTGGAGTGGTTAGCGATCTTCCATAGTGGGCGATGCTTGGTGGAGTTGCTACCCAATGACTCGAATTTTGGAGACAAGCTTTGATGGGTTCCGTATGCTGGTGTAACATGTCGTTAGAAAGAACAAAGAAACAAAATTCGGTTCCCTTATTCATCCTCCTTCCATTATCTATGGTAATGATGATTTCATTCATGTGTAAATAGAATATATGGAGCGCTTATAAGAACTGACAGATTTCTATCTGTTCAAATTCTGCACTTCCCACCATGGTTAAATCAAGGATCTCTGTACTTGGTTCTTGGAGAGTGGTTAAGAATTTACATGAAACAAGAATTAACTTATGACTTTTTATACACTGTGCTATACCCATTATGATTGATGAATGGAAGAGGCATTTAATGATGATTTTTTGGGGTTAGGATAGTATTGAAGGTGGTGTTTGGCGGATGTGGTGGGGGATTAGGGCGAAGGTGAGCGAGGGACAGAGGGGGTTTTGGGAAAGGTGGTTAGGACATAAGGTTGGTTCGGAAGAGGTTATGGCGGAGGGCGATGTGGGGGTGGGGGTCTGACGTTAACGAAGTGCGGAGGGGGTTGAGATGATGAAAAGGAGGTTGGGTGATGCAGCGTGACCCCAAATTATGGGGCCACATTTCGATCCGCATCATTGGGGCAGCGGGGGGCTAGGGGTAGGGAGGGGGATCTAGGATGGGGTGGAGTTGGGTACGTGAAGAAGATGGGGAATGGGGAAGAAGTTAAAAGATTACGATATATCCCTCTCTTTTCTTTGCAATTATGCTTGTGCCCATTACTTAAATGTCCGTGTTGGAGGGGAACCAATGCCAACTAAGTTGAGGGGCCTAACTTTTATGACCCAATAAGAGCTTGGAGAGGTTCTTTATGTAAATTCCAAGAAAGGCTTTGTTCCCTTAAGACACGATATCCACCTATCTAAAGGGATGGCTCTCAAAGTGTTGATGAAAAGAAAGCCATGGCTAGATGCCCTTACGCATTAGCTGTAGGAACACTGGGAAGTGGCCACATAACTGCTCAAGTTGGGGTTGTGGTAGGTTTGTAGCGTATTATCTTAGTACTTAAGGAATTTCACTACTTAGTCGCTAGTGCGATGGTGGTAGTAAGGTAGAGGAACTTTGCTTGTATTTTTAGTAATACAATGGCTATAACACTGTGAGGTTCGCTCGACAACAAGAGGCTTGAAGAAAGTGGTTTTTGCCATGAGCAAATGGGTTATTTACTGTTTAGTCTTCTTTAATTAGGAGTTTATGAAAAAGTTTATAGAGTGGTATGAGTTTTTTTTAAAAATAAAAAAAAGATTTTAGAGAATTAACGATTATCCACAAATTCATGAAAGAACATCAAAGATTTTGTAACTAATATAAAGCTATCGCTATTGTTGCATTACTTGATCTGATTATGCCCTGCTGGTAGGGGCGACTGAATGAATATGTGCTACTTGAACAATAGTCGTTCGATTAAGTGGTTGACTACATCAACAACAAAGTCTTTTCCCACATTAAGTAGGTCAGCTACATGGATTCTTCGCCTCCATTCATATCTATCTTGGGACAATCCCGGTCTTATATCCACAAAATAAAGATCCCTTCATATGGTCTCTTTCAACTAAGTGGTTGACTATTGAATATTTTTTGGATGCAATGTTGTTCAAGGATTCTGGTTTGACTTGTCTTATCGTACAATCTATTTTTCATCGGCTTCTTTTTAAGTGGCTTTAAGTACCATGGTTAAATAGGAGTTACACTAGATTACCTTTTTTTTGTAATTATATCGTCTAATTTGAGCATATTGGCTTTGTCTAGATGATAAAAATGTACTAAGCCATCTCCCACTGTAAGTAGAGTCGACTATATGGATTCTTGCTCAAATCCATGTTGAAAGATTCGTCTATTTTTTACGCTGGCCATCGACTACCTAACACAACCCCAACGAGAGTGGGATTTGAACCCTTGTCTTTTGTGTGGTAAACACACTGTATTACCAATAGACCATTAAGTGGGTACGATTAATGTTGCATTCTTGTTTAAGAATACATGCTTGCTTTTTCTCGTGACATTTTTCAGCGGGGTCTTTATGTTGTTTACGCTCGAATCTGACCTTCGTTTGCTGACGACATGATGATGGCTGGTTGGAAGTGAGGCTGAGAATTGTTGAGACTCCCCGTATATCCTTTTACTATTTCAACGTCCTTTCTTTTTCATCTTAAATCATTGGCCGTCTTCTTTTTGCCACATTATTAATTTGTTCTATCAACACTCTTTAATCATTCCGCATGTGTATATATATTAAATGTGATGCCTGCGGATCCAGGTTACCCATTTACACAACACTCGCAGTATAATATTCGTAATTAAACACATGAGGTTACTGAAATTTAGTGAAAAATTTTCACATTGGAATGCCATTCACAATTTAAATAAAAACACAGAAAGATAAGTGTCACCAAATTCACATTTGCGTTAATTTTCATATTTATATTTACTTGAAACAATAGAAAAAGAAACTACAATATGTACAAGTATCCCAAAATGTAAAGAAGGAGAAACATTTACATTGTCTTGTACACAAACTATAATCACCATAACAAAAACCGCAGAACCTCATCGTCTAGCTGTCAATATACTATAATGTAGGTGCCTTGCCTGCCATACATGTTGGGAAGACGAGAAATGTTAACAAAGGATGAATACAATCTCATATACTAAAAATAACAGATAATTCAGTGGTTTCAAAAGAAAACAAGTAGATAGGTGTTGATATCAAAATTTAATAAGCTACTTGCATAAAAGTGTGTTTTCCAGGTGTTTTCTATGTATATCCTCGGTTCACCCATCCCTTTAACTTTTAATATAGACATTTCGTATACTAGTTATATGATCCATATGTAGGTTTTTATCTTTTTATCACTTATGACTCTTGTGGTTGGATCTTAGGATTATAGATGACGAGTTCCTGATATGATTTTGTCTATGTCAAATTCTCCGTGGTCATGGTCGGAGTGTGACCTCATGCCATGACTCTAAAATGTGAAGAATACCTTGAGGTTGGGGTGCCTCCATAGGCATGCAATGGAGTATAATGTATCCTAACTAGGTTCCAACGCATCCACTAGTTTTTCCTAACATTGTAGTTCTAAATTCTGATCAAATATTGATTATTGATGATTCTGTCTCATGATCTTTTCCTAGCCAGGACCTGTTGTGGAATAGTAAACAATCTCAAGAACAATACCAAACCAATTAAAACTAAACTCAACTGTAGCCAAGCTCAGCTATAACCAAACCCAATTGTAACCATTGTTTTTGAAACCGGACCAGACCGACCAGTTCGCTCGGTAAACCGGTTTATCTCGGTTCGGTTCGATTATTCAAATTTTAATTAACCCGTCTGGTTCAACCTATTTTTTTGATCCGGTTTAACCTTGTTCAACCGAAGTTGAACCACATTTAATTTTTAAATTATTTAAAATTTTGTTGGTAGTGAGAATTGAACCCTTGATCGTGGTTCATCTATTACACACATCTAACCAACTATACTAACATAACTTTTTGCATGTATTGGGTTTTAAATATAATTAAACTATTATCATGTTATAAATCATCTAGTCTAAATAATATATATATATTATATGTATGATATTTGATGATGGTATAAGAAAAATACTTTATGTATAGTGTGAAATACATACATTGTCTATGTATATATTTCAAGTATAATAAGTGTATAATATATATATATTATTTCATTTCGATTTGATTAGCCAGTTCAACCGCTTTTTTTTCATCGGTCCGGTTTAATCCGGTTTTAAATAATGATGGCGTCATCATTCGGTTGAACCGGTTTGATTACATGGTTCGACCCGATCCGACCATTTCAGCAAGGTTTGCGGTTCGGTTTTCGGTTCGCTTTCAAAAACCTTGATTGTTACCATTCTCAACTGCACCTGACAACGATTTCTTCTTCACAAGGACCTATTAGCGAAACAGTATCCAAAACTCAAGCGGTGAGGAAGTCTCCTAGGAGACTTTTCCGTGTTGCCCTCCTAATAGAAGTGCGATCCAGGAGAGGGATAGACACACTCCCAAACTATGCCCCGAGACACGTGAGAACGACTTTCGAACTAAGTCACTTCAGAAAATTGACCCGACCGGTACTAGCAAACTTTGCTCGAAAAATAAAAATCAAGGGTCCTTCTGCCTAGGCACCCTACAGAAACTTGGTCAGCGAAGCTGGTCAAAAACCTAGGTCCCAGCAAAACGTAAAAATATTGCGAGCTCGAGTAAAAACCGTAGAAAGGACTAGGATCTTAGACCCGTGCACTAGGCGACCACTGCCCTAACGGAACTTCCTATCTTCTGCCTAGTTGAGCGTCTGCATGGCCTCGTACGGTCAGGTGTAAGGGTACCGACACAATTAATTGTCATTACTCATTCACTGCCACATTCACTTTCTTGATTATTCATTCTTTTCTCAATCCCTTTTGTGGTTAACTGAACAGATCTCGGTATTTTGTCAGTAATCTTATCAATAGTGATCTATAATTAATTGATTATTCATAATGGTTACAAGTTATCTTAGATTGACTCAAATCATTTCTGAGTTATTTATTTACTCTTGCAGTGGTTGCGTTAGGTAGTCGACGGCTTGCGTAAAAAGTAGTCGAATCTTTCAATATGGATTTGAGCAAGAATCCTTGTCCCTACTTGTAGTGGGAGAAGGCTTAGTATATTTTAGGTGAACCTCGTATATCTTAACACGCACTTCTTTTATTTGTATTATTCTCGAATAATTTTCCATATGGTTCAATTATTTGTATTTAAAATGTCTTCTTTAACGTCATGAGTCTTGGAGATTAATAATTGATATCGACTTAAAAATCTATCAATGCAAGAACCCCTGACTTTTCGTCTTTGAACACCTGAGATCAGTGGACAATAGATAATCTTAGATGTTGTTCAAATTCTTATTGAATTCCTCAAATATTACGTCTTTAACTCATGAATTTGTGTCAATTAATAGATTTGAATTTCAACATAATTGTATGAAATATGCCAATATTTCCTTCCTAAAAATCGTGTCTGGAGTCTTATTAATAGATTTGAACTTTGGTCTAAATATATACGTAAACACCTAATTTCTAAATTCTAAACTTGCATTATATATTTATTTCATTGATATGAAATTTCAGTTAATTATATGCAAAAACATTCCCACATCTTTCATCATTAAGGCATGAAGTCTGTCACTTAAGTGGTATGAAATTAGGTCCATTTGCCTGTGAAACACCCACAATTATCCCTCTTTCAAGCCTAAGAACTGTTGTATATAATGATATGATATTAAATCATATTCATCTCAAATTAACCCCAATTCTTTCACGTTTTAACATGAACTCGGAGGACAACTAGTGGTCTGAATTTGATACTACATTGCTTGCAAAACATTTTAAATTTCCCATTTTTGCATAAAAACTATAGCAATTATAGATATGAAATTTATATCTAATTGCATGTTATTCACTCCCAAATTTCTTAATTTTGAACATGAAATCAAGGGAATATGTTAGCTTAACAGTGTTGTTTTAGTACTAAAATATAGAGCATTCTTGCCCCAAATTTTCATCATTTTTATGTATGAGAACTTTATCATTACAGGTCTGAGTTTATACTTAGTTTTCATGATAATTTATCCCTCAATCACTCTCAAATTCTTCATCAAACCATCGTGAAACGAGTGGTCTGCTTTCATGCTCTAAATGCATAGAAATGTCCCTGAAGTCCTCATATTCAAGCATGCACAAATACTTATACTTTTATGTCAAAATTAATATAATGGAAACTATAATATTGGTCTGATTTCTGGATCAAATGGATGCAAACACCCAAATTTAATTCTTTTCAATTTAGAAATTAACAATCTAATCATGTGATTTTAAAGGTTGGATGAATGGGTCATGAATGGCAGCAAGAGGAAGAGGTAGATTGTACCTTGGATCTCCAAGGTTCGGAGATCAATTTGCATGCATGCAACTCCAAGGAATGGGCTTTTCGGCTGCTGTTTGAAGCAGCAACAGCAAGCCGATGGCTGCTTGGAAGGCTCCAGCAGCTTGGCACTGCAGCAGGTTGGATCTTCAGCTGCTTGGAGGTTGCCTTTAGCAGCAATAGGTGCACAGGGGGAGGGCTCTAACAGCTGCTGGGATGCCTTTTTGGAGCAACAACAACTACCTGATAGCTGTTGGCAGGGATGCAAAAAACGTTCTAAAGGGCTGTTAAACAACCGTTTAAACACATGCGGTGCCCGACCGCATCGTGTAACCCAAATCGGGTCCATAAACGGCCGTTTAAACGGTCTTAAACGGCTTTAAGCGGCCTTTTAAACGATCAGAAATATCCTTTTGAGAACATGAATCTACTTTCTTCAAAGGATCACCATTATCCTTGCCTTTTTGGATCCATGCTATGAATTGTAATTGTTTATCTTGTCTATTTTAACATTTGACTATGCATTCTAGTTATTTATGTTATCTATTTTGATATTTGGATGAAACATTTCCTTGAATTTGACACTATTTGATCTATATTGTGGATCTGCGATTATATTTTTCTTTTTTATTTATATTTTTTGATATATTATTGGTATGTAATAATTTTTTATTCATTAAAAATGTAAAACTGCTTAACCCGTTTAATTTCCGTTTAAACTCTCGCATACCGTTTAATCAGTAATCAGTGATCCTACCGACTAAATACATAACGCTTTTTGCAACCTTAGTTGCAAGCAGCATCTATAATTGCTGGGAGCAGCTCCAGGGAGGGTGCTGCAGCTCCCAATTGCTTGAAGCAACTGCAACAGAGAGCCGCTCTTGCTCTGCTCGTTTGGAAGGGGGATAAAGCAACTCCCAGTTGTTATTCAATAACAACCAAGAGAACAATGGCTGCAGCAGGGGGCTCTTCAGTGGAGTTTTTTTGGGGATTTTTGGAAGAAATTAAAAGGGTGGGTTTGATGTTATAAATAAGGAGAGGGGAGGCATTAGGTATTGCCAAGTGGAGGTAAAAAAGAAGCCAAGTGGAGGGAAATTTGGCCAAGTGTAGGGGCTGTTGTTCAGCCAAGAATTAAAGCTTTTCTTTTATTTTTTAAAACCTTTCTCTCTCTTGTCCAGAATATCAAAGTCATGTATTTCCGCCTCAAATCTCCCATTCAGATGATCAATAGTGCGTTTTGATCGTCTATGCTTGACGATCAAATGATATAAATTTCACACTTTTCTGATCCAAGATGGATACTGATATTAGAGAAATACGGTGTTGATTTTTGATCAAATTTTGTGATTTTAAATTATCGAACAACATCCGAATGACGGATTTCTTGGTCTTATTTCGTCGCGATTAATTTTCTGATGGTTTCGGATTCTTTTTACGATTTTCGTTTGTGTCACAGATTTTCCGATGGCATGTTTTTTGATGAAATTGATTTGATCGATTGATCCCAAATAAAAATTTCATTTACGATCTATTGATCGATTTAGATAATTTATTATCGATTGATAGTTTTATTGGATTGAATGGACTATAGTATCGTCGGGTTCGAGTTATTTACATCTGGATGTCACATTAAATAAAATATGTAATATATGGTTGGAATCCAAATGGTTGTTGATTATATATTTAAATATATATAATCATATATGTATTAGAGACAACCTTTATTCAGAATAATCACTTGAATACTATTTATTCTTTATTAACCTTTATTCAGAATAATCACTTGAATACTATTTATTCTTTATTCTTTGACTTATCTGTTGGAAAACAATATACTGACTTTTATTATAGTGTGGACTACCTCTCCCTTTCGACATGATTTAATAGGTAGGGATCGAATAAGACACTTTCTTGACACAAGGTCTTGCGGGCCTCTAAACCACATCATTCCGTGGAAGCCAAATTTGCTATATCATACTCATGGGTCTTGCTCGACTACAATTCTCGACGTAAGAAACATTGTTTATAGCTCTTCTCTTTGTGAAGAACTGTCAACAACCACCATATATGTCGAGCCGAAGTATACTAAATTGCTTATAAACTTCTATAACAAAACAATATTGGAAGAAAAAAATGCTCGACGTTCTCTTTCGTATGACTGCATAAATGGCAAGAAATTTCGTGAAAGATGCCTACCTTTTTTGTTAGCCTCTGTTACAAACAACCAAAGCATGATCTTGGCCTTTGTGGAAAAGCAATGAGATGGAATGAAATGATTTTTGTTGAAGGTTTAAACCTCTTGTATTGAGTGAAACCCTATCCGCCCAAAAGATAGAAATTAGAAAATAGTCGTCAAGAAGACCAAAATATAGTAATCCTAAAACAGAAAAAACGTTACTGTCTTATTATATAAAACATAAATACTCCCGTTCAATTTGAATCATATCTGTTGATCATGCCTAACTTGGAAGTTAACAATGATATGCGCTTTTTTAGAAGAGCTTTGTAGCTACCTAAGAATGTGAGGATTGCCATTTTTCCCTTCACACATTACTTGCTTTATAAAATATTTGTCTACTTCAATGTGTTTGGTGCATTCATAAAAAATAGGAGATATATGTGGCTGACTTATTCATACAGTAGAGGGGAAGTGTAATTTTGATAGATAATCCAAGTTGTTGTAGAAAGATGACATGTCAACTAATCCCACCAGTGTATTGAGCCATTATCTTGTACTATAATTCTGGATATTAAACATCTATTTGTCTCTTACTGCGCTAAATGATAGGTTTTCCACCAACAAATATGGCAAAACATGTGTTGTAGTGTTTGACTTCTACATTACTAGCGTAGTCTGCGTCTACGTAGGATGTATTATTTATGTGACCATTCGAAGCATAGAACAATCCCTTGCTTGGCAAAATGTTTAGAAACCTCAAAATGAGAAGCACATTATTTCAGTGACTATACTTGGCTTATGCAATATACTGGTTGGCTATGCTCTCAACTTAAGAAATATTGAATTTAGTGACTGTAAGATACAAAGGTTTTCCCAGTAGGCATCATCCTCAAGAAAAGTTTTCGTTGAGGTGACAAGATGTTGAGACTTTCTAGAATAGCGAAGTCTTGCAACCATGCAAACCTACTTCTATAAGAATGTGAGGGCAATTCTTTTTCCAGGATAGAGGTGGTCCTCTAGAGGCATGAGGGATCTCAATCTCAAAAAAGCATAATAAGCTGCCTAATTTGTTGGTAACAACCACATTTTGCAAAAAGGCTTTGGTCTCGAGAGTGCCTGCACTGTCATCACCATTTTATCGACATATACAACAAGAATAATGATACCTGAAGAACTTTTTCGAACAAAGTTATGGTAATCAGATGGTATCCTTTGAAAATTAAGGGAGTTGGTCTCCTTGATGAGTTTGTCAAACCTTGCTTGCGGGCTCTGCTTTATGCTACATATAACCTTGTGTAGATGACTAATATACTTCCCCTCAATCGTGTTGCCTGATTGTTATGCTATATTAACCTCTTCCGCAAGATCCTTATCGAGGATCAGCTGGCTCTTATTGGCATCAACATGGATAATCATATATTTTCGGTTACTAGAGGGAAAGTCTCAAAACATTGCACGTTGTAAATTTGGGTGAAACGCCTGTCCACTAATTACACCATTAGTTTGCCTAATGATCCATCTGGAGCATGTTTGGTTGTGAAAATCCTTTTGCAAGTTACATGGGAAGCACCTGTGGGACATGGCACAAGATCCCAGGTGTTCCTTGAAACTAAAGCATTTATTTCATCGTCCATAGCCTACTTCAGCCTACTTCCACCATGTTTTGATGATTTCATGAAAAAGGCATCTATAAACATCTTGTCTCATTTAGAATCTAGATTATCCATTAGTTGAAGTAAAGTGTGACATAAGGTGGAGAGTACATTGTCTTTTGGATTTCCTCATATTAATGGGAAACTCAATAGAAAGAGATGAATACATAGTTGCATCATTTGAAGTATCATCTATTTCTTTGTTATCAACTTGAAAACTTTGGTGGAATAGGTAACGAAACCATCTCTACCACTTGTTTGTCCCTCCTTTTGTAAACCTTGAGTGGAGGAAATTCTAAAGGAACCTCCCTAACACTTTTGGGAGAGAAACACGATTTCTCAGAAATATATCATTGGTTAAGGTAAAATAATGATGACCAATTGAATCATAACATTCATAAATCTTTTGGGTTCTAGAATAACCTAAGAAGATGCATAACAATGACCTATTGATTCATAGCATATGCATTCGTTTTGGTTTCTAGAATAACCTAATATTAGACATTTTATGAAAACCTTAAAGGGAGTTTCGTCTTCAAGATTCGAGTCAAGGTTTCTATGTGTCTTGTTCGGATTTCATATGGCCATAAAAATCTCAAAAGATTTTGAACCCATAAAAACCTTAAAGGGAAAGCAAGCCATATCCTTTTAATATGTAATCAATAAAATATGCTTGTTTTAATGATTACCCGAGAAAAGCTGCGGATATCGTGCCCGTATGTCTGCTTCGATCTCCCACGTCGCCTTTTCGAGGTCGTGTTGGTGCCACAACACCTTGACCAATGGAATCTCTTTGTTGCGAAGCTTCTTCACCGCACTGTCTAGTCTGGCTCCACGTCAATATTCTCGTAGCTGATGACGTGTCGAGGGTCGTGTACATACTTTCTTAGGTTGGATATGTGGAATACGTCGTGAATAGTAGAAAGATGTGGAGAAAGGGCTATTCGGTAGGCAACCTTCCCTACTCTTACCAAAGTCTCGAACGAACTAACATATTGCGGTGCTAACTTGCCACGAACTCCTAATCTCTTTATTCCCTTCATGGGAGATACTTGGAGAAATACCCGATCTCCAACCTATAATTTATAGGAATGCTATTAGTATGAGATTAAGTTAAATCTGTAATAAAAGAAAGAGAAGAAGGTTGGATACCTGAAACTCCAAAGCTCTTCTCTGACTGACAGTCTGCATAGCTCTTCTGGCGGCTTTGTGCTGTCAGAAGCCTCCGTCTCATAAGATCAACATCTCTCGCAGTCTCCTCCAAAAGATCTACTTAGTAGAGAGCATGATTACCTACCTCACGCCAACTTAGAGGTGTGAAGCATCTCCTCCCGTATAGGGCTGCGAATGGTGCCATGCCGATACTGGAATGATAACTGTTGTTGTACGTGAATTCCTCCAATGGCAGATGGTCCTTGCAGGACCATTTCCACTCCAAACTGCTTGCGCGAAGTAGATCCTCAAGTGTCTGAATGGTACACTCACTCTGTCTATCTGTCTGCGGATGATAAACAGAACTCATTTTCAGCTCTGCATGTAGTGCTGACATGAACTGATGCCAATAGTACGATGTAAATTCTGAGTCCCTGTCAGACATCACCTCACGTGGTATACATGAAATCTGATGATATTTTGCCTATAAAGCCTGGCCAATCTGGAGGATGTATAGGTCACGTTGACAGGCATGTAATGGGCTGACTTGGTCAATCTGTCAACAATGACCTAAATAGAATAATGGCCACATGGTGTCTTCAGCAAACCTGTGACGAAATCCATAGAAATGTTCTCCCTTTTCCACTCAGGAATGGGAGAGACTGCAGTAATTATGGTGGTCTCCTGTGCTCGGCCTTGATTATCTGACATGTCATACATCTGCTAACATGTTGCGCCACATTGCGCTTCGTTCCATCCCACCAGAAATGTCGATGCACGATACATCTTGGTGCTATTCGGATGCATAGATAATCGTGAACTATGTGCCTCATCAAGAATATCTCGGATGAACTTTCTTAGGTTGTCTTCTTCACCTTCAAGATTCCCCTTAGCACTTTTCAAGGGCTTTTGACTATAAGAAATGATTTGATGGGTGACAAGGCCCGCCTCCCTCTCCTTTCTCATCCTACTTTCGTGCATCGTACTTGAGGGTTATGCACAAGAACTTTGCTCCTGGAGCAAGTAGCTTGCCTTATCAGCTCTTATGCAACCATATAGTTACAAAAAGAATCTCTCATCGGGCTTTCGATATCATAGCTTTCCAAATACACACGTGACCATAGGTGAAGAATGCTTCCACTCTGTTTTCTCTTTCCCGATTCTCCCCACACTTTTCATTCTTCCATTCGTGGAGGCGACTATATATCTGGCCCTTTCTTGTTCATTATCAGAGTGAGAAAGAGGCCATCATCAGTTCTTTAACCGCGGATGCATATCGGAAGACACGGAAAGGAAATCTCTGTCCTTGAAGAAGAGGCATATTCAAGTTGGGTCTCCTTCCTCTTTTTGCAACCCTAACATGAATGCAGCTATGCGTTGGAACTCAGAGGCTTTTGAATGTGGATTAGCCTTTTGTCCTTTCAAAGATCTTGCTATTTATAGAATTCCACGAAGAAGGCTCAGTTCCTATGAATCACTGCAGTCCGGGTATCAAATCAAATGGCAGGCTGCTTTTCGTACGCCGTATTGTCTCTCTTCCATGAGGGGCTAAGTAGGATAGTGAAAATCAGAGGAGATGTAATGTGCGAGTCGGACTTAATGGCAAAGAAGACTAGGTGCAAAGCGACTTATCGGAATTTGCCAAAGTCAAGCGGGTTCGGTGAGTGAAGCGAAACTGAGATGCTAGTCGATAAGGATGATGAAGTTAATATGACGAGGTCGACGTGCGAAGAGACGTTAGAAGTGAGTGCTGAGTCGACATTGGATTACTCGTCAGGGAGCCGACATGCGACTACAAAGCGGGTGAGACAACTAGGATATATAGGTCAGGATTGAGTGGAAATTGAGCGTTAAAGCGAAGCACGGGAGCGAAAACAATTCGAGCTGTGAGTTGGGAATCGACTATTAGTAAATCAAAGATGAGACTCCCTATGTTTATCAAGGACTCTTTCTATGCCACTTGACTTCGCCCCATCCCGTGCCCAGGAAGCCCAGCTTCGCCCCAGCCCATGCCCTGGAAGAGAAGGCGAGTGTCACAACGGTTGACAAAACCTTATCAGTGGAAATTGGTGATTTTCGGTACAAACTTTCTCATATATCGACGATATTTCACCGATAACTATGCATATCAATGATGTTTTGTATGTGAACTTGATTTCACTACCTTTTTAAGCAAAATATTTGTTTTTTATATTTTATACATAAGGAATTGTGATATGTTATGTATAAATATTGATTATTAACAATTTAATGTTTTATATTTCATATCATATATGTGTGTCCTTGAGCACGGGTGATCGGTTTTACCATAGAAAAAATTCATTTCCGGACATGGCATATGACAACCCTTCAATTGGCTTTAGCGAATCTGATGACTAGGATTCAAAGTATATCATTACATAGAGAGAGAGAGGAAAGGGAGCCTACTTTGTGAAGTTGGTAACGTTACCTACTTCGCATCCATTATTAGCAATTTTTTTATTTTTTTGAAAAATACCAGTGGGGATTTTCACAACAATATCCCTCTAATATGTCATTCAAATTTCGTCAGAAACAGAGACTCATACGGCCTCCATCCAGACAGTCATTTTTTAACGGTCACAGATTTGTTGTATTTTACCTGTTCTGTATGGAGGGCATAGGAGTCTCTATTTCTATTTCTGACGAAATTTGAATGATAAATTATAGGGATATAGTTATGAAAATCCACGGTGATATTTTTCAAAAAAAATGAAAAAATTCCTAAAAATGAATGTGAAGTAGGTAAGGTTACCTACTTCACAAAGGAGTCTCCCTTTCCTTTTATACATTTATATATATATATATATATAAGTTAGTCCCCATGCATTGGTGGTCATAATAAGCTTTGCATTGCACTATGGATCGCATCTCTCCAATATGTTGACAAGACATCATGATCGGTAAGTAAAAATGGAGAGATATCTATAAATGATGATGTTTTCACTCGACAACCCCATTTTATTGGGAAATATGAGGACAAGTGGCTTGATGTATAACCCGCTTGAGTGGATAAAAAGGACTATATACCATAAGAAAGAAATTATGTAACCATGTCAGAGTCTAAGAGTTTTGATACAGACATCAAAGAGTCTTTATTTGATCAATAGATCTTAGTAAAATGAAAAAACATCATACTTATTTTTCATTAAAAAGGTTTGCAAAACACTAGAGAAGTCATCCACAAGTTGTATCTTTCCAGGGTCCAATTACCACATTCAGTGGTTTTGTCTCACATCTACCAATTGTGGGACTTGGAGAGTCTGTGGGGGCTATATAAGATGCCCCTTTCCACCTGTATCAGATGAGAAAAGTGAACGGACACATCTACCATTTGAGGCATTTTCCCGTGGTTTCTTCCTGCTTCTTAGGGTATATGGTTTCACGTAAAATCCTGGTGTTCATGTTCTTATTCCTTTATCTTTAATTACGCTTCCACATTCTTAGTTTTCTAACATGGTATTGGAGCGGGTTCGATTCTCGATGATTTATTTTATGTTCGTGATTTATTTGAGATTCGAGATTCAATTCTATGATTTCTTGAAACTCTACTTCTATGTCATCATCGACTACGCTAACTTGATGGGCTTGGTTCTATAATATTCCGAGTTTTCTAACAGATTTATTATTATTTGTTCATATTCGAGATCATTCTGGAATTTATGCACAAATAGATCTGAGACATACTGTATTGGGTTTCTTCATGAAACCTAAGATCTATTGGTCATGTTTGTTTTCTACATGATATTCTTAAATCCAAGCAACAAGGGTACTGTTAGAACCCTAAATTCCAGGCACAAATATATCCAGTCTTCGAAATCTTCGGATTTCATATCATGCTTCACACATCCAGGACTTTGTTCCTGGAAACCTAACTAGCGTGAAGAAGGGTCTATTGTTAACAAGTTGCTGCACGGTTTCTATCGCCATGTTTTGCAACAAAGGTTACCAACAAAGTTACTATGCGTACTAGGCCCCCATGGCAATGCCTCTACTGCAACGCCCCCAAGGCAATGCGGCCCCAGCAGTACCTTGCTCCAGGAAAGACAGGAGGCTATGTAATCCACCTCACATACCTGAGCTCCAGCTCCTTCCCGTGATGCTCGATGCCTTTTCAGGTTCCTTGCAAGATCATCTACACAGCATGCGAGCAGTGCCACAATCCAGGATCACCTTTTGCGCAATACCAGTGCACCTCCATCGGGGGTGTGAGCTTTCATCCTCGCCGCAGCTCCAGGCAAAGCATTCCCGACGGCCTCTTCCGTGATCTTTTCCTCTCCTCTTTGAATCCCTACTTTATGTTTATAAAGTAGAGAAAGATTGTCCTGGGCTTAAAAGTGTGGCCTGATTTTTTTTTTGTAATTTCTGCTAAAGGCCCAATAGGCCATTGCTGTACTCTGTTAAAAAAATCAATGAGGAGAAATATGCTATGATGAAAGAAAATGGGCTTAAAAGAGGGGGAGAGCAGCCCATACAAAATGTAAAAAAAAGAGGGAGTCTGAAGGAAAAAAGACCGTGAGTTTTTTAAAGCGAGAAATGAAAGTTTCCAGGCCCAACAGTGGGCTGCTGCATATAATTTTTTTGTTCCCAATTGTTCGTGTAAAAAAAAGGGAAGAGGGCATACAATGTATATGATAAATGTGGGCTGCTGCAGATTTGTGTCCAAGTTGGGCGTGGCTCTTGAAAAAAAGGGGAAGGAGATGAAATTCAATGAAAAAAATGATGAACGACTATTAAAAAAGGGAGGAAATTACCACAAAAATAGAAAACAAATCATTTGAGATTGTGTTATTTCCCTCCTACTTTCTTGTCTTCTCCCACCTTGGTCGATGCCATTGTTTTTTGACAAGTATGGGAGAAAGGGAGAGTGTTGTGTAGAGTTCTACGGCTCTAATTCAGATTCAAATTTTAGATTCTCTAGTTCAGATGCCATGCCAGTTGTCAGACTCTACCGTTCGGATTCAAACTCAATGTTCCTATTGGTTTCGAGTCTTCAGTATGATGCACACGTGTTTGCGATCATCTTTTTTGTGGACCCCATCTTTGTTTCCGGTCTCAGAGTTTCCATGTGATCCATAGGGACTTCGGAGTAGATATCCCATTCTCTACGCCTTTGTGGGCAGTGCTTTTCATGTTGTTTTATATGGACTCATAGTAGAGATCCCATTCTTTGGGCCAGTATGGTAGAGACCCATTTCTCTGATGAGACAACTTTCAGACTTTATCTTTCAGCGACCGTGTACTCCGACGAGGATGTCTCCATGTCTTTTTCTGTTCGACCCTTTAGAGTTGGAGCTATTGTCCACATGATCTGGTCTTCCACATTGCCAGGCCAGAGTACTCCGACATGGTGACTCGTTTCAGTTTCAGTGACTCTGACTGGCGCTGTGCAGAGCACATGTTCTTCAACAAGGAGACACAATTCGACTCAAAGTCGAGCCCGTTTGTTCCTCCTTACCTGCACGACATGAGAAGCAACGTCCTAGACAACAACTGATAGTTGTGTATGCGTTGAGTTGATATTGTCCGTAGTGTCTTGTATTGTGAGTTAGAGTGATTTCTTTCTATGTGTCCAAGCTGAGCATTGCATGCTCTAACTTGAGAGGGAGAGTTGGAGTATATGTGTCACTTGTGTAGATGCGTAATTGGATCCTTCGGGGTCCAATTATCACATCCACCCGTTGTGAGACTTGGAGAGTCCGTGGGGGCTATATAAGAAGCCCCACACCTCCTGTATTTGATGAGAAAAGTGAATGAACACATCAACCCTTTGAGGTGTTCTCCCATGGTTTCATCCCTGTCCTTAGGGAGTAGGGCTCCACGTAATATCCTTGTGTTCTTCTCGTTTCTATTCCTTTATCTCTGATTACGCTTCTACATTCTTCGTTTTCTAACACACACACATATAGGGGTGATCCTGTGAGAGCAAAAAAACTGTGAGAGCATGAGATCAGTGTTTCTGTACCACTAGATTCAACTAGGAGAGAGAAGTGCATGAGAGAGAAGACATAATCTAGTCGTCTAAAATCACTGCTCTCATGCTCTCACAGTTTTTTTGCTCTCATAGGATTACTCATCTTTTTTTCTATCTCTATATATATAGGAGGGAAGGGGATATGATGGGCAAAGAGTAAGATCTGAGACCGACTCTGTAAGCCATCTTCTTATTTAAGAATGAAAATAATCTTTTTTAACTTTTTGCTTGAACATGTTTTTTTCCTAGCCACTTTGATCAATCTGCTTAAACCCATATTTGTAATTCATCTTTTTGAGCCATCAAATTTACTCAGACAATCCCTCCTTACGTTGGAAAACAGAATGTTGTTATTATTAGTTATTGTTCATAGTTGTGGCAACAAATTTACTCAGACAACCCATGTTTTTATTCATAGTTGCATCTTGTATTTGTGGTGTCCAATTTTTTTCATGCAATTTTTACTATTGAGTTTGAATTTGGGACTATGTTTTCTTTTCTTCCATTAAAGTAATGCTTCCAACATTTTTGTTTTACTTGGTTGATACCCAGGTGAATATTTGGGAAGAACGAAAAGTTTTTGGTTCTCGTGTTCGAACTCTTAAAGATGAAATGCTTGGTAAAGACTCTAAAGAGCCTCTCCTTTCAAAAGAGAACATCAGTAAGGGTTTGCCATCCATCAAAGTTGTGAAGAGGGATGCCAACTCAGTAAGAATTGTGAGTACATGATTTGTATATCCTCGTTGTAACGTCTGCATCGTTCTTTATATTTCTATATAATTTTGTCCAGTGGTCCTATACATCTTACTGTGCGTGCTCTTTCTCAGAAATTGGCTCTTGGATGCACGCCTGAAAGAATAATCAGTGCATTTCAGTTAGTACATGATGAGCAGCCAAATGAGGATGATGTCTTAAACAGGTACAAGGCTGCTGTGGATATCTTGGGGAAATTGGAGAAAGACATCGATGGTGCTCAAGGTTAGTAACAGATAAAATTACATCTTTCATTAGTGCTCACAAATGTACTTTTATTTCGAGCAAGGAACCAATATATGTGCAGGTTAACTAAGCCAACATTCGCAATATCTGGTCCAACCATCACACTCCAGTGAAATCAGAAAATTAGTAATTAGCAACTGTAACTTCAAAATACCGAGATAAACCATGAATTGAGGGCACATTTTATTACTTGTCTGTAGATTGACTGATGTGTATGTATTCATAAACAACAACTTTCATGAGTTGGTAGAAGACAGCTTTGTGGTTTTGACGGTTTCATTTTGAAGAGGATGGATTTTCAGCATGGTTCTGGTCATTTCAATCTTTAAGATAGAGTGAATTCTATATCTCTATGCGGGAATAAGAGAACTACATTCTGCTGTGATTATTAAAAATCGAAGCCTTTGTTGTAGCAATTGGAATGACCTTACAAGGAACTTCAATTCCAAGTTAAGAAATAACAAACACAAAATAATTCAAGGTGTATCTTGCTCCACCGTATGTTGGAGCATATTTTTCTTATGCTCTGCTTGCTACAACATTTAGAAAACTGGTCTTTGGGTGATTCTTTGTGAAGGCATTAGGAACTTGATTTTATAACATGCATGCATTATATATTCTGTTTTTATATTATTACTGGTAATGTAAATCCTTTTCAACTCATGAAACACATTATCGCTTCCGATAATAGCAGCCCTGTTGGTGGGCAGCATTTAGCAAGGGTGGTTTTTTTTTTGTAAAAGTTAGCTAGCTCAGTTCCAGTATGTATTGCCTCAGCTATTATTTGTTCATTAGTTTTAATTGACCGGTCCCTATGTTTGGGCTCTCGCTTTTCTGAGATACCATATTACAATCTTGAAAGTGTAATAGCCAGCGGCGATTCCTTCTAGTCTTCATTTTGTGTGAGCTCTCCTGATCCTGGAAGAGGCCACTGTATTCACCAAGGAAACTCACAATATAAAATCTATTTTCTTGGCTGCCGCTATGTCATAGAGTTAGTTTTTTACTCCAAACTGATGATAGGATGAGTGATGTATAATAGTTGTAGAGATTATATCTTTTTTGTTGTGAAAATGTTCAATCAGTATGCATATTCATCTATGTTGATGCCATGGCCTCAAATTTCAGCGAAATTCGGTCGAATTTTTGTCGAATATCTATATCTTGTCGAAATCAAAATTCGACCGAAATGACCAAAATATCGGGGTCCTACTACAAAAAATGATCGAAATGACCGCCATTTGGATTGAAATTCCACCGAAATTCCATCGAAATTCTGTTTTGGTCGATATCGAAATGGTGATCGAAACCGGCATTTAGGGCCTTGGTTGATGCAAGTCTGTCAAGTTAAAAAAGTTGGGTAGAAACACACTTAATGGTTTGATGGTAGTGCAGTGTGACTACCACCTAAAAGATCAGGGTCCAAATTCTAGGACGGACACCTGTACGTGTTTCCCTCTGTTGTTTAAAAAAATACGTTGAGTAGCATATTGCACATGGAAAGGAAGGAATCTAGTTTGTGTTTTGATTGCCCTTATGCCATTCGGTTAGTTTTTTTTATCAAAACTGATGATAGGATGAGTGGCGTAGAATAGATGTTGAGATTGTAGCTCTCTTTGCGATTCCAATCGATATCTCTTGGGAGCGGCGTTGCCCTACTTCTTTTGAAGAGTCTGGAAGCCTCATGGTGATTCGTACAGAGGGTGCCTGAGTAAGTGGACCTAAAAATATGATTCGAAACGGCTTCTGGTCGGATCATGGTTTAAACGAGGTGAAGTTTGAGGATTATGCCTGGCCGAAGGGGCCCATTCTCATGTCTGTTTGCAAAGATTTACAGGGAGACTTGCGGTATCATATTGAGCCTTATGGAACATGCCAAAAAACTGTTAATCGGGTCGGGTTCGACAGATCAAGGGACAAACCATAGCCTTTGTGTTTCGCATGATTTGGTATTTATGCTTTTGATGGAGGTGAGGGTCTCTCTCCCAAACGAGAGCTGCGAACGAATGTAGTGTGCAGACGACACACGATTTGACTTTTCCCCCTTTGCTACATAGTGCCCCGAGTCGAGGTCTGGAGTTTTACATTTCAAAGAGACTTCGCCCGTAGAGTTGGTGATGCGAATATAAACTAAAATATCATTTTCTCCGAGAATGGTGTTGCTAGGACAAATGTGTTTCAGGAAATCATCTCTTTGATTCTCTTCCTCATGGAAAAGAGCTATTCAAGGTTTCGAAGTGGGATAAAAGGAGGCACGCGAGGCTCGCTGTATATAAGGCTTGTGGGAAATCGAGTGCAATCCGCAGATTTTCTGCAGACCTAGAAGGTATGACAAATGCTCCCTAGGGATCCTTGTTGCAAGACAACCAACATTGTAGCTTGCTTGTTAAGTCTTGCAAAATAAATATCCGGATGGATGATATTAACCCAAACTTGGCAGAGTGTAAGTGTATGGGGGTAATTCCACCCCTAGGAGTGTGCCGCCCGAGGATCCGAGATACCCGTTTACAGATCGCTTGCAGCATTAAATTCATTATAGAACGCATTAGGTTGTCGAGGTTTAGGGAAATTTTTTTGAATTTTACAGTGACATTCACCATTATGATAGTCAACCACAAAGCCAACAATAAGTTCCACCCATTCATATTTCATTAATTTCCATATATGTTACGTGAAACAAAAGAGACTGCATCATATACATGTATCACAAAATATTGAAGAGAATAAAACGTTACATTTTCTGAGCAAAAATAACTTGAGTACTGATGTGTATAACAACGGTTGCTCGGAATCATCACCCAGCTACTGCGATGCAGGTCCTTTACATGCTACTTGTGCAAGGAATAAAATAATGTCAATAATTGTTGCATACAGTCCAATATTTTAAAAATAACAGGTAATTTCGTGGTTTCAAAAGAAAACAAGTATATTGGCATTGATATTTAAAAGCTTATAAGATATTTGCGTGGAAATGATTTTCAAGCTGCCATGTATGTAAATGCCATGATTACCCATCACCCCCTAAACTTCCGTATATATCATTTTTAATTTATTAATTAATGACCCATATGTAGGTTATTATCTTTTTATCACTTAGAGATTAAGTTGGTTAAACATTGGAATCTAATCTGTCTAAATTCTTAAGTTTAGTGGATAGTCTGTGGTATATGAGTGTGACTTCACTCTATGACTCTAAGGCATGAAGAGTACTTTAGGGCTGAGGTGCTTCCGTAGGCATGCAGTGGAGTGTTACGCATCCTAACTAGGTTCACAGTACATCCACTAGCTTATCTTATCACTCATAATAGTAGTTTTAAGGTATGATTAATTGTCGATGATTGATGATTATTGATGATTTCTATCTCAAGCTCAACTATAGCTAATCTCAGTTGTAACCAAATTCAACTGTAACCAAACTCTCAACGGTAACACATCACCAAGCCTACCGTAACCAAAACTCAAGCGGAGATGGAGTCTCCTAAAAGACTCATCCATCTAATCCTCTAAGTGGTATTGCGATCCAGTAGAGGGCTAGGCATACTCTAAAACTACGTCCATGAGATGGATGGGAGGAACTCTCTGAATGAGTCACTTCTAAAATCGACCCGACCGTGTAACATCCATGTCCAATTAAACCCGACCTTGACCCGATTTGGGTCCATATAATTCAATAAAGTTATTAATCTATGATAAATGATCTAAATCGATCTATTGGTCGTGAATCAAAAGTCATTCGAGCTAAATCGACCAAACGTCGATCGCATCATAATGCGTGCCACGGAAAAACCTTGACGCAAAATTAGAAACCGCAAAACAAATCAAGACTGCCTTTAAATCCGATTCGACGCAACAAAACCAAGGGGATCGTTCGTTCCCCAATCGGAGATCAATAGTTTGATATTTTTAAATCACTCAATTTAACCATAAACCAAAACCATATCTCAAAAAGTTTGGGAATCCAAGCCCGATTGAAAGTTTATGAATATTATACTCATATTGACTGTCATTTAGAGACGGTCAAAACGAGATACTGCACGTCGAAATTCGAGTCCCGAGGTGCAAATACAATCAACTTTAAATATGTTAAATTAATAGATTTTTTGGTTTTAAAAAATACAATAAAAATTTATTTTATTAAACCTTACCAGCAATTTTTTTTAAAAAGAGAGAAATTAATATATACTATAAGATTATGAAATGGGAAATTCCCCCTCATTTCTTCCCGTTTTTCTTTCCATTCCTCATTCCCTCTCCTACTAATTTCACCGAAATCTTTTTCTTCCCTTTTCCTCTCCCATTCCTTTTCTCTCAAATCTTTCCACCGTGAAACCCCCAAGCAATTCTTGAAGCTCCAATCAAAGAGCTTTGGTTCCTCCATCTCCTTGTTGCACACTTTCTGGAAAAGAGCTGCTCTACTCATCAAGTTTCAAAGGACTGTTACAGTCAATCCCTGGAACTGCTTTAAAACGTAGCCCTGTTGCTGTAGTTGCTCAATTAAAGTCTTCATAGTCACTGCATGCTTGTAATCTCCAGTTTGGATATCTAGATCAAAAGTATAATTCCGTTTCCCTTTCCTCTTGCTACCCTATGTGTCAAATTTTTACATTTTTCTCATATCTCCTGTCGTAATAATGGCTTTAGATAACAGACACATCTCGAGCAATGTCTCAATACCTCAATCTGTAGAACCAGATGAAAATTTCATATCAGGATTCAGAGGATTTTCAAATCTAAGAAGAGTTTGTGATGGATTCATAAGCATAGTTACTGGAATAATGGATCTAGATCAGTTTGCAGGGGTGGTTTCTTTTTATGCATTAATTTAGATAGTATGGCTGGGTTGAAGAAGTTTAATTGCATCAACTAAATTTCAAAAGTGACAATCATCTCAGTTACAAATAGGAATTTTTTTCTTGTTTGCAGTCTGGAATAGAAGGCCCGATTGTGAACAATCTTCGTACAAATAATGGAAAGCAACCCACTTCCTTGCTCCTAGGGATAACACGTTTCCTTGGCAATCTTGTATTCGGCACATATATGCTTTGCAAATTAATTTTACTTGTATGCAATTGGAAAAGTTGTTTGCATGCACGCCAATTAAGATGGGTATAATTGGTGGTGCAATTGGAAAACTTGTATGCAATTGGAAAACAATTATTCTTTTGGACAGATGTTTGCATGTATCCCCGTTGTAAAAACTCTCATTTTCTTTCTAGATATAAAAACTTTCCCTCTTCCCCCCTCTGTTTTGCTCATTGCATTGAATAAATTTTATATGTAAATCGCTTCATCAACATCTTTATTAGGACAAAGATCAACCTTTTGAAAAGAGCTGTTAGTTCTATTTCAGTATTTCGGCTCCATGTTTTTAGTAATGTTGCTGTTTAGTATGTTTGCGAGATAAAGTTTGAACTTTATTGAACAATGAGCATGAGCGAGCACATGGGATTATCTTAAGCAAGATCCCCTACGACTACCCATTCTAAAAAATTTTATGTTGCGATTTCATTTTCTTTATAATAATTTTAGTATTCACATTCTCTTTACATCATTACAAAAATCGATCATTAATCTTCAATGATCTCCTTTGACTGAAAGATAATTACAATAAATGTCAGTCATGTGTACTTAAACAAGTAAATCATCGTGTCATGGTCTTTTTTTAATGATAACATTTGTATGTACATGGCACTCCTATAGTATTTTTTTAAAGATGAAATACTAAATAAAAAAAGATGCTTAATACTAAAGACTATTCTTTTGATTCAACAATCAGTTATTGGAACGATTGGTCTTGGTCTTGGATCTTCCAATTATAGTAAACTACGTAACTTGGATCAACGACTCAGTCAGTAGATCATCTGGTTGGAGTATCCTTTAAACTGGATAGGGAAGGTTGACACAGATATATGGTTTGGTGAGCAGCGGTGATGATTGATAAATATTTTTGCAGGTCATGATGCTCCTTATACCTGATCGTGCTAGGGCACGATGACCCTCAACTGGGCGGAAGAAAAGATGCCCGGTTAGGGCAACGACTGCCAAGGGCGCGGTATAGGATCCTAGTCCTTTTCATGGTTTTACGCGAGTTCGTAGTGTTTTTACGCCTTGTTGGGATCTCGACTTTTGTTTAGCTCCGTTGTCCCTCTGTTTTAGGATATTCATGTGGGGGATTTTCGATTTTAGTTTTTCGTACGAGCTCGTCTTCTCGTACCGGTCAGATTCGTGTAGAGTGACTTTTCCCGAAGAGTCTCTGTCACCCCGTCTTAGTGGCGTAGTTATGGAGTAGACCTATCCCTCTATTGCATCGCCCTTTTATATACAGGGCGAGACAAAAAGAGTCTTTTAGGATACTTCCTCATCGCTTGAGTTTTGGTTACTTTCCGCCAACATGCTTGACGATGCTACATCTAAATGATTTAGGGTTATATTGAATCAATTTTAGTTGAAAATTTGTTGGAGTTACAAATTGAAATTGAAATGAGCTACAATGGAATATGACTAAGAGTTTTTTTGAGAAGCAAATATGACTAAGAGTTGCGATCGATTACGGTGGTATTGATTAGGATTGACTGCAATCAAAGCTAGTATAGAATCATTAGTCATTAGCAACCATCAATCATCAACAAATCATTAGATCTTTGGATTGCTACTATGAATATATACTAAGTTAAGGATTGTGTTGAGTACTTAGTTAGGATGCACTATAACTCATCGCATGCCTACTGAGGCACCCCAATCTTTGGGCACTCTTTATGCCTTAAATTCATAGTGTGAGGTCACACAGAGACTAACACCACAGACTATACACTAGACTCGAAAAGTTAGATTTGAGAATCATATTAAAATCTCATCTTTTCCATCATCAAGAAACTTAGAGTTGAATCAAGCATCAATTCATCCACTCATTATTAAAATCCATTTTTTTGATCTCTAAATAACAAGAGACTAATATATATACTTATGAGTCATTAACTAATATATAAGAATGTGACATATGAGAGGTAATGGGTACAACTTTGGACATTCTTTCAGAATAGCTTGAAAATCTTTTTCATAGCAAGTAGTTGTAATATTTTTTGTTATTTATGCCTTAATACTTGCTTCTTTTGCAACCATCTTAAATGCCTACTTATTTTAATTAGTTTTCGCGATGTAACAATGTCCACTGATGTCTCTTTCCTTTCATGTGTGGCATGCTAGGAACTTGGACTGCAGTAATAGCTGATGTTTTCTGACATTCATTTTACAATTATAATTGATACAGCTTTTGTTCAGTTTAGGATATGCAATGCTTTCATTATCTCCCGTCACAATTTTGGGAATACATGTATGTACTTTAAGCCTCTCTTGTACATGTATATATATGGAAACTAATGAATAAACATTTGGTGACACATCATATTGTTTGTTTTTTGTTTGGTACTTGAATTGTGAATGTCATTGTGGAAAGTCGAAAAATTTTCCCTGTATTTTCATGTAACTTGTGCGATCTTTAATGAATAAAATACCGCGAATGTGTTGTAAATGGCCATTAGGATCCGATGGAATCCATAGTTTGGTATCAGAGCCGTGGTACCTCGCTACACGCACTCGCTTTAATACAGTTCTGATCGCATTAAGTTCTCGGATAACGACAGTCCTCCAACTGTTCGCTAGTCCGAGAAGGAAATATGACATTCAAATTCCATAACCATAATTGTCACCAATTTTCATTAATTTTCATATTTTTCCTAAGAAGAGAAAAACACATATGATATTATTTGCGAATAGAAAATTTAATGACCTATAATGGTTCTCATGTTGAGCCATGAAGTCCAGAGCTGCACAGGAAATGACTGATCGTTTGGAGCGCATTGTGACCACACTCACCGATCTCCTGCAGCGGCAGGCTGCCATACGCGGTCAGCCGGATCAAATACTGGCATAACAGACAGTGATTGCAGCCTGTCATACCGACATGGAGATGAGGTTCGAGGAGCTGTTGGATTACACATACCAGTCTGTTGAGGTACACGACAGGTCCAACATCAATCTGTTGAGGTACAACAGTCTCATTTTGATGATCCACATGAGAAGATGCCAGAACATGGAGTATATGATGAAGACTATGACATGAAGCATGACCTTGAAGTATTTGCGGATGAGGTCGCACCTGAGTACTCAGCTATCCACAAGCACTAGTTAGTTTTCATCTCTTACCAAAGGGTCAATTTGTCCTTGTTTGAGGGCACCGAGACGTCGGACCAGGCTGAGCAATGGCAGAAGAGAGTCGTGATGGTGATGAGGATGATTCACGTGACACGAGACTCGTGGCTATCTTTCATGGAGTATTCATTGACAGATTTCGCAGAGAGATGGTGGTAGGCTGTAGTTTCTGAGTTGGGTCGTGAGCCCACATGGGATGACTTCGAGACGAGGTTCAGATCCCACTTGTTTTCTACGAAGTGGAAGGAGTTCCAATGTCGTTTTGTTTGCAGGGCTTCGTCAGGGACGAATGACTGCTCCGAGCCTATCTCGACACACTCCAGGCCGTCATATTTACAAATGAGAATTTGGAAAAGTTCGTTAGAGGTATGCGAGAGTAAGTACATGAGAAGCTAGTCGTATTACACATCACTTCCATCTCCTAAGCTACTGATGCATCTGAGAAGTTTGAGGATATCAAGGCGAGATGTTTCGAGAGTTCGTCAGTAGCGGCACCTAGACCACAACGATTGTTTGGGCCGATACGACGATAGTTTCAGCAACATAGGCCGTCCAGATGGTTTCGGCCTACGGGTTCGACATTTTCAGGTAGTGCTTGCTCATCTCCGGCTACTACTTTAGGAGGAGCACTTGCCGGATGTGGTACAAGTTCAACACGACCATCTAGGTTGCATAGAGCAGACCGACTTCCAATAGGGCCTATTAAGAGCTCCGAAAGGACTACCACTCCTACCAGATATTGTGAGATGCTACTTGTGCAATGAGTGGACATTACCGGAGCTCAGTGCCCACAGGCTTCTGGAGAGCCTCGATCACTGCCGCAGTCGCAACGACAGCCACATGCACAACGTACATGGAAGTTTCCGTAGCAGGAACTTCAAGTTTAGAGAGGCCGCAATGACAGATACAAAGTGTGGTAGGTTCCAGTACCGCACCGACTGGATAGGGTCGGCTATACGTTGTGACTGAGGAGTAAACCCCTTCAACTACTTCTGTGGTGAAAGGTATGATCTTAGTCTTGGGCTGACCTTTCCATGTTTTGTTTGATTCTGGAGCTACGTATTCTTTCATTGCTTAGATGCTACTAGCTTCACTGGTTTAGTTTTTGAGGTACTATACCCTCTTACCGTATCTGAGGGCGAGATAGCCAGTTGTTTATCATTTCACTGATAGTCAAGTACTTGCCAATATTGATTGACAGTCACGAGATGATCACATATTGTCTGCTACTACAATTTGATGAGTTTGACTTTATTCCAAGCATGGATTGGGTTATCGGCTTATCATGTTGTTGTTGTTTACTTTCGTAAGATAATTGTCTTCAGGGTTCCCTGATTTACCCGAGGTCGCATTTGACGGTACATTACATGACTGCTAATTGGAGTGCATTTCAGTTTTGCATGCTCAGAGACTTGTTGAACAAGGATGCGATTCTTTTCTAGCATTTGTCAGTGAGATATCCTATCATGAGCGAATGTCACAGGACATCAGAGTAGTATCAGAATACCCAAATGTGTTTCTTGATGAGCTACTAGGATTACATCCTGAGAGAGATTGAGTTCGAGATCACGTTATTACTAGGTACACAACCGATCTCGATTGGTCCTTATTGAATAACTCCTATAGAGTTGAGAGAGCCGAAGGTGTAGTTATATGAGTTACTTGACTTGGGATTCGTGAGACCGAACATTTCTCCTTGGGTTGCTCTGATTCTATTTCTCATGAAGAAGGGTGGATCAATGAGATTATGCATTGATTATTGACAGCTGACCAAAAATATGGTAAAAAACTGATATCCTTTTCCACGCATCGATGATTTGTTTGGCCAGCTTCAGGGATCTTCGATGTTTTTGAAGATCAACCTTTGCTTAGGCTATCATCAGCTGAGGATACAAGAGTTATATATTCTGAAGACAACTTTCAAGACTCGATACAGACACTACGAGTTTGTGGTGATGCTGTTTGGGCTCATCAATTCACCTGCATCGTATATGGATATGAGGAACACGAGCTTCCGTCCATACATGGACAAATTTGTGGTGGTGTTCATTGATGTACTTATATGATCACCGAATGAATGGGATTGTGGGAATGATCTGAAGATTGTTCTGGATACATTAAGAGAGCACAAGTTGTATGCCAAACTGAGAAAGTGGGAGTTCTGGTTATCTCATGTCTCATTCCTTGGGTATGCCATTTTTGGAGCAGGCATCACAATTGATCTTGCAAAGATTGAGGCTGACATGTCTTGGGAGCAACCCAAGGCAATCACTCAGATTCGAAGCTTCCTTGGAGTAGCGGGATATTACATACGATTCGTCAGTTTGTTTTCACGCAATTGTTCTTCCTCTGACACGATTGACATAGAAGGAGTTCCATTCTTTTGGATTGATACATGTGAGCATGCCTTCAGGCAAGGCCCTAAATATCGGTTTCGGTCACCATTTCGGTATCGACCAAAACAGAATTTCGGTGGAATTTTGATCGGAATTTCGGTCATTTTTTGTACTAGAACCCCCATATTTCGGTCATTTCTGTCATTTCGATCGAATTTTGATTTCGACTGTATATCGATATTCGACAGAAAATTCGACCGAATTTCGCTGAAATTTGAGGCCATGCCTGCAGGACACTGAAGGAGAGTTGACGACAACACCCGTACTTGCACTTTCATCAAGCACACAAGATGATGCGGTATACACAGATACCTCAGGTGAAGTTCTAAGAGCGGTGTTGATGCAGCGAGGAGACACGATTTCATACGCATCATGTCAATTGAGACCGCATGAGAGGAATTGCCCCCCACATGACTTGGAGTTGGCGATAGTTGTCTTCGCCTTGAAGATCTGGTGTCATTATTTATATGTGGGGAATTTGAGATTTTCACGGACCACAAGAGCCTAAAGTATATCTTTGATCAGAAGGAGTTGAACCTGAGACATCACAGGTTGTTGGAGCTATTGAAGGATTACGATCGCATTATCTCTTACTACCCCTGTAAGGGAAATGTGGCGGTAGATGCGCTTAGCAAGAGAGCTCATGTTGAAGGTACGGCAAACTGGCTATACACATGGGATATGCACGCAACTTTGACTGATTGGTTACCCTAGGAGAGTTCATCTCTATCTGCCGTCGTATCTCTACGATTTTAACAGTTTATGGGATCGCATCGTCGAAGCCAGAAGACAGATCCTTGGATTTGAGATAGATACATGTGTGCCATCAAGAACAAGATTGATAATTTTATGGTAGTCAAGTCTTTATGTAAAAAGCTAGCATGGTCGTTGTGTGAACAATTACACAAGGACAATGTCTTGAAGAGCCACACAATTAATGATTGTCTATCCATCCAGCATCACAAAGATGTATTGTGTTTTGCGTCGACATTTCTGGTGTGATGGGATGAAGAAAGATGTGGCACAACATGTCAGCAAAGGCATGACCTGTCGGATGTATCGACAGAGCATATGAGACTACCAGGGCTATTACAGCCTCTCTCCATTCCCGAGTGGAAGTGGGAGAGTTTATGTCTATGAATTTCGTCACAAAATTGCCGAAGACACTAGGTGGCCGTGATTCTATTTGGGTTGTTGTTGATAGGTTGACCATGTCAACTCATTTCTTACTTGTTAGCATGACTTACACTCCCATCCAGATTGGCGAAGCTTTATGTGCAGAATATTATCAGTCTTTCATAGTATACCATGAGAGGTATGGGCTGACAGGGATTCGAGGTTTACATCGCACTATTGGCATCGGTTTATGTCAGTACTACAGACAGAGTTGAAGATGAATTCTGCACACCATCCGCAAGCTGACGGAAAGAGCAAGCGCATCATTCAGACGCTTAGTGATTTACTTCGTGCTTTGACTTTGGAGTGGAAGGGGTTTTGGAAGGACCTTCTGCCTTTGTTTGAATTCACGCAGAACAACGTCTGTCATTCCAGTATCGGCATGGCACCATTCGAAGCCCTATACGCGCAGAGATGTCTCACACACCTCTCAGTTGATGTGGGGGTAGGTGATCATCCTCTTTATTCCTTAAATCTCTTGGAGGAGACTGCGAGGACTATTAATATTGTGAGACGGAAGCTTCTGACGGCATAAAAGTCGCCAGAAGAGCTATGTGAACCATCGGAGATGAGACTTGGAGTTTCAGACAATCTAAACATCTTCTCTTAAACCCATCTAAATACAACTTATGGATATTCTACTTAATCTCAAATACCTGATAAAATTCCTGTAATTTACATGTGGGAGATTGGGCATTGTCTCTGTATTTTCCTGAAGCGAATTCAGATATTTGGCCTTTGTGGCACGTTAGCGCCACGATATATTGGACCATTTGAGATTCTTGCTAGAGTGGAGGTGGCCTATTAGATAGCCCTTCCTCCATGATCTTTCGGGCATTCATGACATTTTTTATGGGAAGTCTTAGGCAGGTTTGATAGTGACCATGACTTATAGATGGTCGACTTACTAGCTTAAGTCACTATCCTCAACCTCAAATCTAACAAGTGGAGACCTTTACTTCGGAATGGGCCCCTCGTAACGATGTTGTATCCTATCTGAGGAAGTTGGCTTAATATCTTCACCCCACTTGGCCCTCTTTCCTCTTGACAACATACTATTTCTCTCCCTCCATGTGGAAAACACCAAAGTCCCTCTTCATTGTTATATAATACTCTGCTTTCTCCTTTTCTTTTCCCCCGAAATGCCATTTTCCTATACCACTGGAGAAAGCTCTTGCTGCTGTCCAAATATGCAGCGGCCATTGCTTCCCTCTCTGCTTGCTGGAGCTTGTGGTGCCACCCCTCTGCTGGTGGTGCCCCCTCTGCTGCTGCATAACTGCAGCCACCTGCTGAACCTGCTGTGCTGCTCCAAGAAACTTGCAGCTGCAACTGCTTTCCGCAGTCTGGGTTACCTTCATTGTGCTGCCCAAGCAACCGTCTCCTGCTTTAGGGCTACTTCCAGGCAGCTGAATAGCTTCTACCTTCAACAAATTCTACAAAATCTGCTGCAAACCTTGCTGCTGGAGTTTCTCCTAAAGATCATCTCTGCATGCAGGCCATCTTTCCTTCAACCTTGGAGAAAATCAAAGTACAATGTGGCCTCTCCCTTTGTTGCTTCATGCATGTATTTTATGCACCTTTAATTTCCATTTTTTTATTGTTTGTAAGCTCTATTTTTTCTGAATTAATTAATTCAGGTAACAATGCCTCTTGAACAATGAAAATTTTTATTTAACCCTAATCCTGCCTACATTTTTTAAAGCCCATATCTCTGGTTTAATTCTGCAAAAGTAATCCTTAAGTTGCTTATTGAGTTTTTACACAAGTCCAGATGAGCTAATCTATGGGAAAGGGGCATGTTACATATGCTTATTATCACATCACAACACTTACATGAATATACTTAAGACTTTTTGTGCTCAAATACACCGGGAACAGAGATAATGAAATACTACCTGCATGTTAACAAAAATTTCTCCATTGAAGGTCAAAAGCTCTGACAAAATGGCGAGAGATCAGCAACAATCTGCTCAATCATTCGTATGTTAACATCGAGTTCCATGTATACATATTGTACAAAAATCAAGAAGAAAAGACTCTACCTTATTCGTATAGATTAAGACCAAATATGGAATCTTCATAATTTTTTTCCGCGGAGAGGACAAGAGGTTCTAAGAAGTTAGTACTCGAGTTACCATCTGCTGTTATTGTAACCTTGCAAGGTTTCGTGCTACTCAGTATTTCACACATTAGAAAGGATCTCCAGATCTTGGCGATGCATCTGGGTTGTGTTTGGGTTCAGTGTGGTAGAATCTTATTGAATTCTACAATTTTATAAATTTCAAATGTAAATGCATCGGAAGTATTAATGTATATTCCTGATAGATATAGGGGACAATGAAACGAAAAGGGGACACTGGGTCATTCGGTTCCGGTAATTATTTGGATAACCAGACCTTAGCCTTTAAATGAAAACTGGGGTTGATTTTATTATAGTCATTCATGCCTGCCAGAATGCGTTTATGATATTTATTAACTTTTGTTTACAGTAGATAGTGTCAATAAGATTCAATTCATCAGGCTAACCCAATATACATAAATTGTAGAAAATGCTTTGGAAACTAAATAAGTAAGAATGCAAAACAAATTCCTGATTTTCAACCATCACCTGCTTAGCCTGGCATTCATCTGATCATAAGGTATAAAACCGAAAAAGGATAAAAAGATAGAGTTCATGCCAAATAGATGATACTAAACTTAGAAGCTAAACCTTTAATCAGACTGGTCAGACTATAGTTGTGAGTGCAACTCACACAAGAAATATAAGAGTTTAGTCTTATGAAGTAGTTTGGTGAAAGTATATGCAAGTGGTTTAGATGTAGAGATGTAAGGTTGATCGTATTACTATTTGCAAATATCTCATCTAAAGTCATAGTCCACTCAATTTTGTTTGGGCATTACATTTAAATTTGGGGTACTAACGTTGCCTCTCCATGGACACATAAATATGTAGGCAATGAAGAATGATTCAATCCACAAGCGCGGGTGGCATCCCAAGATGAGATCCACCTCTTATGTATTAATTAAAAGTGAAAAAGAAAAAAGAAATGAAAAAGTTACACGTGCCTGTCGCTACAAACCCCACATTCTACACAACGGTGTCACGACACCGTTTCTCGGGCCGTCGGATCCTCCCATAACCGGATCTGGTTACTCAACAATAATATATTCGGCAATTACAACTAAAGTATATTCAGAAGAAAGTATTTTAGACACTTTTCCATTTACAAAATAAAGTCAGATGATACATTGTTCCATTATAAACATTTACATGTACATCAGCTTGAGAGGAAAATATACAAAATATTACTAACTACCTTACAAAAAAGCTCTGTGGCTGGCTGGATGTTTAGTATGTAAGCTGAGGATTTTTAAAGTCCTTGCGATGGCTCACCGACACTTGTTGGGTTTTCTATAAATCATAGGATAAAAATTAGCGAATGGTAAGTAATGAAAAGAGAAAAGCAAATAATTTGTGTAATTTTTTTGCAAAACCTGTTATCACAAAAGGTTTCATTCCTTCTTATTAATTTAAGTCCTATTCCTTTCTATTCCACATCAGGGATTAGTCCAGGGGAAACCCCAGCATTATTGGACTCCGAAGCTGTGGACACTTCGAGATTGGAGATTTTGTTAATCTTGGTAAGCTTATGCCGCCGTACGTCGCCTCAACCAATCCTTCAATACTACCCGGACAATTTTTTTTTATTAAACATAGTCTCAAACCCTCGACCTGGAAAATAAATGAGCACACCGTCCTCGAGGAGTCGGTTACTTAAAACCTCAGGCTAACATTTAATTATATATGCTAAGGGCTTTACATACATATTATCGTGACCCAACTGCTATTGAACCACCCGTGCCTCCACATGCAAGGCCACTTCTTCCGTCGTTGAAACCAAAGATATTGACTCCCGTTAGCACGCGTTGCAAATCATTCGTTTCGTGCGCACTTATCATAACAGGGCCACCGTGTACTACTTAGTGGGAAACACCAATACGGATTCCTTCCGACAAATCTATAAGTTGCATGCCCGACCTGTAGTTCTACTTCCAGTCATCCTTAACGTGACACACAATCCTTTTAGGATCCAACTCAAACTATATCAATTCCCATTATGTTATTCTTTTCATTTAAGTCTTCTATTTGCATAATCAGCAATACTTAGTATAGACTCACATATTTATTATTCATATGCATATATACACGTATTATGCCTATTTTAACTTCCAAACCCTAACTTTCAAATCCACCGCATCGATTTGATGCTTAAATCTTATTTTAGTGGAAATTACAATGCAATCTATTCAGACTTCTTCAAAAATAGCCAAAATTAGGGTTCTTTATAGCACAGAACATAAAATTAAGAATTTTAATAATCTCTTTTGGAAACCCCACAGCAAAAGGAAGAATTTCGTTACCTAATCGAGCTCTCTCTCGTGTATGCAAGGCTTTATCGTATTTCGTTTTAATAAAGGATGTTTTAAGGCTCCTAAAAAGATCGAATTTCATTTTCGTATCAAAAACGCTAAGAACGTATCAAGAACGCTTAGAACGAACGCAGAACACGAAGAACGTTAAGAATATATTTTCTCCTGAAATTTCAGCAAAGCTTCCCGTTATAGGGGCGATATTTTTAGAAAAATTCGGCCAAGTTTCCCTTTATCGGGACATATTCTCGGAAAATTTCGACAAAATTTCTCATTATATCGAGACATTCCTTCTCGGAAAATTTCGGCAGAGTTTGTCCTTATATCGAGACATATTTCAAAATAAAAATGAAAAAAAATTTCCTCTATAAAATTAAATTATGAGGAAAACAACAGCAAAGTTGAAAGAATATACTCAAACAACAAGAGATGAAGAATTGGTAGTCACCACACATCTTAGGTGAGTGAATGTGTGAGAATTACAGGGTTCACTGACGTACATAGCCGTCCGTACCTAAGTAGGGTATTATACAGATTTCTCTATCAAAATAACTATAAAAGCATAATTTAAAGAATAGAAACATAAGCGATGGAGAATCGGTAGACACCAGCCGTCTTAGATGAGTGAAGGTGTGACGAATTACAGGGTTTACTGACGTATATAGCCGCCCACTCCTAAGTAGGGTGTTTACAAAGATTTCTTCTGAAACCACAACAGAAAACGAATCGGAAAGAAAGAGAATCAAGAACAAAGCTTGGAAGAACAGAGGATTAATTGAAATCCTATCTTACGAAACCAACTAAGAGAGGATCATATCTTTCTCCTCCTCGTTCTCCCGGCAGCACTTCGCTAGCGCTCCTCCTCGCCTCCCACTCCTCCTCCCGACCTCTCGACCCTACCCTTGGTGTGGTGGTGGTAGTGGAAATCGTAGAGAATGAATGGGTCGGGGGATCTATTTATAGACTCCAGAAAACCATTAACTATGGTTAGATAACCATGGTTTAGACCTTAACCATAGTTTAGCGGCTCATGGTTTTGGTCCATGGTTTTAGTCAGAACTTATCCCTAACTTGGGGCTTAAGTTAGAACATTCTAGAGGATTCTAATTTGCTAATGATGCTTTAATTAAGACTAATCGTGATTAACTTTTTGTAATCGTGATTTAACTTTCGCGGCTTATGCTTATCTTTTGCTAACTCTTGATTAGTGTTTGCTAATGATCATTATCCTTTTTAATGCATCATTAGTTTCTTTAATCATGTTAATTTGTCATAATGACAGTCATTATGATTTAATGACGTCTTAACCCTCCTTCTCTTTCTTCCGAAATTCATACAAAGCGAAACGAAGTACGATTCACACGAAACAAATTCTGTTGGTTTCCTTTTGACGAGCCGGATCTTATTATATAAGATTCGAGATATGCCAAGTTCAAGGCTTTACAACAACTTACGATGCTCTAGCACCTTTTCAGAGATAAAGTCATGCCCCCCCTCCAAACTGACACCATTCTGTGCACAACAAGTGCCCAGATCACCGCAACGGAAGAGCACAATCCTCATGGCCATACCCACATACAGTGCCAGAATTCGCCAAAAAAACCAGAAAATACATGCCTGCATGATTATGTCTGTGTACTTATTTGTCTCTGCCATCAGGCGCATCACATATCCTTCCAACATTGACATTCCCCTTCCATCCTCCAAGCTTTGGGTGCGAACTGGATTATAAGTGCCCTCCACACACTCAACTTAACCGCTCTATTCAAGTCATAACATCTCACCTTCATTGTGCTTTCTCCGCTATTGTTCTGTTCTTATTTTTTATTTTTAAAGGGTTTTATTTTTTAGTGCTATATCTATTTAAATATGTGTTTAAACTTTATCAAGGCTTTATTATGATTTCCAATTGCCATCCAACCAAGTGTATACACATAATATAAAATTACAATGCATTGAGTTTGATTTCAAGAACATTCCCTTTGTATTTGATTCGTTATTCAATCCAATTTTTTCAATAAAATCTAATCCATTTTCAAGATATTATTGAGCCATCTCGATCTAATTAGTGTCTGTATATGTAAGTATACACACATATATTTGTATTGCATGTGTTTGCATCCTCATCAAACACAAATGCCCACATATATTGGATGAAGATGCATAAAACTTTAAAAATACATAAAGCAATCAAGTCTAGGAAACTCCCCACAGAATAACAACTTTGAAAAAATCCAATGCTAACAATGAGTTCATCAATAACAACGATGACATAAATTTATATGGAATGTGCATAAACAGATCTTCTTGTCACCGTTGTTTATTTGCATTAGATATGATGTTAAATGCATAGTAATGCGGTGAAATCAAATGAGTGCTGTAGCTATTATTCGCATGTCACACACTCCAATTTCTTATCTCAAAAGTTTTGGAAACCACATGTAATCTCATTAGTGTTCATATGGTATGGTAACAAACTTTCCATATAAATCTTCCATGAATATGCATGCCGTGTTGCGGAAGAAACATTTATTGATGGGATGCTTAGCAACACGCACTATACTTTTATTTAGCTCAGAATTAATATCCATGATCCGAGGTTGGATGACTAAAATTATCGTGAATTTAGAAGTACCATCACATTCACTTTCAAACACGTCATTTCTTGAGCTGGTAATTTCAGGAATTTCCTGCTAAGGCTGATACTTCCATTGACAGTTCACCTAATGACCTGGGTGTTTTTTGAATTTAATTGAATACACTCTTGAATCATTTAAGATTTTCCACTATAGATTTAAGCATTATTTAAGTCAATTTTTACTTGGGACTTGTTGATTCGGGGCGCTGTTTTATTGGAGTTTGAAAACTGGAGAGATTACTGATGGTCATTTTGCTTGTTCTCCTGTTAGTAATTTGGTGGGAAATAGCTTATCGATGGTGAGGTAAATATGAAAATGTAGGTCTGAGGCATGACAAGTAATCAAAAGCTTTGTGGTATTTTTAGTTTGCTCAAATCTGCTTTGGGTGAACGATCTTATAGTAGGGTTTATGCATTAAAAAAAGGGCACTTATATACCTCTTTCCAGAAGCACTTTTGCAGAAAATGATATTTACTTATCATTACCAAAAATATTTGTCTACACTTGCTCCATTCTTTTCATGCCATGATAATTGAATTTAGTGGTTATGTGTGTGCGCTCTTATCTCAGGTTTGCTATCATTTTTTCTTTCTTTTCTATGGGTGAGTTTTCGGCCCACGAAGAATCTGAATTGCATGATTTTCTATAGGCAACCAGTACCCATCACCTCTGATGAGTGAGTTTCTTGAGCACGAATCAATTCTTAAACAGTGCATTGATCAACTTGAAAATATGAAAGATACTAGAGCATCATTGATCTCTCACCTAAAAGAGGCACTTACAGAACAGGTATGAAGGCATCAGTTTTTAGTTTTTAACTTTCTATTGCAAGTCATTGAAGGGGGAACCTTTGTATATTGATAAAGATTTTTGTAATTTGGGAGTTTTGCGTTCATGTTGTTGAACTGATCTGCAAAAGTGGTCGAACCTCTCGTGGAATTTGCACATGAATAAAAGCTTTGCACCCTGGGCTGCTGTTTTGTTTTTAAGTAATGCTTAAAGAAACGGCACACACGGAATAATTTAATTTATCAAATCATCATTTTTTATTTTAATATGCTGATGAGCATTTACACTGCTTTGATGTTACAGGAATGCAAGTTGGGAGACATCCGCCTTCATTTGCAGGTGATCCGATGAACTAACTTTTTGGGTTTGATTTTCATGCTTAGCACATTAATTTTTAGTCCTATAATATCGCCTTAGAAGGGTACAATTTGTCTTTTGATCTTTCCACTAAGAGATGCTTACAATAACCACTGCGAGGTCGTTTCCCACTCCAAGTAGGGTTGGACACATGTCTTTGGTCGAAACATATATGTGCTTATTTGTAAATTTCCGTGGCTTCGTGAAGAGTTTTCAAACACATTGTATAAGAAGGGAATGCTGTAACTTAGGTTATAGACATGTGTATAAGCAAGTGTACAAGATTGACATGTTGTATTTACCTTGGTTCCAGATTCTTCACCCATATGATTTCTTAGGTAATGTCCAGCGGGAGCACTTAAAGATATAAAAGTGTGTGATGCGTTGCAAGAACCTCATTATCTTTGAACACAAGTCTGACTTTGTCGTCACAGTGACTGCAGCGTGGCAGATAAAATCTCTAGTAAAATTTCAATAATCTCGTCAGGGAAACTTACACATTGAATATCTGTATAAGTCACTTGTACTTGCTTGTAAAATGAAAATTGAATCTACAGGTATACTTCTCATAAGAAGTCAATCCACCACGTAGGCAAATGAGTGCTTCGATTGTCGCGTTTTGATCAAGTTAGATTTAGCCAATGGTTGTGTAAGGGCTTGGGATTAGATCCTAAGTCTACAGATCCTGACAGCGGTGCTAGAGTTAATGAGTTATTTCTCCATGGCATAAAGACCTCCCGCGCCGCCCCTTCACCAGGGCCTCCAACACTCCTGGCCCGACTCCTGCAGGGCTTCCAGCCCCACCAGACGACCCCACATGCCTCCTATCCCAGGCGCAAACGTGCCGCGTCGCGCGAGCAGCTAAACGCCCTGTCGCTGGCTCGTTTCGGTTGACGCTAGGGTTAGGCGCATCTAGCCCAGCATCTCTTTCTCGCCTATACGTGTCTTGTGCAGCCGGACTGCTCCTGTCCGACATATTTTGCAATGTTCCGAGGTCTGATTTGAGCCTAGTAACGTGATTTTGATCTTCTAAATCACGTTATAAGACTCCAAACTTTACAAAGAGGCTATGAGGATGGTTGTATAAGTCTACGTATACAACCATTTCTCCTTATGATTGTGTAGACATTATCTAATTAGTCTACTCCTCAGTTTGTCTGTTATTCTACTCTTTTCTATCACTTCAAGAGCGACGTTTTTTCTTCTTCGGGGGCCTTCAAGGCGACTCCCATAATAAAGATGGGACTAACTGCGAATTTTGGTCCATGCAGTTTCGTACTCTTATGCAATGTCATGATAAGGAACATATTCTTACGGAATCAGAATCAACGGACAAGACTGGGATGAATGCATCTTGGAAACAAGATGATTTATATGCCCGCATCTGGTTCTTTGGGACACTTACCACTGAGATTGCCAACGATATTGTCAATCGGCCCACCATAAAGGCCATATGGGACATATTAGCAGACACCTATGGGCAGACAATGAATGAAAGCAAGATCCTCCAACTACAGTTTCACATTTTTTGGACCAAACAGAATGGTCGATCAGTCCACACACATTTCTCACATCTGGGAGGCATGTTTGAGCAACTACACATATTCGTGCCAATTCCCACCAGCATTGAGCAGCAACAACAAGATCAAAATGCTACAATGACAGGAGTCTTCCTATCGTCCCTTGACTCTGAGTACGATGCAACATGAACACAACTTCTGACTGGAGAGACAATATCTTTGAAGGAGGACGTCTACAAACATTTGAACAGAATTACTACCACGCCTACAACTACGTCACGGATGACTTCCTCAGCTATGGCAGCTTTTCGTGGACGTGGAGGTACTTCCCATCTTTGTGGCCGTGGACCTCATGGTCGAGGTGGAGGATGTCAGCGTGGTCCATATTCCTATTGCCATCGTCCTGGTCATTCAGAGGAGTCTTGCTTTTCGAAGCATGGATATCTAATGTCTGCACGTGTTTCTGAGCAGACTGAGTCATCATCTGCACATACTACGGATGCACGCTTTGATGATCTTGTCTCGAGACTTCGAGAGATGATGACTAACCCTTCGACTCCGATTACAGGTCCATTGATGCAGCGGATATCGCCAAAGCATTGTCCAGTTCATCAGGTATTCACTATGCATTTACCAGTTGTTGTAGTTCCGATGTGGCAGATTGGATCATGGACTCTGGCGCGTCCATCATATGTGTGGAGATCGGACACAATTTACCACTTATAGGTCTATTCCCGCTGTGCGATCTGTGGTCATTGCCATTGAGGTTCGGCTACCCATTGTTGGTCAAGAGGAGATTGTTTTAGCCCCTTCGATGCATCTTCAGAACGTCTTTCATGCTCCTGATTTTCAGATGGATCTTTTGTTTATTAGTCAAATTACAAAAGATTTACACTGCCGTGCCATCTTTGATCCCTCTTCTCTTGTGTTTCAGGCATGGTATTAAAAATCTAGCCACGTGGCGGTCGAGGCTGAACGAGACGATGCCTTTTAGCCTCGAGGTTTATGCCTTTGATGGAATTGATGAGGCATACGCCTCAGAAGGTTGACGTGGTCCGAGGAGGTGAGGCGGTTGAGGCGAGGCGAGGCGGTTTGTGAGATTTTTTCTGGAATTTATAGCATTTTTTAAGGATTTAACTTGTCTTATTGGTAGTTTTAGATGCTTATAAATGTATAGTTGTCTAGGATGCTTGGAATTAAGATGTCCATATTCATATTAAGCTATAAACTTGTCTTATTTTTTCATGAAATTCTTAATATTGTACTTTTAAATACACAATCCATAAAACTTAATGAAAAGCTAGTGTTATGAGAGGTGACATAATGAGCAACGTAATATACCAACTAGAAAAAAACAAGATTTGATTCTAGGCATGCTAATGTTCTCATATTTTATATATTAGTCATATAACAAGTACATCTAATTATAATTTTTTATGCACCTTAATATTTTTAACGAAAAATATAATGTCTTTGATATTTTAATGACAATTATAGCTAATGATTCTATTTTTGATTGGGTAGAAATTTTGTAGACAGGTTTATTGAATTTACATATCCTTTCTTTCATGTTCTTATCTTCATTATTTCATCACAAGGTTTTTCCTATACAAACTGAGGCTTATCCCTCGATCGCCTCATGGCTAAGCCTCGTCTCGTCTCTAGGGAAACGCCTCGTTCCGCCTTTTGTTTTTTCAAACCGTGGTTTTAAGACATACTAACTGGCAGGGTGATTGGTCATGGCTGTGAGCAGAGACGATTGTATAAGCTTGCCTGTCCATCATGTGCTGGGGTGTCCTTTATTCCCTCCAGATATGTTTATCCTTTCATGTGGCATCTTCGCTTTGGTCACCTTCCTCCTCAAAAGATGGTTCATGTGGTCCCACATATATCTATTCGTACTACATTGGACTGTGAAGCATGTCAACTTGGGAAACATCATCGCTCCTCATTTCCGAGTCGTTCGAGTCGTCATAGTAGTCGGTCTTTCGGATTTTTTCATTTCGAAATTTGGGTTCCGAGTCGTGTTCCTGATCATCAGGGGCATCGCTTTTATTTTGTTGTCGTGGATGATTATTCTAGACTATATTGGGTTTTCTTGTTAAAACATAAGTCTGAAGCAGGTGCTATCATTAAAACTTTTCTTATTGAAGTCAACAATATCTTCTCTGTTAATGTCAAATTCATTCGCACAGATAATGCTTTAGAATTTTCCACATTACATTTACCAGAATTTCTCAGGTCTCTTGGTATAGTTCATCAGACTTCTTGCAATTATACATCACAACAAAATGCTTTGGCAGAACGCATACATCATCATTTTCTTGACGTCACGAGGACTTTGTTGATTCAAAGTCGTACACCTCATTCTTTTGGGGGATGCGGTTCTCACCGCTTGCTACTTGGTGAACCACATGCCCTCCACTATTCTTGGAGAAAAGATTCCATTATTGATTGCGTTTCTCGAGAAGGAACTCTTCTCTCTTACTCTCGGAGTTTTTGGATCGATGGCCTTTGTCTACAACTTTGCTCCTAACCATGACAAGCTCTGTCCTAGAGCTGTCAAATGTGTCTTTGTTGGTTATTCCCATACACAAAAAAGGTATAGATGTTTTGATCCTGTTGGGAGAAAATACTCTGCGAGTGCTGACGTCCCATGTTTTGAGTCTATTGTGTATTTTTCTCCTACATGTGACTTGTTGTATAATAATGGTTCTGGAGTGGATGTTGTTCCTCCATCTCCATCTTCTCCGTCTTCGACCCCTTGTGATGCTCCCCGGTCTTCACCACCTCTGCCAAGGCCACCACCTCCACCTCCTACCACCAAGTCCATGTTTTTACCCATGTTTATACTTGCATGTCTTCTAGTCGCCACTCTGCTCATGCGCCATCCGCATCATCCACCAGGCCTCAGGTATGTCATGAACATATTATTTCTACTGATGGGCACTGGAGGTTTGAATGATACACATGAAGAATGGATTCCAGAGGACAGAGGGACCGATGACCTGGAGATACCTATTGCCCTCAGGAAGCCTCACCGCCAATGTGCCACATACCCTCTTGCTGCGTATGTTACCTTGGATCATCTTTCAGAGGATTACAAGAAGTTTGTGGTGGGACTATTTGCTGTTACTATCCCACGTACATATCAAGAAGTTCTTTAGGATAGTAGGTGGCGCCTTGCAATGGAAGAGGAGATGGCAATCCTACAGTCACGTCGTACCTGGAGTATTATCTCTGCTCTGTCCTGTGCCTCAGTAGTGAGCTGCAAATGGATATTTACGTTAAAACAGAGGGCAGATTGCAGTGCGGACCGCTATAAGACAAGGCTTGTGGCTCGGGGGGTTTCACCCCCAAACCTATGGGGTGGACTATCAGGATACCTTCTCTCCAGTAGCAAGACACTCGACACTACGCATTCTTATATTTATTGCTATTTCACAGGACTGACTTCTTTATGTAAAGAATGCATTTTTCTACGGGGATCTACAGGAGGATGTATATATGCAACAACCACCAGGGTTTGCTACTGAGGGGGAGTTCCAGATGGTGTGCAGACTCCTTAAGGCGATCTATGGCCTATAACAGAGTCTGAGAGCTTGGTACCAAAAGCTATCGGAGTTGATATAGCAACAAGGGTTTGTGCGGTCTACTGGGGATCACTCATTGTTTGTTCAAAGGACACATAGAGGTACGGAATATTCATAAAAAAGGTTGAGTATACTGCATACTCGGTCGTATACTCGTGTTCGGAGACTTTAGCGCTTCGAGTTGGAACAAATCGGCCTAAAGGCGGGTCAGGTCGCATAAGCGGCCGAGTATGCGGTATAAGCGGTCGCATACTTGGTCGTTTTTCGGATAACGAAAATAAAAGGGGTCGCTTAGTTAAACCCTAACTTAAATGTTAAATCATTCACTGATGAATCTGTGATTCATCACTCTAAAAATTGAAAATAGAGCTAAATCCCGAGTAATGAGCTGCATAATTCTCGTTATGTTGCATAACGAGTATTCATGCATGCACAAGTAATATATGCATTTTAGCATCCATATTTGCATTAAATAAGAAGCCCAAATCATTTGTGAAAATCACCTGTAAATATTCGCTTATTTATTTGTATTTTATACTTCAAAACCGATAAAACATCAAACCCAGTCGGAGACTTTATACACGTACAACCTCCGATTTAGGTCTTCTCACTCTTTAATTATTACGCATTCAGAGACTTTTAAAATGTGACCAATTTCAATTAAATCAGAGCTCGTATGGAAAACTTGGGTTTTGGGACCCCATTGTACACTGTATATATGTATATTTGTACACTTATATTTTAGTGCCCTGTTTGACCTCATTTCCGTTTTTGGTCAACATGAAACTTGTAGATCTCATCGAGATCTACAACTTTCATGTTTTGAGTTTTCCAAATTCGACCTTCTTCTCTCCCTTATCTCACATTTTCTTTCGGCCAGTCAGATCAGGCCACGCGACGCCCTCTGGGTGCGCCACGCGACCCTCTTCATTTCACGCCACGCGCACTGCCTGCCCGTCGTCCGATCATTTCCTTCTCTCCAGATCTGAGCCATCCACTCTCGCAGCCCGTCTCCACCTTACGATCATATCAAGATTATGTGTCCTCCGTCCGCTAGCGCCTCGTCCTCAGCAAGCCACTTGTTGACTTGTGAACCCTCTAATCTTCTCCAGACACCTTCATCCATACCACACACTCCCACACTATCCTTAGCCCTTCGATCAGAGTCTCAGGATCTCATCATCACCGTTCGTGAGCGCAATTCTCTCAGCGTGCCACGTGGGACTCGCCTAGCCGCACGATCGAGGTTGAAAGGACTCCATCTCAGCCGCTCCTTCACGTCGTGTCCTCTATCGATCGATTCAACCTTCAGATCTCATCCCAACCATTGTTCAGCGCCGTCTTCCTTTCACCTCTTGTCGCACCTTTTCCCCTTCGATCATACCTCCCCGATTTGATCCAAGCCACTCCTTAGCGCCATGATCTGGGCCGTTGGATCACAAGGTCCAACAGTCCCAAGATCGTCTTCCACCTCGGGCTGCATCCCTCGTGCACGTCGCCCACTTCGCTTACTCGCCGCCCCCTTCCTTTTTTCTCCGCTACCACAACCACCCTCTTCACCCATTGACCACCCCACGATGAAGCCCACACCTCCTCCATCCTCGCCAAAGTCCACTTCCACCACGATCCCCTTCCTCTTCGCTCCACAGACCCCACGAAACGTCTCCCTTCTTCACTGCCACCTTCATCTTCTCTCTATAAAACCCCCGCCTCTGGCCACCGTTACACCTAACCGCCATTGCTAGAGAGAACCTAGAGCTCCCCTCCACTGATCTGTGACCGAGATTAGGCGTGAAAGTGAGCGAAGACAGCGTACCCTCTCCGGCGAGATCCACAACCAACTCCGCCGTGTCGCAGCTCCCCCGACGAGCTGCACGAGCTCGGGAAACTACCGACTCTTGATCAAAGATCAGGAAGCTACGCCTCGAGCTTCCAACCCCAAGTAGACCCCTCTGTCATCTTCTCCGACCTCCTTATTCTTTCCTTGCATTTTCTCCGATTTTATTCCCCCTCTCCGATCGAATTCACCTTCCATCGACTATTCACCAACTTCACCTTGAAGCTCCGATCCTCGTGCACCCCTTCGCTTGCCCCGACGACCCGTCGAATTCCATCTACGATCATTGCTCCGCCGCACGGCGGAGGAGGACCATTGACCCGCTTGCTCCAGGCCTCACACTGCACACGCACGCACTCTCACGAGCACGAGCTCCATTCTTTTGGCCCCAGCTAACCCTGCAGGTACCCCTATCTTGATTGAACGGAACCTCGCCGGCGCTCAGCTCGAGCTTCGTCGCCACCGACGTTCAAACCTCTTCAGCCACTTCTAGGACCTTCGGCGGCCTCCTGCCACTTCCACGACCAGTTCGAGTGATACAGGAGCCGTCGACGAGCTACCCCGAGTACGGGAGGAGTAGGCGGAGCCATGAGCAAGTCGCCAGAGCCCCGCCAAGTCCGCTGCAGGAGGCGACGGACCAGAGAGGACGAAGAACAACCACCGTTGGATCTTCCTGATCCGATGATCCTGATCTCGACTCGTCGCACACGCCCCGCCACCGTTGGATCAGGAGGATCCCACGACTACTACTCTGCCACGTCGCCCGCTTCATCGTGCGCCAGCAACCGTCGATCTCGTACGGATCTGACAACCAGTGTCTCGCCACGTCGACTTCATCAACGCCATTAGATCATCTCAATCTGATGACTCTAGGTGCACTACGCCAGCAACTCCAACAGCCGTTGGATATGTACTAATCCCACAACCGACATCACGCCACGTATCCTCCTCCCAGCCTCTTCCCCTACCCTAGGCTCGGAGCAACCGAAGCAGATCTGAGGCCGATCCGAACCTCCAGAGCTTCCTGAGCCTTCGCCCGAGCCTCGATCGACGTCCGAGCCTAGCCTCGTACGTGTTTCTCACGTGAGGGTTGGGTATTTTGCATAGAGGCCCTTGAAGGTTTTGAAAATTACAAATTGATCCTTGCCAGGCGTGTCACTCGAGGAGCTCGTGACTTTGTGGGATTTTTGCGTCCACCGCTCCACATTATAGGTAATTGCATTTAAGTCCATGTCAGCACGTTTTATTTCAGTAACTTTAATTTTCTGTTTATACAATTTGGTCCCTGTTTTTGCACGCATATTTAGGTGTCCATTTAGCTTCATTTTTAAATTCTAAAAATTGCGTGTTGTAGGTTAACTTGTCCTCTATCTTATGTGACACGTGTTTTATTTTTGTGAGTTCTCTAGAATTTAATAATATTAATTTGGTGAAATTTGCTATATTTTGCCCAATGTGTGCTTTTTAATTCATATTAAATTCCTTGTTGCTCCAAAACTCATCATAAAATCACATTAGACTTAGGAGAATTCATTCTACATTGTACCCAAAAATCATTGCATTTGCACGCATCATGGTGTCTGAATAAACTAAATAGTGATTTTCTTACTTGATTTGTAGTAGGTCTAATTCACATAGAATTTTAGGTCGATTAATTTTCCCGGATTCATCATACTTAGATCCATTTAGGGTAATTATTGTATCTGGAAACGATGTGTTTTGGTATTTATTAAAATTTATTTTAAAAAAAAGTCACCCTGCATTCATATTTTATTCACAGTTAATTCATCTAGAGTCGAAAAAAATTTGTATACACTTAGATTCATAACATTCCATCATCTGGCCAAGTTTCGTAATTTGTGGACTTTATTTGATTATATTTCTGATTTAACTTGTAAAATTGGCCTGAAATTGCATTGTTTTTTTTCTTTCGTGCATAAAATTTGCTTAAAAGACCAAAAACATCACTTTGCATGTCGGACCAAAAATTAACTTAAAAATTCACCTAAGGAGACAACGGTGTCCCTGAGTTCGACCTTGGGCTTGCCCAAGTAAAATAAATATGCCGCTCGCATTTAATTAAACATTAATAGAAATGGTATTTTTGTCAAATCATTGATTACCCGACTGCAACGAATCTAAACATTAATTTGACCATTAATTTGATTGAATTAACAAGGGCAGTCAGTGGTCAGGTCCTCAACTCCGCTTCGCCAGCGCCTCCGCTTGATCGGCTCCACTCCGCCAGCGCCTCCGTCGAGTGCTTCGCTCGGAGCTTTCCTCGGCTCAACTCCATTCGACGCTTCTTCGCCAGCTCCTCGGCTCCGCTCCACCAACGCTTCCCATCCGCCGACCTCGAGCCGTAGGTTCACGCAACCAGCTAATGCTTCGCCCGATCGACTCCCTCCTGCCTTCGCCAGCAACTCCAGGCTCCAAGTATGAACCTCTGATCACGCTGTCACCTTCTGCCTCCTTCACAGTGAGTTAATTTTTTTATTTCATATTTTTATTTGTTATTTTAATGTTTCATATTATAATATATCTGAAGTTTTGAATCATATAAATGTCTATAATACTAAATGTTACTGTTTCATATTTTAAAGTATCTGATGTTCAATTAAATGTCTGATTTTTTTCAAATCGATTATTTGAATATTTGATTTTATAAAATGTTAAATGTCAATTAGAATGAAGCTTTTGGACGATTTCTGTTTTTGATTGCTTTATCTTTTTTGACATCATTTTGAATGTCTATGTTTTGAGAGCATGTTTGTATTTATAGATAACAGTTGGAGGAAGGCATGTTGCCATATGCTCTTTCAATTGATGCTTTTGCTCATTTGACTCAAAATTGTTTTTATCCAAATATTGTTCCTAGTACTTTCACTTCTTTATTACTATAATATAGAGATATAATATTTAGAGGATATTGACGTAATATTAAATATTTATTTATATTTTTAATAATAAAAAATACCAAACTGCATAAAACGACATACTCCCCGCACACTCTCCTGCATACCGCATACATTCTATGCAGTGACCCCTCTGACTGACTACCAAATACCGCCTTCCTGAACATTGGAGGTACGTCGACTATTCTTATATATGTGGATGATATTGTCATTACATGAGATGATGAGCAGGACATGCATGCTGCAAAGGAGTTCCTAGGTCAAAAGTTTGCGACTAAGGACCTTGGCAATCTTCGTTACTTCCTAGGGTTGGATCTCACCAGGAACCATCGTGGTCTTGTGATGACTAGGAGGTAGTTTGTTTTGGATCTTCTTTCTGAGACATGTATGACATGGTGCAAACCTGCTACTACCCCTATGGATGCAAGTATGAAATTGTTTGATGAGGACACTGAGGAAGATGATAGGAGGAGATATAGAGAGCTTGTTGGGAAGCTCTTATGCGCCACCATCACCAGGCCAGATATTGCTTTTGCAGTAAGCAAAGTCAGTCAGTTCATGGAGTTGTCCAGGAAGGTGCATATGGATGCCGTCCATATGATCTTGAGATATTTGAAGACTTCACCTGGTTCAGGTCTTATATTCAGTAGGGATACATCTCTTGAGGTGGCAACATGTGCAGATGCAGATTATGCAGGTTGTCCCAGAGACAGAAAGTCTACTTCTGGATTTGCTATTTTTGTCGGCAACTCACTTGTTTCATGGAAAAGCAAGGAGCAGACAATGGTGGCTAGATCAAGTGTAGAATCTGTATACAGGGTGATGGCACATGGAAGTGCATAAATGATGTGGGTTAGATCGGTGATGATTGATCTTACTACTAAGGTTCCTCTTCCTATGCCACTTTTATGTGACAATCAAGCAGCTCTATTTATAGCCAATATTTTTGCTTTTCATGAACGGACAAAGTATATAGAGGTGGATTCCATTACACTAGAGACTTAATCCAGAAAAGTCTCACATCCACCTCTCATATGTCCACTAGAGATTAGACGGCCGACATCTTCACCAAAGCCCTAGCTAGATGTCTCAATCATAGGTGTTTCTCTGAGCTTGAGCCTGATAGACATATATGCTCCAGCTTGAAGGGGAGTGTTGAGATAGTTATATCTCATGATGCCTTTTTATGTTTTACGTCTTCTTCATGTATCTATTGTGTAATTAACACATGGATTTTCTCCTATATAAGAGAGCCCTTGGGTTTCATTTTAAACCATGAACTTCTTTTCCCTCAACACATTTGACTCTTTTTCCCGGTTGGTCTGCCTGGACCATCCTGGCCTCTTCAAATGATGACAGGATTGTCGCCCTGTCAGAACTCATAGGCTCCCCTCCCTATTTTCTTTATTTTCTCACGCCAAGTCGACGCCTCCTCTCGTCTCGATCTGTGTCCATCCTATACCTCGCACGACCATGACCTTCGCCGACCATCCCTTGCCCACCATCCCAACTCCACTAGCATGCCATCGCTCCTTGAAGTCAGCCTGTCACCTTCCTATAAATCTAACCCCTTCTCCACCTTTTTGAGTTTGATCCCTCCCTCAGAGGTTTTGACCCCTCAGATCTCCCTCTTACCTTTGCTGCTGGTGATAGGAGCAATAAGGTGGTGGTTTGCAGCGAGGAGAAGAACGGGAGAAGACGATCCAACCACCGTCGGAACCATCTCCGGCAGATTCTGTCGCCTTGTACTCCGGACAAGTTGAGGCCCTCTTTTCAGCTATTGTAGGTAATCTTTGGCCCTAAATTTTATTTTCCGCTTTTCATTTCTTGTTTTAGTTCTTAATTTAGTCGTAATTCCAAAACCCTAATTTAACCTGGAGCTTGAGCTCCAGGCCAAATCCGTCATTGTTCGACTGCGCCTCCGTCTCGTTTTCATCCCTTTACTCTCCCTATCTAGTTCTCCACGATTTCCTCTACTTGGCCATCCTAGATCCATCGTGGATCTTGGAATCACGCTTCCTCCGCCGCCCTCGGCAAGAAGCCCTCACATTCCTTCTTCCTTTCGTGCAAAAACTTCAAGGAGTGGTTGAGGGATTAGCCCTCGAGCCTCCTAACTTTTGGTGTAGGTTGCAGCTTCTATGGACCCCTCTGGAGCCAAGGAGCAACCTGAAAGTTCTCCAAGTCACCTTGAACTCTAAGGACCTTCATATCTTCGTTCGAGCCACCTCAGTCCCGTAGGAGGAGCCCCGTAAGCGCGGAAGAGCCCCAACATCGTGAAGCAGCCGTCAAATCGAGAGAAGACCACTGGAGTCGCCGGGAATCAAAGGAAGAAGCTCGTTGGAACCCGTGTTCTTCGCGGTTCCTGCAACCCCTCCCCCAATCGTTAGATCTTGAATGTGGCCCAGATCTAATCTGGGTTGTTCGTTCTCATCAAAACGATGCGCATCGCAGACCCTTCGATCCTACACGTGGCACAAAAATGGTTGATTCCATCATGCATATGTGGGGGTAATCTGCACAAAACCCCTCCCCTTTTTTTAATTTCATAATTAGTCTTGTAAATATTTTATTACGTGTAAAATTAATTTGAAAAATTGTAGCAAAGCCCCCGAACTTTTTATTAATTGCAAGTTAATCCCCTGCCAGCTCAGCTCACGTGCCCCCCACGTGAGCTATGAATTTTTGTTTGTAACCCTTCGACTTTTTATATTGCATTCTAGCCTATAAAAATTAAGTAACCGTTTAAAAGTTTTGGTGTTTTTGCACAAATCCCCTTGCCTTTATTTTTATTTGCATAAGTGCCCCTACTAGTTTGATTTATTTTTGTGAATGTTTTTCTTTTTTCTGAAAATAGTAACCATTCTCCAAAAATCTTGAAAAAAGATTAAGTACCTGATTAAGTGCTAATTCACTCCCATATTTGTTTTCATTTTCTCGCATTTCCTATTTATTAAAAATAAAAAAAGAGCACGATTATTTCCTGTTTTACTTGAAAAATGCAAATAATCATAAAACCCTTACTAAAAATTTCAAAAAAATTACCTACTGTTTATTACTATATTTTATCACTACATACCAAAAATAAAAAAACTAAGGAAAACCCTAGAAATAAAAACACTAAAAAATTGTAACATATTTTCAAAACCCTTAAAAATACCTTTCTATCGTTTATTATATATATTTATTACTATAGAGTAAAACTAGTTTTGAGAGATTTTGAAACTATTTTTAAGTATTAAAACAACTCGGCCTATTTAAAAAGTCTCCGATTTGGGATATTTTGATTTTTTAAAATACATAAAAGTTAATAAAAATCACCAAAAATAGAAGAATAATTTAAAACGGGAAAATATTTTAGTTTGAAAATTTTGACTATTAATTGCTATATATATAATTGTGATACCCTATTATATTATAGACCAATATATAGTTATATATAGCTTATTATTATTATTATTAATTATTATAAATACCCCGAATATATTTTAAATCCTTAAAAAATAAAAAGGAATGTTCTTTTAGGTATTTTCTGATTCTTGTCTATTTATTATATATATATTATATTATATATTACCTATGTTATACATATTACATTATCTACATATATATAGTGAAATGTGTACCCTTGTTATATGATAAAAAGAAAAGAAGTCAAAAATAAAAAAATATAAAAAGAAATAAAATATATAAAAACAAAAACGAAAACATAAATAATTAAATAATTAAATTAAAAATTTAAAAAATAGTTTACCAAAAACGCATTAGTTAAATGAGTTCTGGAAGTCACAGTCTACGAGAACATTTTCATGCTCTTTTCCTGCTACACCGACTTGTTCCCTGTGTTCGATACTCTACGCTACTTGTCCCCTATTCGTACATAGATTGTAGGGTTTATAATAAATTTGGATCCACACCAATATTTCTTTGTTAGTTCTCTCGAAGGTTGATTATTGATTTATTCAGCTTTCGTGTACGTCACCTCGATGAATGTGCCCTCACCTTGTGAGCGCACATGACCGCCTCTGAAAGTTGGGTAATCAAATGATACCATTGTCAGGTAGTAACGGAGTGTAGCACATTTTGTACATTTTTCTGCTTATTCGTTGCTTTTTATTTCTCTTTATTGTTGATAATTATTTGTCTGTTTCTGACGCATATTTCTTTATTTCTTTTCTTGTGAGGGATCGCGTGGCGACGGTTGCTTCTTAGGGGGAGCACAGACTCGAGCCGCGAGAAGATTGGCACTTCTCCTAGCGTGCCAATTAGAGAGAGCATGAGAGAGTGATATGGAGAGGAGAGGAGCTGCTCACTTTTGCATTTTCGTTTTATTTTGTGAGGAGAGCGTTTTATTTTATTATAATTAATTTGTAATAATCTGGACATTTAACACTTCTACTTCACGAGGTCCATTCGCTTTATTTTATTTTGTTTCACACGTTTTGAGTTTTCTGCCTTTCTTTTTATTTGTTTTTTACGTTTGAGCCTCTAGAGCAAGGATTGCTTGTATTGGTAAAGTAGGTCCAAAGCCTAATTAGACTATGTGGAGATATTTATATATGTCCATATTATCTCTGTACAGTTTTCTTTATCTTATTTCTTTGTATCCATCTTATGTAATTTACCCATAGGACTCTCCTCTATATAAGAGACCCTAGGGTTCTTGGAAATAGCAACACACTCATTTCTTCCAACAAGGTATCGCAGCGACGGTTCTAGACTGGAGCTCGTATACCCTAACCCTAATAACCCACACCCGTCAGCCCCTTCCCCTCATCTCGGGCTGCCCCCACCGCCGCTTCTCAGCCCTCCCCTCCGCCAGCATCGTCGCTGTCTCGCTTGCCCCTCCGACCCTCCCACTAGCGCCCCTCCCGTCCGTTAGCTCCTCTCCTCAACGCTGTCACCCAGCCATGCGGCGTCGCCTGTCACCCCAAGGCGTCGTCAGCCCCTTCTTTGATCCTCTCCACTGCCATAGGCCCCTCATATCCGTCGTTCCTTTTGTTCCTTTGGTATGGATTTGATTGCTTAAGTATACATTTGCAATTGAATTCTCACTTGTCCTTGTAAACTTCTCTCTATTGGTATACGAATCCCCTGCGTTCTTCACTCGACGTCATGTCAGGAAACAAAGTCGATGTATCCGCCACAGGTGCCTTCAGAGGTTCGATACCAGTTGTCAAGATGGTGGGGACGAACTATAAGCTCTGGGCTATGCAGTTCATCAGCCTTATGAAGTCTAATCGTAAGAAGTATATTCTTACCGATGATGTACCGATGGAGAAAACATGGATTCACGCCTTGTGGGAGGCGGAGATGCACATGCCAAAGTTTGGTTGTCAGTAAGATTGATGATAGAGATCGCAAATGATGTTTTGCGTCAGCCCACTGCCAAGGAAATGTTGGATATTCTCGCTGCAACCTATTCTCACACACGGAATGAGACCAAGATACGTCAAGTTCAATATGATTCTTTACGGTCAAGCAGAACCGACAACCTCTCTACTCACTATACACATTCTTACGTGGTATGTTTGGGAAGCTCCATAGCTTGATGCCTCTGACAACTACTCCTGAGCAACAGAAGACGTACATGAATGCTTCCATGGTGAGGGTATTCCTAGCTGCACTCGATCCTGAATAGCAGATGCTACTATTCCTCTTATGGAGAAAGATTTCCGTTGATTTAGCAGGAGCACTTCCCCACCTCTACTGCTAGCTAGACTTCTTCAACATTTGCAGCCTCTAGGGGTAGAGGCGGCTCATCTGTTTTTCATGGAAGTGGACCCCGTGGTAGAGAGGGTCGCATCCGTCAGCCCTGCACATATTGTCATCGTCCCGGTCGCTCAGAGGATACATGTTATTCTAAGCATGGTTTCTCAGTGTCAGCATGTGTAGCCGAAAAGGTTGAGTCTCCAGCAACTTCTACTTCAGATTAGAGATTTGACGATCTCGTAGCCAGACTACAGGATATCATGCCCTCTGCCTCGTCTTCCGGAGGTCATTTAGATGTGGCAGCTTCAGCCTCTACCAGTACGTCTGCTAGAACCAGCACCTCAGGTAGTCCTTATGCTTTAAGCTCTTGTCATGGAACCGCGATTACAGAATGGATTATGGGCTCCGGGGTGACCCATCATTTATGTGGAGACAGAGAGCAACTTACAACATATAAACAGATTCCTCCAGGGAGATCCGTGGTGATTGCTGATAGGACTCATTCCCCGATCACATGACAAGGGGAGATTACTTTGACACTTTCAATGCATCTCCTGAATGTGTTATATGCTCCTTATTTCTCTATGAATTTGTTGTCTATTATTCAGATTACGAACGATTTGTACTGTCAAGCTATTTTTGACCCATCGTCTCTTGTTTTTCAGGACATCCTTACGGGCGAGATGATTGGTCATGGTCGTGAGAAGGGCAACCTTTATCGCCTGGTCCGCACTCCCTATGCAGGCGCATCCTTTCATACGACTAGACCAACATCTCCTTACACTTGGCATCTCCATTTTGGCCACCTCCCTCTTCAGAAGATGTGTCGTATTTTACCGTAAATTTCTCCGGTGTCCTTCCAGTGTGAAGCGTGTTCGTTGGGAAAACATCATCGGTCCACTTTTCCTAGTCGCCAGAGTCGGAGCAGTAGCTCCCTATTAGAGTTAGTTCATGCGATATTTGGGATCCGAGTCGTGTTAGTGATCACCAGGGACATAGGTTTATCTTGTTGCAATAGATGATTTTTCTTGTTTGTCATGGATTTTTCCATTGAAGAATAAATCTCGAACAGGAGATGTGATCAAAATTTTCATCAATGAAGTACACAATTTGTTTTCTTCTTCTGTGAAAATTGTGAGGACCGACAATGCTTTAGAATTGTGTAGTCGTGTGCTATGATATTTCTTTTCCACTCGTGGTATAATACATCAAACAACATGTGTTTACACCTCTCAGCAGAATGGTGTTGCAGAGAGGAAAACACCATCTACTTGATATCACTCGGACCCTACTTATTCAGAGTCGTGCCCCACATTCATTTTGGGGTGATGTTGTTCTTACAACATATTATCTTTTGAATCGCATGCTTTCATCTGTCTTGGGTGAGAAAATTCTTTTCTCTATAACCTTCCCTGAAAAGGAGTTATTCCCTCTTACCCCTCGTGTCTTTGTGTCTGTTGCATTTGTTCACCACTTGGCTCCAGGTCTTGACAAGCTCTCTCGAAGAGCTGTCAAATGTGTTTTTGTTGGATACTTCTAGACCCAGAAGGGATATCAGTGCTATGATCCTTTACCCAGGAATTAGTATATCAGTGTTGATGTCACATTTTTTGAGTATGTAATGTATTTCTCTCCTATAGGTGATAGCTTGGCCTCCTCAGAGTCGGATACTGAAATCTACATGCCACCTCCTCTTACGAGTCAGTTGTCTCTCCTACCGGTTGCACCACCAACACTTCCACCCCCACCATCACAATCGGCTGCGACAAATATTCCACCTTTACCGAAATTCTATACCCGTCGGCCAAATTCTGCTCATGGTCATCGCCCGTTGTCCAGCACGCCCCAGGTTTGTTATGATCACATGGTTTCTAACGATGGGTCTGGATATTTTTCTGTGCAGGGATCATTGCAAGAGTAGGTTCCCAACAATTTGGACATACCCATTGCCGTAAGGAAGTAAAAGCGTACATGTGCGTCATATCCGCTTGCTTCACATGTGTTTTTCCATCGCATGACAGGTGAGTTTTAGAGATTTGCAGTTGCTCTGTCTACCGGGGGACCTTGACAGATAGTCGTTGGCGTTTAGCTATGAAAGAGGAGATGGCTGCATTGCAATCTCGTCGTACTTGGAGTTTAGTGTCTGCTCCTCCTGACACCTCTATTGTCAGTTTTAAATGGGTCTTTACTGTTAAACATCGTGTAGATGGGAGCATTGATCGTTGCAAGGCAAGATTGGTGGCACTTGGTTTTACTCAGACCTACGGTGTAGAATATATGCACATTTTCTCTCATGTTGCTTGTCACTGAACCTTACGTGTTATTCAGTTGCAGTGGTACACGACTGGCCCTTATTTCAGTTAGACGTTAAAAATGCTTTTTTGTATGGAGATCTACAGGAAGCGGTATATATGCAGCAACCTCTAGGGTTTGCTGCTGAGGAGGAGTGTCACTTGGTATGTAGACTCTGTACGACAATATATGGTCTTAAACAAAATCCATGGGCATAATTTCAAAAGCTCTCGGATCTGATTGAAAGGCAGGGGTTCAAGAGGTCAAATGCAGACCATTCTCTATTTGTGCAGAGAACACCTAGAGGTACAATGGTTATCATGGTGTATGTTGATAATATAGTTGTTACAGGAGATGATGTACATGGAATAAAGATGGCAAAAGAATTTCTGGGCCGTCAATTCGTTACTAAGGATCTGGGCGCCCTAAGGTATTTCTTAGGGTTGGAGTTTGCAAGGAATGCATATGGTTTTGTGATGATCCAAAGAAAATATGTAACAAACGTGCTTGTTAGGATGTGCATGATTGTGTGTCGACTTTCTACTACTCCTATAGATCCTAGCATGAAATTATACGATGACGATACATATGAAGTTGACAAGAGGAGATACACAGAGATGGCGGGAAAGCTCCTTTATGTTACTATTACAAGACCGGATATCTCTTTTGCTGTGAGTCGAGTGAGCCAGTTCATGAAGCAACCTCGACAAGTACATATGGACACTATACATAGGATATTGAGATATCTAAAATCTTCTCCATGTGGAGGACTATTTTTAAGAAATGAGCAACGCTCTCAGTCTCCGCGTGCGCTGATGCTGACTATGTAGGGTGTCCTAAAGATAGGAAGTCTACTTCGGGCTTCGCATTGTTCGTTGGCAGTTCTCTTGTTTCTTGGAAAAGCAAGAAGCAAATAGTTGTGGCCATATCAAGTGTCGATTCTGAATATAGGGCTATGGCACAAGCAAGTACAAAAATGATGTGGGTTCGAGAAGTGTTAGCATATTTGCATATAGATGTCCCTCTACCCATGCAGTTACAATGTGATAATCAGGCTACCCTATTCATTGCAAACAACCTTGCATTTCATGAGAAAACAAAACATATTGAGTTAGATTGCCATTACATTAGAGATATGATTCAGAAGGGTTTGGTTTCTACCTCCCATGTCAGTTCAGGAGAGTAAACAGCTGATGTCTTTACCAAGACATTGCTCAGAGGACCATTTCAGAAGTGCTCGTCCAAGCTGAGCATAATTGACATCTATGCTCCATCTTGAGGTGCGTAGAGATATTTATATATTTCCATATTATCTAGGTACCGTTTTCTTTATTTTATTTCTTTGTATCCATCTTATGTAATTTAACTATTGGACTCTCCTCTATATAAGAGAGCCTAGGGTTCTTGGAAATAACAATGCACTTATTTCTTCCAACAGACTCATGCACCTATAGTGATATACACTTGGACTTATTCAAATATTAATTGCAAATTAGTTGGATTCGAAACCACGTGTCGTGAGAGATGCCATACAACGCCTGCAGGACCCGTTGTGAGGGCATCGAGGAGTATCCAATATCGGACTCTAGGTTTCATTTATAGATAATTGGCCTATAGTTCTTCAAGCTAATAGAAATTCTTGTTTAGGGTGATTAAAGTGTACTGTTCATGTGGTGTAGGTATTTAAAATTTCTGCCTTACATCCCTCATGGAGAATGTTGGTAAGCATGGTTAGGACTCTTACTTTGCATGCATCATTTGTTACAAGAGTAAGATTTCCACTCTAATATCTACTTACATTGATTTGCTGCTATCTCCCTCTATTTTTGCACATTTAGGATAAAAAAGATAAAAAATTGCTAGGCGCTTTGCATTGAAAAATACTTAAAATAAAATTAAAAACTCAAAAATTAAAACAAGGGGAATGCTAAGAGCACTTTGCCCTTAATTAGAATTCTTAATGGTCATCACTATTTTGGGTTCATAAAGCCTTCATTATTTTCAGGTATCATTCAGACTGAGTGAGACGCGATCCCTAAGGATTAATGCCCAAATCCCGATCTATGGCAGTCTTTATTATCACCTGGGACAGTGAAGTATTGGCGCTTCTATTGTACGTAGGCGAGTGGGGTCTTGTCGACGATGGCGTTCTCGCCTTGTGTGGAGCACCGACTTGGTCTGTAGTATTGAGTATAGTCCATGCCCTCACGGGGATGCTGTCTCATCGTCTTGCATCCGAGTATCTCGCTTGCGAGGGAAGTATCTGTTTGGCCTATCGACTTCCTCGCTATCTTTCTTTGGTTGAGTAACCCCCTAGCATGAGATCAAGGACCTTTAATTGTGCAGAACACATGTTACAAAGGAGGTGGATGATGGACACGGAACTTTCCTCGCAGTTCACACACTCTTGTAGGGATAACCCTCTTATGGACTCGTTAAAAGATTTGGCTGTAAAACAATAATAAAACTGAAAAGATAAAAAAGTTGAACTCGTACAACTTCTCTTGTGTTGAGTTGTTGAATCTAAAACTTATTTGGTGTTTGTTTGATTTTAGTTAAGTTCAAAGATCAGTCTTGCACATTTGTGCCTTTTTCACTTTCATATGTTTTATTCCTCATTTTTACTGTTTTGCATTCCCTTTATTTCTTGTTTATTATTGTATCCTTCATCCATTCTCGATCTCCGTCTTCATCTTCAAGATGACGACTCATGGATGGTTTGGTCGGGACTCCGTTGACACCCACATCAATTCCATGTAACCTCCTTTTTCAACAATTCGGGGTGATTCTCGAGATCACGCTTCGGACCTTGCGAATCACTCTACAGACTCTCCATCTTCTTCAGTAACCCGGTATCACTTTTGTCCTCAAATCTGCTCATTTTGGATGAAAATTGATTTCACTACATATACTTCTCCATCCTTTATAAAATTCTGTGTTGACATTAACACATAACGGTTTTTCACATCTGGTGCTTCTATTCAGGGTAATCGAAGCACTATTCCATGTGCAGATCAAGAGCTAGATCTGGAATCAGAGACTGTCAGATTCATACTCGGATACAGAGATGACTCCAACTGGAAAAGGAAAAGGACCTCAACACCCACTACAACCGCAAGCAGGCCAGCAATCGGATCAAAATGATGTGAATACCTAGCTTCTTACCTCGATCCAAGCAATTCAATAGCAACTCATCGACCAAGCATCGGCCCAGGTCACCTTCTAAGATATGCTAAATGATTTGCGGAGAAGGAGAGACAACTCAGGAGGAGGATTTGAGGAAGAGAGAGCTGATGGCATACTCGATAGATGAGACAAGACGAGAGTGACCCAAGCCGACTCTTAAGGAGACATACAACCCTGATGCAGGCCAGATGACTGAGTGGATTTAGATTCCATAGGTCCGTGCACATTTCGAGCTGAAGCCTCAGCTCTTGGCGCTTCTTCCCACCTTCTACGGGAACACCAACGAGGAACCATATATCCATCTGCAACAATTTGCTCGCATCTGCGGAACAACTTACTATCCTAACATACTGTTAGGTGTAGTCAAGATGATGATGTTTCCATTCGGCCTTCAGGACAAAGCACTCCATTGGATTAATCTTCTTGGGAAAGTCATCATGACTTGGGATGAGCTTAAGTCAACATTCTTGCACAAATTCTACCCTCTTGGTCGACTCAATCAAATGAGAGTCAGGATTGCCAATTTTTCCCAAGCCACCCACGAGTCCATTCATGAGGCATGAGAGCGTTATACAGATTTACAAGAGAATGTCCCCATCATGATATACCTTAATCCTGTATGGTCCAATACTTCTTTGGAGGACTCACTATTGAGAACTAGACGCTCGTTGATGCTGCTTGTGGCAGTTCGCATTTCAAGAAGGATGAAGATGTCGTCTGGCAGATCTTCGAGGAAATGGACGAAGGAGATCTTTGTCCCGTGCATATCAGTGTCAGTCATACAATCTACAATGGCGACATCTCATGAACCGGACATGGACGAGAGCTTCAAATTGAGCATCATAGGATCTGTCCAAAGTGGACATAATTAAGAAACGATCACAGGATCTGGAAAAATTATATGTGATCGAACGAAGGATGTATAACCTAGATGAATTGGATCTGATCACCAAGCAATTGGAAGTTGGTGAGCACAATCAGCTCATGTCAGTCGGTATCTGCATCAGCCACGGCTCCTGTCGAGACGAAGGAGCCTTCATCGCCTCGAACTCCTCAGCAGAGTCCAGTCTACTGGCTGTCCACCACGTGTATAATGTATTATGTGCATCCCTCGGAACCGACACTGCCTCAGCAGATGCAAGCCTGCAACAACAGTATTTGTATACCAACCTGAGCTCCACATCCGATCCATGTTTTCCACCTCCACCTCTCATTTATGAGGTTAATGGCATATGGAGTAACGATGCATAACTGGTCCGTCCTGGCGGACATCAACAGGGTCAGTCTATAGGAAACTGTGCATTCCGTCAATAACATGGAGGAGCTTTTTCCAGAACCAACAACCTCAGCACCAGTAGTCTCCGCCGTATCAGAATAATTGGAGACATAATCAATATCAGCAGTCTTCGTTGTATCAGAATCAAGGTTCAGGAAAGCGGTATGCGTATGCGTTCGGACTGATCACCGAATACTGATTAAGCGGTATGCGGAGGCATATGCGGGGTATATGCGGTTCTAAGCGGTTTTCTAATTTTTAATTTAAAAATAAAAAATATGTATGAATAACATAACCACTGAAGTGTATCTAAGTGGAGTTAAAGAAGATCTAAGAAAAATGGTTCATGTTAGATGGGTGTGCATATATACTTTTAATTGCCTCATATTTAATCTCAAAAAAATATTTACTATAAAAACTTTATATTATATGATTCGTAATAACAAAACTTCAATACACATGCATGCACTACATGAGCAAAACCTCAATCGCATATATAAAAAATATTCGACAATACATTGCATATACTCGTGAAAATAATACATGAGAAAAACATAAAACATTGCATATACATAATGGTATAATGCATTGCAATTGTATAGAAATGCATGCCATATTCTAACAATTGAATGAAGAGGCAGAGTTACAGAATTAAGGACCTGAATGAGAAGATTGACAAGTTGGAGCTGCTGGAGCAGTATGCAGGGCATATGCAGGATATGCGGGGCATATGCGGGCCGCATATGCGGGGAGGGCGCATAAGGCACTGATTCAAGTAATCGGTGTGGTCTGTACACCGCACAGGCATATGCGGCCGCTTATGCGGCCCGTGCGGCCGATTTAGTGAACACTGATCAGAATAACTGGAGACAGAATCAGTACCGACAATAGTCGCAAAATCAGCAGTACTCGTTTGTTCCATATCAACATCCCCCTCCTCAGCATCAACAGTACCATCATTCTCCTCAGTACAATTCTCACTATTCCTACCAACAACTTCGCACCATTCCAAGTCGCATTGTGGTCAGCATGATGAACCATCCGGGGATGCTCCCGTGAAATCTGACTTGGACTGCTTAGCTCAATTTGTGAAGAACCTTGCAGAAATGAGCCAGAAGCTTGATGAACTCATTACTGCCAAAACCCCAATTCCAGTACAGGTGGAGGCCAATACCAATAATCTGAAGAAGAAAGAGTAGGTAGTTTGTGATGTTCCACCGGTTAACGGAGTCAGATGTACATGATTTATTTTTTAATGCTATCACTCAGGAGTTGTTGGACATTGTAGCAGTCTGCCAGAATGAAAGGGAAAAATAAAGCTTCACCTCGCGAATCATCCTGTTCTGCATCGGTTCGATCTAGTAGCCGGACTAGGTGAGGAAGAAGACGGACGATAAGCACGGGATAGAAATAGCAAAAAAATCAGCAAATTAAAAACAACAAAAAGAATGCAGTAAAGCCCGAAGCTCCACCGCGTCAACAACGAAGGAGACCGCACCAGCAACCAACTCAATGCCTGCCGATGGAGACCTACCTGCAGTTTTTGGATGTCCACCTCTTCTGGATGACCATGTTCTTCTTAGTCTTATATTTGTATAACCAGATATGGGAATAGATTTTTGTTAGAAAATAGAGGATGCAGAAGCGAAAATGGTAAACAGAGCATAAGAACAGAAAGATAAAGTTGACACAAGATTTAACGTGGAACCGTACTCCCTAAGGAGTAGGATGAAACCACGGGAGAAGGGCTGATGCAACCTAGTTGGAATTGCTAGGATGCAAACTAATGCGCAACCCTAAAATTTGTGCTAAAGGACCAAAAGACTGAAACAAATAAAATGACATGCAAGGTGAAAACTCTGGAGGTCGAAATGCGATGAATTAACTGGTGATAAAAAGACACCTAGAAAAATCAGCAATAAATGACAACAAATACTCGAGTTCTAGCACATATTTCACCACAAATTCAGGGCAAGCCGAATAGTTAAACGTTCCTGGGAAAGTATAGCGATGTTGCTATAACTAGGAATTTCAATAATCCACCAAACCAAGCAGCAATATATCAATTAAGACTACTAATGACACTCAGATAGAATCATATGTAAGAGGCACTCGTACCACAACCAACAGGGAATTTCGGCTCGTTTCAGACCTGGTCGGCATCAAACTCGCGGGATGGGATGCTTGCAGCGGCACGGGAGGGTCGTGACAGGGGCGCTTGGGGCGGCGACTACACAGTAACTGGCTGGCGGCAGCGCTGGCATGAACGGGGAGGGGTTTTATGCTGTTGGACTTGGGATTAGAGAGTAGGAAAGTCGGCCGAACAGGGAGGCGGGCGATGGGGGTTCGGGTTGGGCGATGGGGAGCAGGAGACTGTGGCGGCGGGGGTGGGAAGGAAGGGGCCGAAGAGTTGCGGGCGCGCGAGGAGGCTTGATTGGGCGTCGGTGAGTAACGATGGGGGATGGGCGTGAGGAAAGGGAAGGTAGAGGCGGCATGCGGCGAATGCATGGGGAGGAAGGGTAGCAGACGCGCGATGGGGAGGGCGAGCTGCAGGGAGGGAAGAAGGATGGGAAGGCGGCGACGCGAGGGTTGGCGCGTAGGAGGGCTGCGGCCTGTAAGGGAGAGGCGGGGAGAGAAGAGGGGGAGATGCTGGCGGCGTGAAATGGGTGTGGGAAGGGGAGAGAGGCGGTGGTAGAGAGAATAGGGTTTGGGGAAGGGAAGTAAAACACGGGGAAAGGGGACGACGGTGGAAACGAGAGGAGGAGAGAGAGAGATTGAGAGAAAGAGAATAAGTGAGGAAAAATAATTTCATTCAAAACTAATTCCAACCCTAGCTAATGGGGTGCCTTTATAGAGACCAAATCCCCCCAAACAAGCAACAACCTTACTATAAATAGAAAAAGAAAAAACAGAAAAGAAAAGATGATAAGGCCTTGTATAACGAGCCTTTTACATAAATAAATGAAAATAAATAAAACAAATGTTCAACTAAAAGAAAGTGATCATGTAGCATCATGCTACATCAACTCCCCCCTGTTGAGAAGAATCTCGCTCCGTCGAGATGGCATCGTGGTAGTTCTGAAGTATATCAGGGTGGAGTTGTTGAAGTTCATCCTCGTCAATCCAGGTGCAATATGTCAGAGGTCGTCCCTTACATTTGACTAGATAGCGACAAAAGAAACCACGTCTAGTCGTCTTATCTCAGATGTCGGCATTATCTTTAATCTGATCGGCATCAGCGGGCCGGTGGTTGGCGTATGCCATCAGCGGGAACTACTGGCTTGGTTGCATCTGTCGGCTCATCTCCGTGATATAAGAAGAGATCTGAAACATTAAAGACTGGCGATGTCTGGACATCTGGCAGTTGATCAAGTAAGTAAGCATTCGGCCCAATCTTCTTGAGGATTCGGAATAGACCAATCTTTCGGACACTCAGTTTTTGGTTGACTCTCAAAGGAAACCTCTCTTTTTTTAGGTGGACCATCACTAATTCTCCAACTCTGAACTCACTCTCTCTACGATGGAGGTTGGCTTGGGCTTGGTATTTCTGGGTCATGATTTGGAGTTTGGCTCGGATTTCGGTATGGATATGGGTTAGGTGTTCGACCCGGTCCTCTGCAGCTGCACTACTCCTCCCTTGCATGGTTGTGGGTGTAAGGTCGAGAAATTGGGTAAGTGGAAAGCCGTACACACTCTCAAATGGCGATTTTCCGGTGGACCTATTAGTGAAACTGTTATACGCGAATTCGGCTTGGGGAAGAATTAGATCCCATTTGGACGGAGAATCCCCTGCAAGACATCGCAATAAATTCCCTAGCGATCTATTAACTTCTTCGGTTTGCCCATCTGTTTGTGGATGATAAGCAGTGCTGTATTGCAAACGAGTACCAAGACGAGACCAAAGCGTGCGCAAAAAATGACTCAAAAACCTGGTATCACGATCCGAAGTGAAAGAACGAGGTACACCATGCAATCGAACAACATCATGAAAAAACAAATCAGCGACATGAGATGCATATGAGGTTTTTTTACATGCAATGAAGTGTGCCATTTTAGAAAATTTGTCTACAACCACAAAATTAGAGTCAACTTTCCGTACCGTGAGGGGTAAGCCTAGCACAAAATCCATAGTGATGTCTTCCCAGGGTCGCAGAGGAATCGACAGAGGTGTATACAACCCAGTGTTCTGCTATGGCCTTTGAATTTCTGACATGTTTGGCATTTTTGTACAAACTTTGTAACATCCTTTCGCAATTGCGGCCAATAAAATCGCCAAGGCCCTAAATGTCGGTTTCGGTCACCATTTTGGTATCGACCAAAACAGAATTTCGGTGGAATTTCGACTGGAATTTCGGTCATTTCGGTAATTTTTTGTACTAGGACCCCCATATTTTGGTCATTTCGGTTGAATTTCGATTTCGACTGGATATCGATATTCGACAGAAATTCGACCGAATTTCGCTGAAATTTGAGGCATGAAAATCGCTCCTGGAGAAGGGTCAAGGTCTTGTCCCTTCCAAAGTGTCCAGCTAAGCCACCGTTATGCAGTTATGAAATTAGGTTCTCTCGAAGAGAAGTGGCAGGAATGCACGGTTGGTGGGCCTTGAACAGAAATCCCTCATGAAGGACATAGGTGGTTGTCGGATCCTGTCCAGTATCAACACACTCTGCATAAGCTTGTCCGAAGTCAGGGTCAGTGGGGTAGAGATCCTTGAGTGCGTCAAATCCTGTTGTGCTGGCGGTCATTGTGGTCAGGGCATGTGCTCGTCTGCTCAAAGCGTCGGCCACACGATTCAGGGTTCCTGCCTTGTGCTTGAGATGGAACGTGTATTCTTGGAGGAAAGTAACCCATTTCGCATGACGCTTGTTAAGGGTTTTCTGTGAGTTCAGATATCTTAAGGCTTCATGAGCAGAGTTAAGGACAAATTCACGTTGGATGAGATAATGCCTCCAATGCTTGAGAGCTTGCACCACGACATAGAATTCGACATCATAAGTGGAGTACCGTGATCGAGCTTCATTCAACTTCTCACTGTAAAATGCTACAGGTCGTCCTTCCTGACTCAGGACGACACCAATCCCAACATGTGAGGCATCGCAGTCAACTATGAAAACCTTGGAGAAATCAGGAAGTGCCAAGACGGGGGCGTTGGTCAACTGATGTTTTAGCTTTTCAAAGCTGGCTTCTGCTTCAGGAGTCCAGGTGGGTGCACCTTTTCACGTGCAATCGACTAGCGGGGCCGCACAAGTACTAAAGATTCGGATGAAACGTCGATAGAAGGAGGCCAATCCCAAGAAACTGTGAATCTCAGTGAGGGTTTTGGGCACGGGCCAGTTTTGAATGGCCTGAATCTTGGAGGGGTCAACTTTAAGTCCATCGCCAATGACAATGTATCCTAAGAAGAGGATCATGTCAGACATGAAGGAGCATTTCTTAAGGTGGATAAACAATTGTTGGGCTCTTAAGGTTTCGAAGACTTGTCGCAAGTAGGCCAAATGGTCGTCTTTGGTAAGGCTGTAGATCAGTATGTCATCGAAGTACACCACCACAAATTTACCAATGAAGGGTCGCAATACATGATTCATGGTTCGCATGAAGGTGCTGGGAGCATTAGACAGGCCGAAGGGCATTACGGTCCATTCATAAAGGACCTCTTTGATCTTAAAAGCAGTCTTCCACTCATCTCCAGGTCGGAGGCGAATCTGATGGTACCCACTGCGAAGATCCATTTTGGAAAACAATTTGGCACCCGATAGCATATCGAGCATGTCATCAAGGCGCAAAATCGGAAAACGATACTTGATCGTTATCTTGTTGATAGCACTATTATCCACACACATCCTGCACGTGCCATCCTTTTTCAGTGTAAGTAGAGCAAGAACGACCATTGGGCACATACTCTCTCGAACATACCCACGACGTAGAAGATCGGTGACTTGTTTGTTCTTTTCTTCGTGCTCCATTGGGCTTATCCGTTAATGCGTCAAATGTGGTAGGCTTGCTCCAGGAACTAGGTCAATGTGATGCTGAATGTCTCGCAATGGGGTAGTCCCTCAGGTAATTCTTCAGGCATAATGTTAGAAAACTCCTGAATGATGGGCTTCACCTCAGATGGAATTTCGGGTGTAGTCGCTTCTTGTTTGACTACCTCACGTCCCATCAACGCGTGAATAGTAGAGCTCTCCTGAACTTCACGTTGGAATGTCTGGGCTTGCATCAACAATACTGGACCAGTAGTCAAAGGTTTTGACGGTGGAGTATTTCTACCAGATGATGCGGTCGCGGATCAGAGGGTAGCCACCTGTCGAGGGCTAAGGGCTTCGCGTTGTGGTCTAAGGGTCACACGCACCTTGTCTATGAGAAATGAGTAAGTGTTCAATTTTCCTCTGTCCTCAGTGTCTCGATCGAACTGCCAAGGTCTCCCAAGTAGTACATGACAGACATCCATAGGGGCTACATGACACCACACCTCGTCTTTATATGAAGGCCCAATCGAGAAGCTAACGAGACTCTGACGGTGGATCGGAAGTTGAGTGCAACCTCGAAACCAGGCCACACTGTAAGGTTTCTCGAGTGGTTGAGTTGGTAGACCCAACTTATCGACCATTTCTTGAGATACGAAGTTCTCAACGCTTCCTCCATCAATGATCAACGAACAGGGATGCCCCCTGAGGTGCAGGTGGTTCGGAATATGCTGCGTCGCAACCAACTATTAGCGTCATTGGCAATGGGTGTAAACAAGATGTTTGTGGGTGTGCTGTCTGGAGCGATAATGTCCTCATGTTCCATTAGCAGGAAAGGTCCGGACACATCTCCATCCACTCCCAGAAGCTCATAGTCATCAGCTTTCGTGGTGACAGTAGTCAAAGCGGTATGATCCTCTTCAGGTGGTTCCTGTTGGTCAGGGTCAGGGTCTTCAAGGTCTTCGACGATGCATAAATGGGCGGGCCTAGCCTTAGGGTTTGGGCACTCTGCCGTGCGATATCCCTTTTGATAACATCGGAAACAAGTATCAAGTCCTACAACAGGTCGACTCCCCAAGATGCCTGGTCCGGGGTTTCCAATAGATGGTCGGGTGACGACAGGAGTTGATGGTTTGGCTTGGGATTTACCTGTAACAATCGATGAGAAAACTATCGGTTTGGAGGTCGCCATCGGTGAACTAGTGCGTGGGACGGAGTTCACAGAAAAAGACATCCTCCTTGTCCGGGCCTTAGCAAGCTTAGTCTCAGCCCGTTTAGCCTGCTTGTAAGCTTCGTCGACGTCTCGACAGTTGTGGAGGTAGAGTTCTTCCTAGATAACTTGGCGGAGTCCTTGCATATAGCGGGTGACTTCCTGGACTGGACAACATGATTGTACGTGATCACTTTCTTTTAGTTGAACATTTGTTTTATTTATTTTCATTTATTTATGTAAAAGGCTCGTTATACAAGGCCTTATCATCTTTTCTTTTATGTTTTTCTTTTTCTATTTATAGTATGGTTGTTGCTTGTTTGGGGGGATTTGGCCTTTATAAAGGCACCCCATTAGCTAGGGTTGGAATTAGTTTTGAATGAAATTATTTTTCCTCACTTATTCTCTTTCTCTCAATCTCTCTCTCCTCCTCTCGTTTCCGCCACCCTCCCCTTTCCCCGTGTTTTACTTCCCTTCCCCGAACCCTATTCTCCCTACCACCACCTCTCTCCCCTTCCCACACCCCTCTCACGCCGCCAGCATCTCCCCCTCTTCTCTCCCCGCTTCTCCCTCACTGGCCGCGGCCCTCCTGCGCGCCAACCCTCGCGCTGCCGCCTTCCCATCCTTCTTTCCTCCTTGCAGCTCGCCCTCTCCATCGCGCGCCTGCTACCCTTTCTCCCCATCCATTCGCCGCCTGCCGCCTCTACCTTCCCTTTCCTCATTCCCACCCCCATCGTTACTTACCGATGCCCAATCGCGCCTCCTCACGCGCCCGCAACTCTTCGGCCCCTTCCTTCCCACCCCCGCCGCCACAGTCTCTTGCTCCCCATCGCCCAACCCGAACCCCCATCGCCCGCCTCCCTATTCGGCCGACTTTCCTACTCTCTAATCCCAAGTCCAACAGCCTAAAACCCCTCCCCGTTCATGCCAACGTTGCCGCCAGCCAGTTACTGTGTAGCCGCCGCCCCGAGCACCCCTGTCACAACCCTCCCGTGCCGCTGCAAGCATCCCAGCCCGTGAGTTTGACGCCGACCAGGTGTGAAACGAGCCGAAACTCCCTGCCGGTTGTGGTAAGAGTGCCTCTTACATATTATTCTATATGAGTGTCATTTGTAGTGTTAATTGATATATTGCTGCTTGGTTTGGTGGAGTATTGAGATTCCTAGTTATTGCGACATCGCTGTACTTTCCCAGGAACGTTTAACTATTCGACTTGCCCTGAATTTGTGGTGAAATCTGTGCTAGAACTCGAGTATTTGTTGTCATTTGTTGCTGATTTTTCCAGGTGTCTTTTTATCACCAGTTAATTCATCGCATTTCGACCTCCAGAGTTTTCACCTTGCATGCCATTTTATTTGTTTCAGTCATTTGGTCCTTTAGCACAAATTTTAGGGTTGCACTTTAGTTTGCATCCTAGCAATTCCAACTAGGTTGCATCAATTTGGTATCAGCGCATATCGATCCGTTTCATTTGTTTTATTGTATAAAAGAAAAAAAAGAAAAGAAAAGATGATAAGGTCTTGTATAATGAGCCTTTTGCATAAATAAATGAAAATAAATAAAACAAATGTTCAACTAAAAGAAAGTGATCACGTAGCATCATGCTGCATCAAGGGCCATATGTGTCTATTGATTTTCTCAATGGATACGTGAGGTTTGGGGCTCCTTATATAACCTCCAGAGCCTTCAAGTCCCACCACTAGTAGATGTCGGATTAAACACTGGGATGGGGTAAATGGATCCTAGATGTATCCATTTGCCCATCTACAACACTTTTGAGGTAAATAAGTATACTATTTTGGTTTTGTAAATATTCCATTTCTGGACACTTCGAGAAAATAAAAAAAATAGAAATTTGAAAACTACCTTATCACCTTGATGTGGTCGAAATTATTCAGATTCTTGTTCTTGAGATGCCTCAGCTTAAGACCATTAATCACATGCCAAATATCAAGAAAGGACTAAAGGAGGCATGCACTTCAAAGAGACAGCCGCGTCAGGACAAAGAAATAAATGTAAAGCATATTCTACCGCAACTACTGTGAATGCAATCAACAATCCTCCAAGCAAAAAGAAAGACATGAGGGCTAGGGATGTCATCGGGTCGGGTTTGGGACGGGTATTACTATTCCCAAACCCATACCCATTTATAATATCACTACCCATACCTGCCCATTTATTAAACGTGTAATTTATAGCAGATACCCATATACCCGTCGGATACCCGTGTACCCATTGGGTACCCATATCTTTGACATGATTAATCTTACGTTGTTTATAAATATATGCAAGATTTTGACAGATAGAAGAAATAAAATGAGATAGTGTAATATGGTGATTCATAAAAATGTGCAATATATAGAGAATAATTGAATGTTTATATATTTTAAGTGTTTAACTCTTTTGTGTTGATAGTTTTTATTTATTAAAGATACAAAAAGTTAGTTGAATATGAATACATGGACGGATAGGAGAAAATTGAGTTGGATATTTATACATGTAGATCGATACATATTAGATATGAAATGAATTTGGGTCTAGTTTGATTAAAATGCAATATACACATCTATCTTTATATATATATATTCGAGTTTGAGGCGGGTTCGAGTATCTACAAGGCAATCCCAAACCTATACCAATACCCGCATGGGTAGTCAATTCAAAACCCAAACCCGTCCAAAACAAAATGGGGCGGGTTTCGGCTCTTTAAATGGGGCAGGTTTAGGTCGAGTACCCAATGGGTAAACCTAGATTGACATCCCTAATGAGGGCTCCTCTTGTCAGATATCAGTTGTTCGACCAAGATTCGATCGAACCCTTCTTGATCAATTAACATAATGCCTAGTTCACTACTCAAATAATTTGGTTGGGACTACTCAAGTCCACAAAATTGATTCTGCAGTTTGTGGATACATCAATCAAGCGGGCCCGATTAATGATGTCATTGTCACCATACAAGGGATGCAATTCCCTGTGGGCTTCATTGTATTTGACATGTATGCCTCACCTCCTCTTCTGCATACCCTAATTATACTTCGACATCTGAAGCAGTGGTGGATTATGACACTAAACTGATTACTTGTCTATCTAGCAGTAACAAGGTTCTTATTGAGACGATCCAAGTGCCTAGACTATCAGAACCTGCATAAGATGAAAGTTCGACAACAAAACAACAAACAGAAGACTGCGACTTTCATGTAGAAATCCGCGATACAAATTTGTTTATGGATGATTTTGAGACCTGCAAATTCCTCTCCACGGAAGAAAGTGTGGATAACACGGTCGAGTTTCCGAAATCTGATCATTCTACCATCAAGTACTTGCTAGCCAAGAAGGATACCAAACCAAGACTGATCAGATGTATCCTTCTACTCCAGGAATCTGATCTTGAAATCCGTGATAAACCTGGAGTTAAAATGTAGTAGATCATCTTTCATGACAACCAGAGCCAGACACTCTCAAGCAAAGCCTGATACTGATAAGGGAAACCTTTCCGGATGAAGCAATTTTGTCAGTTACCTCACTCCATAAGATTGGCGGAAGCTGAAGGTTGACAAGTTTTTATCGGGTATTCAGTTTTACCAATGGGAGGATCCTTATCTCTTTGTGAGGCGATAGATTGCATCTGCCGGAGGTGCATTCCTCAGGAGGAAGTCCAATGTGTTTTCGAAAATTGCCATGCCCGAGTATCAGGAGGACATCATTCTGGGAGAAAAACAACAACAAAAGTGCTTCAATGTGGCCTATGGCCGCCTGCTCTATTCAAAGATGATGAAGAATTTGTAAAACGATGCACTGACTTTCAGAAAATGGGTGTAACAATTGGAATGAGAGATACAATGCACCTGAAGTACATTCATATTTCAAACGTATTTGATGCGTGGGGCATTAGCTTCATGCGCCCATTTCCTGACAGTAAGGGATTGAATATATTTTGCTCGTTGTCGATTATGTAAGTCGTCAGTTGCATTATCTGCCGGTTTCTGAAAGAGAACATCATTGCGAGGTTCAAGATCTCCAAAATTCTGACATCAGATGGTTATAGCCATTTCATAAACAGAGAAGTGGAGAAGTTGAATCAAGAATATTACATTGAACATCGTGTCGATTCTTCATACCACCCACAATCCAATGGCCTGACAGAATGCTCAGTTCTTTGGGCCTATCGGAGCATGTACAAGTCACCTTTGGGAATGTCTCCCTATCGCCTAGTCTATGGCAAGCCATGCTATTTACCCGTGGAATTATTTCACAAATCTTTATAGGCAATTAATGTTTGTAATTTGGATTCCAAGAAGGCTAGCAAGAATTGAAAGCTAGATCTGAATCGATTACTTGAATTATGTGACTATACATATGATAATTTGGGTCAGATGTTTTGGTTGTTTGATGCAAAGTTGAAACTCTTCCCAGGGAAGTTGAAGAGCAAATGGACCGGGCCTTTTATAGTGAAGCATGTGCATGACAATGGAAGTATTGTGATATCCTGTTTGTCAACTGACAAACAACCATTTGTGATCAACGAGCAACTACTGAAGCCATATCTTGAACATGATATGTTCCTGTCTGTGGTTAATTCTATACAGGTAGTTTATGATGAAGAGCTTCAAATCGCAACACTGTGCAATCTCATAAAGCATCCAAATTTTTTTTTGATTTGATCAATCTTTTTCTTCTTTTTATTTTTTATTATTTCATTCTTCCGAATTGTTATACTTAGGATATGCTTCATCCTATGTATAGATATTTTGACTATACTTAGGGATATTTCGCCCTAAGTATAGGAGGAGACATGCCGAGCCGATGATTTACTTATTTATTCCCCTCGACCTCCCTGCTTTGTACACATACTACTGTACTTATTTATTTCTTTCCTTTGATTGAATAAAATATTTTGAAAAACTATTTGCAAATGGTTTTGAAAAATAATTGTAAAAATACTTTTAAAACTCTATACACACTGTTTGAAAAATCTTTGCAAAATGATTTTCAAATTTGGAAATGTTTGCAAAAAATCATCATCAACAACAACAACAAAGCCTTTTCCCTCAATTAAGTAGGGCCGGCTACATGGATTCCTCGCCTCCATTTAGATCTATCTTGGGTCAATCCTGGGCTTATATCCACAAAACTAAGATCCCTTCGTGTAGTCTTTTTCCAACACTTCTTCGGCCATCCTCGCCTTTTTTAGCCGGCTCAACATGTCAACACTCGCATCTCCTAACTGGTGCATCAGTTGATCTTCTTTTCAAATGACCAGACCATCTTAAGCGGTTTTCTCGCATCTTATCCTTGATCGGAGCTACACCAACTCTCTTTCTCATTGCATCATTCCAAATCCGATCTTTACGTGTGTTTGTGTGTCCACACATCCACCTTATTATTTTCATTTCTGCTACAACCATTCCCTGCACATGTCTATGGTTCAAATTATTTTCCAAAAAATATTTGTCAATTTTTTTTTCAAAAATGTTTGCATAAAAAATATCAAATTATTTTCAAATAAATTTTTTAAAATAATTATGAAAATTTTTTGAAGTGATTTTGAGAACCTTGTATTCCTTCAAGCAAATAAAAATCTTTACAAACATAGTATAGAAGCCTATAAATAACCACTATCTTAATTTATGGAAATATCTTGAGTGAATTTCATCAACCTAATTCTTGTAAATAACAAGACGCACTCCCGTCTAAATATCGGTACATAATTATTTGACTAACTTTTTTGTTTTTCAAAAATACCTAAAAACATGCAAAACCAAAAACCTATAAATTTTGCAAAAAGGTTTTCAAATACTTGAAAAAAATTGTAAAACTTTTCAAAATTATATAAAGAATTCAAAATCAGGAAATTGCTTCATTAAACTATTTTCTTGCATTATACTTACCTTAGGAATTCTTCGGTATAATCAAGATAATTAACCCAGCCAAAATACAGTCTGAAGATTGGAGCTTGTAATATACCTTAATACACTTAATTTAGAAAAACCCATTGAGGCTTGGATTTGGGGTACTTCAGGTCGCCTTGGCTTAATTCTTTAGATTCCGTGAGACTATGTTTACGAGTCGAGTCAATGTGTCTAAATAGTTACCTTCATATCGTCCTTAAGACTCTTGAGACAGTGTCTTGATCAAAAACCTCACACTTTACACTTGGCTCATTCCAGATGGATTGTTGAATAATCTTGGACGCTAAGTTAGGATGATGCTTGGCCGCATTATCAAAGGTAGCTCATGAATCATTCTTGGGTATTGCCGGAATCGGTGCTCTTACCCACTTCTTTTGGTAACTATGATATCTAAAGACTGGTGATGGATTGAGATAATTCTTCGGAATGGTCTGCCGACGTAACTTTTTTAATACCCCCTAAAAATGGATGGACTAAAAAGATGCTATATCCGACATGGCGCAAACAAAAATGCGGAGGTTGTGCAAAGTCAAAGAAAATATCAAAGAAGAAGCGCATACCAAAATCCCACCAAAAATTGAATCTTAGAAAAAGCATGCTTCTTGGTGAAGACTCTTCACAAGGGATTGTAGACTACATTAGTCCATTCCCACTTCTTTTCTCCTTCTAGCTTCTTACTTTATTCGGTTGTAAAGACCAACAACACATGACCTCAAAAGGGAATATCAATCTCCACGAGGACGAGTTACCGGAAGAGCAGACTCCTTTTGGTTCAATGGTTTGTCTGGGAAGAGCTGAACAATTTATACACATGGTTCTATCACTTCAAGTGCAAGAGTACGCGATTGAGATGATAGTTCTTACCTGACTATGAATTGGACTGGATATAGAATTATGGAACTTAAGGGTTGAGCCACACTTCCTGACCTCAATGCGGTTCTGAAGACACAAAGAATCCAAAGGTCTTCTCTGAACTACAAACTTTGACTTTATTAAGATAAGTTTAAAAGTCGAATTTCCAGGTTCTTTCCTTTTCTTTCTTTTATTTTCTTTCTATACTTATAAGCTTAACTGTTTGATAGGCACTAGAAAAGGCAAGTATAGGACGTTGAGCCACACTTCCTAACCTCATATTAGCATTAAATCCGTATTTAAATGCATGTATATATCATTAATTTCTCAATATAAACACTGTAAATTATACAAAATACTGAATAAAATATTGTATTTAATTCTAAAATAAAACATAAAGGAAAGAAAATAATAATTATGTGTTAAAGTTACTGAGTGATCCTAAAGCTCCAGACATGTCATCATGTTGGCTTTTGGTCGATAAGGAATAACGTAGGGGGAGATAGGACAGTAGAACTGTACAAAAAGACACAAAAAATCACACACAGAACCCTAATTTAATTGGCCTAGTAATTGCTTTTTGGGACCCATTTTAATTAGTTATTTTTACACCTCAAATAACAAAACCCTCAACATGAATATTGTAGATAAAAATACATTTAAAAAATACAAATATGATTTCACCGAAAAAAGTTGCACAGTGTGCCCGAGACACAAAATAAAAAGCCGCAAATAAAACTTTCCAACTTGTATCTTCTCCATACTGCATCAAATTTGATCAAGCTCACCATTAATTGTATATAAAATTAAGATGCAAAAGTTTGATTTTGTTAAGATGCAAAAGTTTGATTTTAAGCCCTCATCGTGTATAATATCAATATATTTATTCTTCATATTTTTAATTTCTTATATTTGTATTAAATTGTAAATATTATTTAGAACGCATGTCCGCAATTAAAATGAAATATAATTATTAAAATAAAATTAAAATAAATCAATTACTTCAATACGTAGATGAAATATACCTATATATACCTATATGAATATGTACATAATTATTTAAGTACGTGAATAAACTCATAAAAATAAAATAAAAATACTTAAATATGTAACTAAATAAGTCAAATATATATAATATGTAATGAAATATATAATACAAATTAAAAATGAAATACAAATATACATGTTACATGTAAAAAATAACTTATAATAAATAACTTCGAAAACATAAATAAAAATATGTATAAAATACTACATAAAATTATTAACATTTTTTGTTTTTAATCTAAAATTAATTAATTTATTAATTAAACATTTTTACATGAATTTACAATCATTTTTTACTCATTTCCTGGTTTATCCACGTAGACCAACCAGGGATCTTCAAACATGGACCAGAGATCAATCGTACAGCCTTCACGGGTCACCCTGTCAGAACTCACAGACACCTTATTTTCTTCATTTTCTCACGCCAAGCCCACTCCTCTCTTCTCGAGCTCCGTCCATAATGTACTTCGAGCGACCTTGACCTTCGTCGACCATCCCCTGTCCACCAACCCAACTCCTATAAATCTACCTCGTTTTCTACTTTTTGAGTTTGATCCCTCCCTCGGAGATTTTAGCCCCTCAGATCTACCTTTTACCCTTGTTGTTGGCGACAAGAGCAATAGTGCGGTGGTTTGCAGCGAGGAAAAGACCGGGAGGGAACGATCGAGCCACCATCAAATTCATCGTCAACAGCTATTCTAGGTAATCTTAGGCCCTAAATTCTATTTTTCGCTTTTAATTTTATGTTTTAGTTCTTAGTTATTCCAAATCCGTCATCGTTTGACTGTGCCTCTGCCGAGTTTTCTTTCCATTACTCTCCCTATCAAGTTCTCCACGATTTCCTCCACTTGACCAACCTAGATATGGGAATCATGCTTCCTCCACTACTCTCTGTCAAATGTTCGTCGCATTCCACCTTCGCTTCATGCGGTAGCTTCAGCTAGTAGCTAAAGGAGTAGTCCTCGAGCTTCCTAATCTTTTGATGCAGGTTGCGGCTTTTGCGTACCCCTCTGGAGTTAATGAGCAACCTGGAAGTGCTTCATGTCACTTGGAATGCAAAGGACCTCCATATCTTCGTCCGAGTTGCCTCAGTCCCATAGGAGGAGCCCTGCACGCGCGGAATAGCCCCACCATTGTGAAGCAGGCATCGGATCAAAGCGGCATCGAAGACCCTTCGATCCTCAACGTAGCACAAGAACGGTTGGATCCATCAGGCATAGGTGGGGTAATTTGCTCAAAACCCCCTCTTTCTTTTGTATTTCGTAATTAGTCTTGTAAATATTTTATTACGTGTAAAATTAAGTAGAAAAATACAACAAAGCCCCGAAACTTTTTGTTATTTGCAAGCGAGTCCCTTCCCTGAACAGCTCACGTGACCCCCCACGTGCGTTAGGTATTTTATGCTTGTAACCCTCCAGCCTTGTATATTACATTTTAATTTTAGAATTAAATTGTCGTTTAAAAGTTATGGTGTTTTTGCACATGCCGCCTTGCTTTTGTTTTTATTTGCTTAAATTCCCATGCCAACTTGTTTTATTTTAGTTAATGTTTTTCTATTTTCTAAATGTGGAGAAGAGAGACAGAATGGGATATCTATTCCACAGGGCTAGGGTCTCTTATATATAGAGAAAACTTTAGAGAGTACTAGAGGAAAAATACATAAATACCCCTGTGGGGTTGCAGAACCCGAAGGGTTAAAGGTTACGGAACCCGAAGGGTTAAGTGTTACGGAACCCGAAAGGTTACAAATATTATTGTAATAACACTCCCCCTCAAGTTGGAGCATATCTGTCGATCATACCAACTTGGATACTAAGTACATTAGACACTTCCTTGGAAGTTCAGTGGAGATGTGTGGAGTGCTGATTCGTCCTTCTTGTACTGCATCACGAATAAAATTGCAATCAACTTCAATGTGTTTTGTCCGCTTATGTAAAACTGGATTGGTGGCGATGTACGTGGCTGACTTGTTGTCGCAGTTTAAGGGTACGGGAGTGGCGATTGACATGCCAAGTTCTGTTAGGAGAGAAACAAGCCATGTGATCTCACATGTGGCCTGAGCCATTGCCTTGTATTCTGCTCTGCACTAGATCTGGATACCACTGCATGCTTCTTGCTTCGCCTAGTGACAAGGTTATCCCCAACAAACATGGCTTATCCTGTAGTAGATCGGCGGTCCTCAGGAGAGCTAGCATAGTCAGAATCTGTATAGACAGAGATATTAGTGTGTCCATTCACCCCATAGAAAAGTCCACGTCCGGGAGATTCCTTCAAATATCGAAGGATCAAAAGAACATCTTGCCAGTGACTTTAAAGAGGCTTCTCCATGTATTGACTGGCTCTGCTCACAGCATATGATATATGTGGCCTAGTAACAGTGAGATAGAGTAATTTTCCCACTAAGCTTCTGTATCGTGTTGCATCCTCAATTGCTGGATCAATAGATGCTGAATATTTTCTTACTTCTGCAGGGATGCCAGATGGCTTGCTTCCAAGAAGTCCTGCCTCAGTCAGAATATAGAGACAATATTTTCTCTGTGAAAGATGGAGCCCCTTTGTATTGCGTATTACTTCAATGCCAAGAAAGTAACGAAGTTGGCCGAGATCTTTCGTGACAAAGACCTTCTGGAGGAAGGCCTTGGTTTCTTGAATACCATCTACATCATCTCCTGTGATAACCATATCATCAACATAGACAGCAAGGATAATCGTGTCAGTAGACCGTCGTCTAACAAAGACAGATGTTGTTCTCTGAAAACCAAGTGTGTTGATCTCTGTAGTGAGCCTGTCCAACCATGCCCTTGGGCTCTGCTTCGGGCCATAAATGGCCTTGCATAGTCGACTTTCATGCTCCCCCTCGAATACATACCCCGACAGTTGCATCATGTAGACCTCCTCCTCAAGATCACCATAAAGAAAGGCGTTCTTCACATCAAGTTGATAAATGGGCCAAGCCTTGTTGGCAACAACAGAAAGAATGGTACGTATCGACCCCATTCTGGCAACAGGCGAGAAGGTCTCAAAATAATCAACTCCAAAGGTTTGTGCAAAACCTTTGGCAAAAAGTCTGGCTTTCAACCTGTCAATAGAACCATCAGGCGACTGTTTGGTCGTGAAGACCCACGACATGCCATAGGGCGAACTCCCGGGGGGGAACGGCACAAGATCCTACGTACCTCGGGAGGTAAGTGCATCCATCTCCTCATCCATGGCATGTCGCCAACCTTGATCTTGCATTGCCATGAAATGATCTCTTGGAACGGTAATAGCATTAAGAGCATCTGCAATTCTCTTGTCACAGTTAGATAAACTATTTGTAGAAGTAAAATGTGACATGGGGTGATACGTATATTTCCTTTTTAGCTTGCGTAGAGCTATAAGAAGCTCCCTTGGTATATCCGAGACAACAGTGGGAGCACTCGAAGTGGTCATATCATCCTACATAAAAGGGACATGCAAAGGTACATACACTGGTATAGAAGGTATAGAGGTACGATGGCGAGTGTAGACGATTGGTGGTGGAGGGAGGTCCAGAGGAATGTCACATACAGTCATTGTGAAATAACTTGTTTGCTCAAAGAAGGTGACATCACCTGATGCATAATATCGACGTCCAACAAGATCATAGCGGCGATAGCCTTTCTGGGTACGGGAGTACCCAAGAAAGACGCATTTGATTGCATGAGAGGATAATTTGTCGGCTGCATGAAAGTTATGAAAAAGGCAATACAACCAAAAATTCGCAGAGGTATAGGAAAAGGAGACTCGGTAGGATAAAGTAAGGAAAATGGAGTTGCCCCTTTGAGAACTGATGAAGGAACACGGTTGATGAGATACACTGCAGTAAGGATATCATCTCCCCAGTATTGTTTAGGAACATTCTTTTGACTAAGAAGAGATCCGGTAACATTTAGTAAGTGTCGGAGTTTCCTCTCAGCTATACCATTCTGTTGTGAGGTATATGGACAGTTCCTTGGGATGCAAAGAAAGAGGTCAAGTCATGTTGCGCTAACTCAAGAGTATTGTTGGTACAAATGATCTTAACAATGCTAGAAAAGTAAGTTTTAACATATTGAAAGAAATTTATGACAATCTGATTAATCTCCGAATGCTTCTTTATTAGATAGACCCAAGAAGATCGACTATAATCATCAACGAAAACTATAAAGTAGCGATGATCAGTTAATGTGCGTATCGGACAAGGTCCCCAAACATCATACTGAACAAGATGAATTGCAGTAGTACCACGAGACTCAGTATGAACAGGAAATGAAGTTCTATGGTGTTTCCCGAACTCACATGCCTCTCTCTGAAAGGGCTTCAGAGCAGAGAGTTCAGTGGAGATGGCCTTAGCAGAGGGATGTCCAAGGAGATAAATGCAGCACCAACAAAATTGGGGTCTGAGGGTATGCCAAGGTAATATAGGTCGTTCTTCTCATGACCCCCACCAAAAATCTGCCCCGTCCGAATGTCTTGAAAATAACAATAAGACTCATCAAATATCACACGGCAATGAAACTCAACACAAAACTTGTGAACTGACAACCAGCTAAGAGGGAAATCTGAAGCACAGTGAACCCCCCAAAAGTCGGAGTTTCGAAGAGAATTCCATAGTACTGACAGTAGTAATCTGTGATTGAGTCCCATTAGCGACTTGAACTGACTTCACAGAGGTATATGGTATGGAAGAGGTGAGTAGACTACCTTTTCCAGTGAGATGAGTAGAGGCGCCGGAATCAATAATCCCAACTGGAGTAGAAGTGATAGCATAGTTGGCTATTGAACCTGTAGGAGTGGCCAGAGCATCAGTTGTAGTGTTACTAGTGGTGGTAGGCCCTGGAGTTTGAAGGATCTGCGTTAGGCGGGAGTAATCTACATCACTAAGATGAACAGTCTTGCCACTGGAGGTAGGCGTGTTGGACATGCAAGCCCACGACGAGACATTATGCGATAAATGTTATAGCTGTCACAGAATGGGATATCTATTCCATAGGGCTAGGGTCTCTTATATAGAGAGAAAACACTAGAGAGTACAAGAGGAAAAGGACATAAATACCCCCGAGGGTTACGGAACCCGAAGGGTTAAAGGTTACGGAACCCGAAGGGTTAAGGGTTACGGAACCCGAAAGGTTACAAATATAATTGTAATATAATAATTCTAACACTAAAAATAGTAATCATACTCCCAAAGTCATGAAAAAATAGGACTAAGTTTAGGTGTGAATTCACGCCCATATTTTGTTTTGCATTTTTTACGCATTTCCTATTTATTAAAAATAAAAAAGGCACGTTTATTTCCTAATTGATTATAATAAATAAAAAAATATAAAACCCACACTAAAAATTCAAAAAAACCTGTTGTTTATTACTGTATTTTATCACTACAAACCAAAATTTAAAAAAATAACAAGAGAAAACCCAAAAAATAAAAAAACCCCTGATAACCCTAAAATTTTACAAAATATTATCAAAACTAAAAAAAATACTTTTCTGTTCTTTAATTATATATGTACTTATTACTAGAATAAAATTAGTTTGAGAAATTTGAGCCCTGTTTACTATTATTAATCCTCAAAACAATTGGGCCTGTTTAAAAAGTCCCTAATTTTTGATATTTTGATTTTTAAAAATATATAAAAATTAGTAAAATTCAGCAAAAAAATCACAAAAAACAGTATAATATCTTTAAAACATAAAATATTTTATTTTGAAAATTTTGACTGTTAATAGTTGTATATATAATTGTAATTTCCTTTATTGTATTATATACCTATATATTATTTTGTATATTATTAATTTTAAATACCCTAAATATATTTTAAATCCTTTAAAAAATAAATAGGATAGTTCTTTTTGGTGTTTTCTGTTTTTTTGTATTTTTACTATATATTAAATTATATGTTGCCTATATTATATTAAATTACATATATATAGTGATATATATACACTTATTATATGATAAAAAGGAAAAGGAAAAGAAATTAGAACTAAGAAATTTATAAAAAGAAAATAAAAATTTTAAAATAAAAAATAATATAAATAAAAATAGTTAAATAAACAATTAAAAAAACTAAAAAAACCCAAAACAACTTTAATTGAGTGAGTAAATATTGTACATAGATATACATTATTATTTATTTATAAATAATAGTCCCTGCTACACTCACTTATTCCCTGTATTCGACACCTTATTCTACTTGACCACTATATACACATATATTGTAGGGTTTATAATAAATTTCGATCAACATCTATATTTCATTAATTGATTATTTCTCTTGGGAGTTGATTGTTTATTTATTTGGCTTTCATACACGATCACCTCGACGATTGTGCCTTGCATTGTGAATGCACACGACCATCTCTGAATGTTGGATAATCAACTATCCATCCCCAAAAGTTGTTGTCTAGAATAATAGTATTAGTGATGCATCTATGAAAGGTGGAATTGAAGTCTACAATGAAGAAAAAGAGGAAGAAAAATCCTTTCCAGTTGTTGTCTTGGAAGTTCTGGAATCCCCACCCACACAGAATCCTGCTTCTTCGATGCCGATAGCTCTGTCTATGAATCCACCGAACTGTTGCAACCCTTCTCCATTCCTTATGCGCACCACCATCACCACCTGCACTCCTCTTGCACATTTTCCGCATCCCGCAACGATGCCATCATCACTGGAATTGACCCTTGCACCAACCTCGACACCACTACCCTCCAGCCTGTCTCCATTTTCCACCAAACAATTACTGTTGACATCCCTATCTCTCTTACCAACATCACCGACCCTACCCTTCCTTCCCCCGACAATGCCACACCCTACTCGTACACCATCCGAGTTCTCGCAACCCAAATTCCTCTATCGCCAGTTGAACCTCCATAATCACCATCTTGTTCCTCCCTGCTACAGTGGCAGCGTTCGCGCACACTGCATGAGAAGTAATTGCTGCCCTTACCACCAATTGTGATCCCTTTTGCATTGGTGCCGTAGCGGGCTCCATTTGATTTTAATGCGTCGTTGCCACCATGAGATCTCTAGCATCCACTACCGCTGTCGTTTTATGGAAGAAGCCCTAAGCGTTTGAGGGTTCTCTCCAATGAGAATCGTAATCCATAAAATTAGGGATTGAAAATTGATATAGGACATTTCCAGAGATGCCATCCCACCAGAATATCGTTAACAAAAGGTGAAACATTAGAGTAGTTCAATGTTTCATTCATTCACAGTCAATCAAAATTTGAAATTTGTCGCATATCTCTCCCTTCTCTCTTTTAACTCCACGCAATCTTCGCGCTTCTTCGCCAAATCCCTTGTGTCCGACGAGCCTTCTCTCCTTTACCCTTCGATTTCTTCCACCAAATATTTTTCTACCATTACAATTTCAATTTTTCAGCGTTGCAAATTCTCTTTTGCATCATTCCCACTAGTGGATTTTGAGAACCTTCATGTGAGTAAGAAAGGTACGAGCAATTTTGAGAAGGTGTTGAAGCTTCCTTTCTGCTATCCCATTCTGCTGTGAGGTTTCTGACATGAGGTCCGGTGATGGGTCCCTTGAGTGGTAAAGAAAGTTTTCAAATCTTGTTGAATGAACTCAAGAGCATTGCCCATCTTGATAGTTTGAATACATGTAGAGAAAGATGTTTAATAAGCTGAAAGGAAGACTTGACAATGTTATTAATCTCGGATCGTTCCTTGATAAATAGACCCAATAAAACATGTTGTAATCATCTACAAAGAATGCAATGTATCTATGACATGTTCTTTAAATATCAAAATGGACTAAAGAGAAAGGTATTGGTCGACATGTCTCAGTCCTATGCGGAAAAGAAGCCCGATGTTGTTTGCAGAACTGGTAGGCTTTACCCTCAAAATGTTTCAAAGATGACGATTCCGGAAACATTTAAGAAAGAACTTTGGCAGATGGGTAATCGAACTGCAAATGCCATAGGAACATGTCAGTTGACATGGAGATATCACTTGCAAAGATTGAGTCAATGAGGATATCAACGTAGTAAATGCCATTCTTCTCATGCCCCTACCAAAAATCCGCATCGTTCGGATGTCCTGAAAATAGCCGTAGAACTCATAAAAAATCACACGGCAGTTCGATTCAACAAATAGCTTATGAATGGACAATAAGTTCTGAGGAAAATCAGGTACGCAGTGAACGCTAGAGAGCCCGAGCTCCGTAGTCACGGCAATGATAATAGAAGATTGAGCACCTTTGGCTAGCCAAACCAACTTCACAGTAGAAGAAGGTCGAGAAGCGGTCATAAGACCACCTTCTCCAATCAAGTGGATAGATGCATTCGAGTTAATGATTCAGGCTTGTGCTGAGAATGAAGCGGAGTTGGCTTAGTATGTGAAGTAATAGCTAGATGTGTGGTAGCAATAGTCGTCATGGGAGCAGAGTTTTGTTGAAACTTTATCAAACGGGTGATAGAAATCTCCTGATTGTCTACCTACATCTTCGAGGCCCGACACCAGACCATGTAATTCTCTACGCTCTTGAATTTAGAATTCACTAGTACGATCATAGAAGATATAGTGTACATGGATTTGATTTCGGTAGGAATCGATGCCATTATGGTCTGATAGACAATTCAAGAAGTAGAGTTATTTGTTCAATCACACATGTAGATGAGTAGAGAAAAAACTTCAACGTCTGGGAGGAGCTGGAATCATTATGGAAGCAACAAACGAGGGATAGAATTGCCCTGGCAGTAGCAAATAAGGGTTGAAATTGCTATGGAATCGGCCGTTGTAGGTGCCGGTGGCGCTCGAAAACTGTGCAACATGTCTGGGGAGATCTGACAGCACCTACTGTGCAACGGCTTGAATGTGGTTAGGAGGTCTGAGCGTCAGCGTTGGAAGGGCTGGAGGGGTTCCACGGCGTTGCTGGAGGTGGTGGTGGCTGGAGGCAGCAACCCAGTGGTGGCCTGCGGTCTGGAGGCTCACCAATGCTCGTGCGCAGGGAGTCGAAGTGCCTGGAGGGACTCTAGGGGGACCGCTTGAGGGTCCTGGTGGCCGGGCGGCAGCATTGGATAGGCAGACGTTCCCTTGGAGGCGGTGCATTGTGGCAACACCCACGCTTTCAGGCTCGGATAAGCCTATAGGGCGTCAACGTGGGTGTTGCAGTCGTGCATGGCGGCACCCTCAGGAGAAGGGAGTGCCCGTGCTTGGGTGGTTTCAATGGGAGTTAGGTCAAAACACCGGTATGAGACTGTTGCTCTGATACCATGGTCACGAAGGATGATGATTAGCTTTGCAATAAAACTGGCCAGACTCTCTTGTATACGATTCTTGGATGACTTGAGGTTCCTCCAAAGGTCATCACAATAATTCACCTTATTGATATCCTGAGATGTGCTTCCAAGATTTTGGATGATTGTAGGGGGTCTGATTGTGATACTTGATTAGTAATATAATAAAAGAATGGCAACACCTCACGAGGGATATAATAAAAGAAGACAATGTACATGGATTTGATTTCGGGAGGAATGTTAGCAATGTGAGGCCGAGGCGAACCATTCCTACAATAAATGTTATTGTAATAAATGATTTATCAATAAAAGTTATTGATTTTTCTTCACTCCCTTTCTGTGATTGAATGAATGAATGCACTATAAGGTCCCTCTGTACCATGGCCAACTTGATGATCATATAGCTGTTGATTCATTGAATGAATCATAGAGGCTGATGCTTGGATGAATATCTGAGGAGTTAGATAGATGACTCATCAAGCATCATCAAATGATTGTTAAGTGATGATCTCCAGTCTGAGTAAGAGATGGTAATCCTCTCTCATATGACTGATATCTGTCCAACCTCTTGAGACGCAGGTCCTCTGCATGAGAATAGTGATTCGGAGGTGTCAGATTAGTTGAGTCAATGGGTTGACTTAACGAGATCGAGATAACCAAAGACCTATGTTGAATGCTGTCACAACATAGGCATGCATCCTCTGACCAGAGACAGGTGTGTTACTATATGTCTGAGTGTGTACATTTGGCAGACCAATAGGTTGATGACCTAGCCAAGGTCTATATACCGACAAGCTGGTGTGCATGTAAGGACATATGAGTAATACGATCTCTCAAATGGATCATACATGTTCACTTGTGAATCGGACGACATGAGCTCACTAATGAGGTATTGGGACTGATCAAATTCCATGCATGGTCGTCATGCTTTGGAAGCATGGCATGAATTTGAAGGTAAGATATATACTTTGGGAATGCATATGATCTATACCAATTCCCAAATGACCAAGATTGAGAAACTTAATGATCAAACCCTGAAGATGACAATATAAAAGTGATCTATATCTTCAGGATGATCATAGGTCTTCCAGTATGCAGGATGTACAGGTACTGGGAATACATGAGGATGATGTGTCATAAACGATTGTATAACCATGACGCTTCCATTCCGAGGGAGTGATGAAACATTTTTGGATTTTAGTGACTTCTCTCAATAGAGAAGTGACCTAATCTTAGTACATGCATTGGACATTGATTTGAATGAGATTCAGATGCAATGAGAAGATTAGGTCTACGGTCTTGATTTGATCAAGCATCTGTGGGAGGTCCATGAGATCTGGATTTGAGATGTGATCTCAACATCCAAGTCACTATATGTGGAACTATATAATCGCCCTGTCCTTATCTCCAAGTATCTGCGGAGAAAACGCATTATTCTTGAAAGGGTTCAAGAATAATTCCATAAATCTAAGCATTGAGGAATTGATGATTAAATGTGATTTAATCATCTTGATGTGTGTGGAAATTATCCAATATAATTAAATATGATTTAATTATTGTGGATAAGAATAATGTGGATAGAAATATCCAAATATTCATAATATATTATAAATGTGATTTATAATGTATTAGAGAGAGCTAATTATAATTTATATTTGTTGATTAATTATTAATGTGTATTGGATACACATTGTGAAATTAATTGAAAACGTAAATTATATTTTGTTTTGGTTGTGAATATGATTCACAAATTTCCAATGGTAAGATTGCAATATTCTGTAAATTAATTGTGAATTATTTTTTAAGAATAAATCTCAACAAAAGTTGTTGGAAATAATAATGGAGATTTCCATGGAGATTTGCAATCTCATGGGATTTCATGAGATTGCCTCCATATGGAATCATGTGGACGGCTACCAAGTCCTACTTGGATTGGTGGCCGTCCACCGTGATTGACATGGGAGATGTAATCTCCATGTTATTCTCTCCTTATTTGGTTGATCTAATTTAGGATTAAATTGTATTTGATTTATCAAATATATTTGATTTAAATTAAATCATAAATTTGTTGGCTTTTACCAACAACAATCTTGACCATTGGATTGAATATAAATCAATCTCACCTATTGATCTTATATGTCTCATGGATTGAGATCCATGGATCCCAAAACCCTATAAATAGATAGGCATACCATGCTATCTAGGGCTATGCAACTTTGGTGCAAATCTCTCTCTCATTTCCTCTCACACGCCAACTCTCTCTCTTTCTTGGTGGCCGTCCACTAAACCATAGAGGAGAGTTTCGTCGTCGCCTTCGCCATCGCGCCGCTGCTTCGATGTTTTTCGATTCTCCGTCTTCTTGGAGTAGTACGCTCACGAAGAAGACGTTCGATCTCGTACGACGAGATCAGGAGTTCATCGTGCTTGGATCATCTTGTTGGATTGCGAGGATCACGCGGTTCATCCCCGCGTTCGCAAGCGTCTTCTCCGACGATCGGACTTGAGACAGGAGGTCTCTTCTCTTAAAGACTAGATTAACCACGCTTCAAGAGGTATTCCTTATACTTGTTGTGGTTCTACATGAAACGATCCGAGAATCGTTCTTGGATCATGTGGTTTCATCGCATAATTTTTTTTAAAATTCTGCTGCGCAGAACAACTAGTGTGATTAGTCGTTCTGTGTCGTATTCGATACGACGATCACGCTTCCGTGATGCGCTTGAGGATAATACCTTATCCTTCAAGTGGTATTAAAGCCTTAGGTCGAAGGTTTTGGATACGATCTGCAAGCCTAGGATGACTTGGGTTCGTTAAGATCGTGAAAGTTTTTGTCGCATTTGATTTTCGTACGTCTGTTTAGTGAATAAATTTGATCCTGTTTGAATTGTTTAAACACGAATTAATCACTTGTATTTTGTTCCCCATTAAATAAGGAAACCTTAGGATATGGGGTTACGTAATTTGGATTCCGTTTGCTCGAGATATGTTGTTTTAATGAACATGTATTCACTGTTGCGGGAACTGCGAATATTAACATGATTAATGGGTTAATTACTGTTTTGATCTGTCTCGAAATGCGTGAAATAACACTTGGGTTCTGTCCTAAATCAAGTTAGCAATCCTTGAAAATTAAGTTTGTCTAATTTGCATTTAAATTGATTGAGATATGCTAATTTTAGTGAGTAGGGGTCACTGCTGAAATTGCAGTCCTAATCAAGAACCATGTGATTGTCAGTTAGTGAAATTAATTGCTAATTTCATGAAATAATTATGGAAAATATTTGTGAAATGTTAGAAGATGATTATTTCCTTCTTAATTGACTTGGCCTCAACCAATTAATTGATTAGATTTGATCTAGATCATAATTGGAAACACAATCATTAAACTTGATGCTTGAATAGGATTGAGAATTTGTGTAGCGAATTTCCTTATAATAAAAAATGTTTTAATTATTACTATATGCTATAATTTCGGTTGAAGAATCGATGATCATCTCAAGTACAAATTGATCTATTTGGCATTATCCTTTCCTAAGGTGGATATGGTGTCTAGTCATAGGGGTAGCGGGTTGGAACGTATGTGGTCCGTCCCACTCTCGTCGGTACTGGCCATGACAGCGGGTAGGGACTCGATAATGCTGGAGAAAATCAAGGTGTATTTTCTAATTATTAAAATTCGAATCAATACGTACTTTGAGATATTACCATATATATATATTCAAGAAAAACAATCAAGTTTGATGATTGAATTGGATTGATAATTAATTTAATACGATTAAATTGATTATGTCCGATTAAAACACTCTATTATGAATAAAATTATTATTTCCCTTGAAAGAATTAATTATATGAATATTATTCATGATAATTGATTAAAATTTGAATATGAGGTGGAGGATCATATAAGTGACATCCATGGTCTCCCGTCAAGGCAAAGGGTTCCGTCGTTAGGGATTGCATGTGGGAGACGCCTATCCGAAGTGATAGCTCATGTATGCAAGCGCATCTGGATCGGCTCTTTGCTTCTCGAAAGAGTAATGCCGTATCCATAGTGACCCCAATATAGGATCCTCATATTATTGGGGCGATATTGGATTCCCTTTTGACGGTTGGTTCAATTAACAACGGGTCAACATCGCCATAGGGGTGGTGGGCCCGGGTGTTAAAGACCGAATTGGGAAATGCAAGTTGGACTTCCAAGGCGGAATGTGTTCCCGCTTCTCTTTATTGGAGTCGCAGATTCTCATATTATTGGGATGCGACAAAGATAAAGAGGAGATCCCAGTTCTTACTAGAGATGTAGCGGTTATATCTCTTGCTTTGAAAGTGATTAAGGGAATGAACTTTCAAAGTCGACAATGCAAGAATAATTTGATTTAGAATATGCCTTAATCAAATATCATAAATTTGAATATATGTTTATATGTTCTAATATAGTGCATTCTTAATTTCAGAAAATGAAGTCCTTGAACCCACTAAACAGGCTTCTTGAGGTCATTCAGTTCACCGGTCCAAATTACTCAGATTGGATCCGTAATTTGGAGCTTGTTCTCTCTGCTGAGCGCATAAGTTATGTGCTCTCTGAAGACAAGCATGAAAGCCCTAAATCCACGGAAGAAAAAGCATACAATGACAAGTATGATGAAGATCATGTCTTGGCTGAATGTTATATCCTGGGTTCTCTCTCCAATGTTCTTCAGAAGCAACATGTGGAGATGAGCACATGCCAGGAGATAATGCAGAATCTAAAAGATATGTTTGGTGACATTAACCGCACCCAGCGTTACAATATTATGAATGAACTCGTTCGCTGCAAGATGCAGGAATGAACTTCGATTCGAGAACATGTACTCAAAATGTTTGGGTACTTGTCTGAAATGGAGACTCTTGGGGCAAATATGGATCAAAATGTTTGGGTAGTTGTCTGAAATGGAGACTCTTGGGGCAAATATGGATGCAAACATGCAAGCTGACTTCATTCTGCTGTCTTTGCCCAAGTCTTTCAATAATTTTGTGGTTTTATTCCACATGAACAAGTTGGACTTGTCGAATGCTGGTCTTCTTGATGCATTAAAGTCTGCAGAAGATGTAATGAAGAAAGATGGTCCCGCTGGCAGTGCGATGGTTGCAAAGGTCAGAGGGAAGCGCGGTCGGAAGCAAGGTTCTCGGATGGGCCCGGCTCAGAAGAGAAAGAAGAAGAGTCAAGGCGTTGGCTCATCTTCTAGTGCATCCACACTGATAGCGTCGAAGAAATCCGACGTCTGTCACCACTGCAAAAAGCCGGGGCACTGGATGCGTAACTGCCCGGAATACCTGAAGTCGTCAGACAAAGGTAAAGCCCCAACATGTATGAAATCTACTTTCATCATTGAAACTAGCTTTCTCATTGGACGAGAACAAAGTTGGGTTGTAGATTCTGGTGCTTCTGTTTATGTATGCAATTTTTTGCATTTGTTTCAGTAAACTAGATATCTGGAGGAAGGGGAGATAGTCATCCAGATGGGATCTGAAGCAAGTGTTGTAGCAGTCGCCGTCGGGACTTGTCGACTATCATTATCTAGTGGTAGAATCCTTATACTTAAAGAGTATCTTTATATACCTGAAGTCAGAAGGAATTTGATATCTGTATCTAAGCTTGTTAGAAGCGGATACTCATTTCGTTTCTGTAATAAATTAGTCATAAATCGTTATGATAAATATATTGCGGATGGTATTTTGTTTTCTGGTGAACTCTATGAACTGTGCATTGATAAATGTATCATGAATGTTACAGCCACTGATAAAAACCCTAAAAGATCCAGAGAGGATAGAAATCTCTCGAATGAGATTTGGCATCAAATGCTTGATCATTTATCTGTTGATAGGATCAATAGATTGATAAAGGATGGACATTTGGATTTTCTACAGGTTCAACCTTTGTCATCTGCAAATATTGCATTCAGGGTAAAATGACTAGGATGCCTTTCCCTAACAATGTTACAAGAAGCGAAGGTATTATTGACCTAATACGTACCGATGTATGTCGTCCCCTCAGTACCGCGATTCGAAATGGATATCGATATTATTTGACGTTTATTGATGACCATTCGCGATACGGGTTTGACTTTCTGTTACGTCATAAATCTGAAACCTTTGAAAAGTTCAAAGAGTTCAAGGTTTTGGTTGAGAACCAAACCAATAGGAAGATTAAACGGATTCGATCTGATCGAGGTGGCGAGTATCTCTCAGATGAATTCAAGGAATACCATAAGGAGAATGGAATTGTTTCCAATCTCACTCCTCCTGGAACTCCCCAACTTAATGGTGTTGCAGAAAGACGCAACAGGACCATCATGGACATGGTCCGTTCAATGATGAGAAAAGCACATTTACCTCTTAGTTTCTGGGGATATGCAGTAGAGACTGCAATTTATATCCTGAATAAGATTCCTTGCAAATCTGTGCCTAAGACTCCTCATGAGCTCTGGAATGGAACCAAACCTAGTGTTAATCACTTGAGGGTTTGGGGTTGTTTGGTTCATGTGAAGAACGTGGATGCTAGTAAGCTGGAATCTCGCTCTCGTGAGTGTTACTTCATTGGGTTTGTTAAAGATGGTATTGGATACCAACTTTATGACCCTGAGACCTAAAAGGTTTTTGTTTTTAGAGATTTGAAATTTCTGGAGAATGATTGCCTTAAAGGTCAAGACAAGAATGAAGTAGAGGAACTCATTGAATCCCTTGAGGATTCTGAGCTTCCTAGACCAGAAACTGAAGAGATAAATAAAGATGAAACACACATACCTCTTCGAAGGAGTTCGAGGGTGGTTGCCCTACCTGAAAGATATGGATTCCATGTGTCAAGTGAGACTGACATTGATCCTAGTTCATTTGATGAAGCACTCGCGGAGCATGACATGGATAGATGGATGCTAGCAATGAAGTCAGAAATTGACTCCATGCATAAGAATGGTGTATGGACCCTAGAGGATCCACCTAAAGGGGTAAAACTCATTGGGTGTAAATGGATCTTCAAGAGAAAAAGAGGACCCGATGGGAAAGTAAAGACTTTCAAGGCACGGCTCGTAGCCAAGGGCTACGCACATAGAGAAGGCATCGATTACGATGAGACATTCTCTCCTGTGGCTATGCTTAAATACATCAGGAAACTGTTACGTATAGCTGCATATCTTAACTACGACATCCGGCAGATGGACGTCAAGACGGCTTTCCACAATGGATGCCTCGAGGAGGATATCTACATGGAGCAGCCCCAGGGCTTTATAACTGAGGATGACAAAGTGTGCAAGTTGAAGAAATCCATTTATGGGTTCAAGCAAGCTTCTCGTAGCTGGAACATCAGATTTGACGAAATCGTGATGAAACTTGTGTATACAAGAAGCGTAGTGGGAGTGCCATTGTGTTCATCATGCTTTACGTAAATGACATCCTTATCATTGGGAATAATACAAGGATGATGACCAGTGTGAAAATTTGGTAATCCCATACCTTTGAGATGAAAGATCTTGGAGAAGCCTCTTACATTAAGAAGATTCTTGAACGATTCCGTATGGATAGTTTCAAGAAAGGATTCCTACCCTTAAGACATGGTATCCACCTGTCTAAAGGAATGGCTCCTCAAACTGTTGAGGATAAGAAAAACCATGGCTGGATGTCCTTATGCATCAGTTGTAGGAAGCTTGATGTATACCATGATGTGTACTAGGCCAGATATCTGCCATGCAGTGGGAGTGGTAAGTCGTTACCAATCCTGTTATGCAGAACAACACTGGAATGCAGTAAAGAACATATTCAAATATCTAAGACGGACACAAGATTACATCTTGGTCCGTGGAGATGATGATCTCCAAGTCTTGGGATATACAGATTCTGAATTCCAATTGGATATTGATGATCGAAAGTCGACATCAGGGTTTGTATTCTTGTTGAATGGTGGTGCTGTGAGCTGGAGAAGTAAGAAGCATGACACTACTACAGATTCAACAACAGAAGCCGAGTACATTGCCGCATCGGATGCTGCAAAGGAGGCAGTGTGGTTGCGCAAGTTCATCCTGGAGGCTGGAGCTTGGCGTAGTTTCCTCTAATACTCGCATCCCGTTACTCTGCGATAACACGGGAGGCATTTCCCAAGCAAAGGAACCCATATGACATCAGAAGAGCAAGCACGTGGAAAGGAAATACCACATCATTCGGGAGATTCAAAAGCATGGTGACATCATCATCACCAAGGTGGCCTCTGCCGACAACGTTGCTAATCCTCTTACCAAACCTCTGATACAGAAGGTTTTCGACCAGCATTTATTGAGTATGGGTTTAAGGATTGCTCCTGAATGGTTCTGAGGGCTAGTGGGAGATTGTTAGCAATGTGAGCCAGAGGCGAACCATTCCTACAATAAATGTTATTGTAATAAATGATTTATCAATAAAAGTTATTGATTTTTCTTCACTCCCTTTCTGAGATTGAATGAATGAATGCACTATAAGATCCCTTTGTACAATAAGAATTGTTGTTGATTCATTGAATGAATCATAAAGGCTGATGCTTGGATGAATATCTAAGGAGTTAGGTAGAGGACTCATCAAGCATCATCAAATGATTGTTAAGTGATGATCTCCATTCTGAGTAGGAGATGACAATCCTTTCTCATATGGTTGATATCTGACCGACCTCTTGATGTAGGTCCTCTGCATGGGAATAGTGATTCGAAGGTGTCAGATTAGTTGAGACAATGGGTTGACTTAACGAGATCGAGATAACCAAAGACCTATGTTGAATGATGTCACAACATAGGCATGCATCCTCTGACCAGAGACATGTGTGTTACTATATGTCTGAGTGTGTACATTTGGCAGACCAATAGGTTAATGACCTAGCCAAGGTCTATATACCGACAAGCTGGTGTGCATGTAAGGACATATGAGTAATACGATCTCTCAAAGGGATCATACATGTTCACTTGTGAATCGGAAGACATGAGCTCACGCATGAGGTATTGGGACTGTTCAAATTCCATGCATGGTCGTCATGCTTTGGAAGCATGGCATGAATTTGAAGGTAAGATATATGCTTTGGGAATGCATATGATCTATACCAATTCCCAAATGAGCAAGATTGGGAAACTTAATGATCAAACCCTGAAGATGACAGTATAAAAGTGATCTATATCTTTAGGATGATCATAGGTCTTCCAGTATGCAGGATGTATAGGTACTGGGAATACCTGAGGGTGATGTGTCATAAACGATTGTATAACCATGACGCTTCCATTCCGAGGGAGTGATGAAACAGGTTTGGATTTTAGTGACTCCTCTCAATAGAGAAGTGACCTAATCTTAGCCCTTGCATTGGACATTGATCTGAATGAGATTCAGATGCAATGAAAAGATTAGGTCTACGGTCTTGATTTAATCAGGCATCTATGGGAGGTCCATGAGATCTAGATTTGAGATGTGATCTCAACATCCAAGTCACTATACGTGGAACAGTACAATCGCTATGTCCTTATCTCCAAGTATCTGCGGAGAAATCACATTATTCTTGAAAGGATTCTAGAATAATTCCATAAATCTAAGCATTGAGGAATTGATGATTAAATGTGATTTAATCATCTTGATGTGTGTGGAAATTATCCAATATAATTAAATGTGATTTAATTATTGTGGATAAGAGTAATGTGGATAGCAATATCCAATTATTCATAATATATTATAAATGTGATTTATAATGTATTAGAGAGAGCTAATTATAATTTATATTTGTTGATTAATTATTAATGTGTATTGGATACACATTGTGAAATTAATTGAAAACGTAAATTATATTTTGTTTTGGGTTGTGAATATGATTCACAAAATTCCAATGTTAAGATTGCAATATTCTGAATATTAATTGTGAATTATTTTTGAAGAATAAATCACAACAAAAGTTGTTGGAAATAATAATGGAGATTTCCATGGAGATTTGCAATCTCATGGGATTTCATGAGATTGCCTCCACATGGAATCATGTGGACGGCTACCAAGTCCTACTTGGATTGGTGGCCGTCCACCATGATTGACATGGGAGATGTAATCTCCATGTTATTCTCTCTTTATTTTTATTTGGTTGATCTAATTTAGGATTAAATTGTATTTGATTTATCAATTATATTTGATCTAATTAAATCATAAATTTGTTGGCTTTTACCAACAACAATCTTGACCATTGGATTGAATATAATTCAATCTCACCCATTGATTTTATATGTCTATGGATCCTAAAATCCTATAAATAGAGAGGCGTACCATACTCTCTAGGGCTATGCAACTTTGGAGCAAATCTCTTCTCATTTCCTCTCACACGCCAACTCTCTTTCTCTCTCTCTCTTGATGGTCGTCCACTGAACCATAGAGGAGAGTTTCGTCGTCGCCTTCGCCACCGCGCCGCCGCATCGACGTTCTTCGGTTCTCCATCTTCTTGGAGTACTAAGAACACGTTCGATCTCGTACGACGAGATCAGGAGTCACCGTGCTTGGATCATCTTGCTGGATTGCGAGGATCACGCGGTTCATCCTCGCGCTCGCAAGCGTCTTCTCCGACGATCGGACTTGAGACAGAAGGTCTATTCTCTTAGAGACTAGATCAACCACGCTTCACGAGATATTCCTTATACTTGTTGTGGTTTTAGATGAAACGATCTGAGAATCGTTCTTGGATCATGTGGTTTCATCCCATGAAATTTTTTTTAAATTCCGCTGCACAGAACAACTAGTGTGACTAGTCGTTGTGCATCGTATTCGATACGACGATCACGCTTCCGTGAGGCGCTTAAGGATAATACCATATCCTTCAACCATTGTGGTCTGATAGACAGTTCAAGAAGTTGAGTTATTTATTCAATCACGCATGTAGGTGACTAGAGCAAAAACTTCAACGTCTGGGAGGAGCTGGAATCAAACGAGCCTGGCAGTAGCAAATAAGGGTTGAAATTGCTATGGAATCAGCCGTTGTAGGTGCCGATGGTGCTCGAAAACTGTGCAACAGGTCTGGGGAGATCTGGCTGCACCTACTGTGCAACGGCCTGGATGTGGTCAGGAGGTCTGAACGTTGGCGTTGGAAGGGCTAGAGGGGTTCCACGGCAGTGCTTGATGTGTTGGTGGCTGGAGGCAGCAATCCAGTGGTGGCCTGGGTACTGGAGGCTCACCAATGGTCTTGCGCAGGGAGTCGAAGGGCCTGGAGCGACTCTAGTGGGACCGCTTGAGGGTCCTGGTGGCCAGGCGGCAGCCTTGGATAGCCAGACGAGGCCCTTGGAGGCGGTGCAATGTGGCAGCGCCCACGCTTTCAGGCTCGGATAAGCCTATGGGGCGTCAACGTGGGTGTTGCCGCCGTGCATGGCGGCAAGAGTTGCCCTGCTCGGGACCCTCGGGAGAAGGGAAGGCCCATGCTTGGGCTTGGCTGGTGGTTTTAGTGGGAGCTAGGTCAGAACACTGGTATACGACTGCTGCTCTGATACCATGGTCACGAAGGATGATGTTTAGCTTTGCAATAAAACAGTAATTTTGGATGATATGAGGTTCCTCCCAAGGTCATCACAGTCAGACTGCTGCTCTGCTCTTCGATGACATGAGGTTCCTCCAAAGGTCATCACAGTAATTCACCTTATTGATATCCCGAGATGTGCTTCCATATTTTGGATGATTGCAGGGGATGTGATTGTGATACTTGATTAGTAATATAATAAAAGAACGACAACACCTCACGACTTTTTCCTGTTGAAAACGACATCCAAATTGTCATGCATGATGAAAAAGACTGAATGCAAAGATATTTCTTTGAGAAGCGAAGAGAACTCACATATTTAGATGTGATACCTGATGTCTTCTTGATGCATTGAAAATTTGTCAATTATGCACATCACACACGAGTTAGTAGGGATGCATCACTGGTAATATGACTTATGCCGCAGAAAAATCCCCAAAATTGGACACCTGCGTAGTGAATTCAATGATGTCCTTGAACTGACAAAAGTGCCAATAGTAATGAACTTGCATATTTGTTTCAACATGGTTCCTTCATTGGATTTTTCTATGGCCTCTATATTTGTAAAGATTCCCTTCTCCATCTTTATTGCTCACTCCCCTCCTTTTTCCTTCTCCTTTATTTCTCACTGCCCTCCCCACACACAGAGAGAAACAGAAGCTTTAATAAGCATTCCTTCTTAGTCTCTTGTAAACATTGGTATTCAACAATTCTTCTGCTTGGTTGCCAAGGAAGAGCCAGTTGGTAATTCTCTTTTAGTCTTAATGGAATAACCTGTCTAGTTGGTGACCGTGCTGAGATAAGTTTGTCTTTGGTGAGTTAGGTCATGTAGATTACAATTTCATGAATACTCTCTTTCTCTCTCTCTCAACAATTTCATGATTACATTTACATACACCCATACACATGCATACATATATGTAATTTCATCATTGGTAACTTTGAAATTGTAAAATTTCCTGCTTCCTAACATAATAGGAAGTTGGGCCTCTGCGATTTAGTCTATTACTGTATTAGCTACTTTTCTTATCAATTATCTTTGGAAAATATTTAATAGTGTAATGATATAAAAACCTAATATAGCATGTATAAAATTTTCTTTCAATTGTATTGTTGGTGATTTCAACAAATTTGCATCAATGATGAGGCATTAACATCACTAACTTGATGATGAGATCAAGGTTTTTATCATGAACATGTAAACATCATGCTTTTGAAATGAGTGGGGATCAAGATTTCCATTGAGCTTAAGGTGCTTAGTTATGAGCTCTCTAAATATAGGTGATGGAAGGCGTAGGGACTGGGGAGGGGAATGGCTGCAACTGCTGCTTTGCCAAGGATGCCATTCTCGATATTTTTCTACAGATCTATGATTGAACATTGGCATTGGATTTAGATGGACTGGATGGAAATGATTGCGGGGAGGAAGGAGAGGAAGGTGTGGTGCAAAGATGGGGTAAGGGCTATAGGTTTGAGATACAATCAAATGCTAATTTTGGTGCAAAGCCAAATGTGCGGGGTTCGTTGAAATAAGTATTTATCTTAAAAAACCACATTGAATTTTTGAAGTGGAGGATCTATATGCAATTCAGATGACTCAATAGATTGAAGAAGACACAATATAATGCTACTTTTGATGGAATGTTGGGTGAGTGTGGTTCATTGCAATCGAGATTTAAATTTAAAAAGCCACGTTGAATTTTTAAACTTAGACTATAGGAAATTTGGATGACGTAAACCCATGTTTGTTTGATGGGTTGCTCCTGAGCTATCCCCTTGAATTTGATACGTTTCTGGCAAGTTATCATGGGGTTAGCCATGCAACTTGGGAAAAAAACATCAAAGATTTATGTAAAGGGTTCTGTCACGGCCCAAGAAATGATGGCAAAAGAGGTATGAGATTTGTTTACCTGTGTGGTATACATGAAACTGATGTAGATGATATATGTTGGAAACTGATGCATATTGATTTCAGGTTTCTTTTATTGTATTTTTAATTTTTTGATATATTATTGTAGATTCAAGGGATCTATCCTTTGCAGGTGTCCATTAAGCAAATGGTTGTACTATGTGAAGAGGTATGCCTCTTAGATGGGATTGTCGATCTATAGAAAGCCACCATCATGGGAAATGAAACGGCAATAAACTGATATGAATACGATTAGTCTTTGGATATCATAATCCTTATAACATTTGATTTCTTCCTCCAATGGGAGTCCATCCCTTATAAACTGATGTGAATTTGATTAGTTTTTGGAGTCCGCTCCTTTTTCCCCCTAATGGGAGGCTCTGGCATCCTCTTCTTTCCACAACCAAATCTTCCCTCTACTTCCAGCCTTTCCTCCTTAAAAATTTGAGGCACGCCAATTGGTTTAAGAACATGACCTCCAAATCAATGTCACGACTTGGTGATCCTAAACGATACTTGAAGAAAAAGATGACTGAAAGGAGAACTAGAGGTTTCACATCCTTTAATATATAATATTTGAATGATACAGAATCTTCATGCATCATGCTAGTAGAATCTTAATACAATGGTGTGGATGCAATGGGACCTCAACTCATCAAAGAAGAAACGCTAACCAACTCTTCCCAGTTTCAAGCAGGAGAACCACCACAACTAGAACCACTGCCACAAGATCGTTGTGTGAAGATGTCGTTGTCTGCAATAATTGTTTTGATGATCCTCCGCCCATCATTATTGTGGGTGGATCCAGTTGCTGCCCACTGTTGATATTGAGATTGTCACTGAATTGCGACCACTATCAGCAGCGTCAACACCGTCACTAGAAACATTTGTGAATGTTATTTGAACTATGTCGACAATTAACCGACCGTTGTCACCTGCTTGCCTCACCATTTCACCAACATTCTCCAGTTGGCACTGCATAATGCAAACAGGATCTACTATCGCAACAAAAGCTTCTCCCCCTTCTAACATCTACGTCGTATATGCATCGATGTGCTTTGACAGAGTTACTTGAACTTAATGCCTTTGCATGCCTCCCTTCAGATTGCCAATGCGTAACTGCCCCCATTTCACAGTCCTCGTGATGTGATTGCCACCTTATCCTATCCTTCACAAAATCACAAAACTACTCAGCTTTCCCTCTCGCTGGAAAAGCTCACATCACCATCTTACCTTGTTCCTCGTAACTTGATCTATTCAACGAAATAGGAAAAGTTGTCATTACATGCATTTTTCTAGGTGGCGAGAAGTGATGCAACCTGATCTATGAATTTTATCATCCTTTGGATTTGATATTGTTGGAGTATTTGGTAGTGCGCCCATGAGTTGTAGCAGGGTAAATGGATCCTGGAGAAGATCCATTTACCCCATCCAGTGTTTAGTCCCACATCGTCCAGTGGTGGGACTTGGAGGCTCTGGAGAGGCTATATAAGGAGCCCCAGACCTCCTGTATCCATTGAGAAAAAGCAATGAAGCATATGCCCCTTTGAGGGCTTCTCCCGTGGTTTCATCCCGCTCCTCACGGAGTAGGCTTCCACGTAAAATCCCGCTGTCTTTCTTGTTCTTTATCTTTTTCCATGTTCGCTTCCGCATTCTTCATATTTTATAACAGATATCCCTTTTATCCTTTGGTATCTTTCTCCCTCGGAGACTTAGAGTTTTCATGTCTATCAACATCTGCATGTTAAGGAATTTCGTGAATCATGCTAGAAGGTTCTTGGCATATGTTAAGGAATCTTCATGCGTCACTCTTGAAGGTTCTTGATACTGTGATGTTGGTACAAAGGGAAGTGAAAGTCATCAATGAAACACCTACTACTTGAATATGTGCTTGAGTTCTGCAACTTCTGCCAACTCCAAGCAGTACTAACCAACTCTGGACAATTTCAAGCAGACGAACCACCTCTACTGGAAACACCACCAAAGTCTTTGCCCTAGAAATGTCGCTTCGTGTCAGTGGCAACAGATAATATTACATGGGTACAGTTTCCACTAATTTTCATATCAGATGCGTGGTTCCACTAAGATGATTTTATGCTGACTCAGTTATACTTTTATGAAGCATTTTTTTATGGAACGTCTACTCTTCTAATAGTGCTCATATCACGGTCTGACATCGGAAATATAGATGATTTATTATGTGCCATGTTTTTTTTAGATTTCCGTCGGTTGTCTTTTGTGTTTTACCAACTCAAAATATTATTGTCGTCTGAGCTCTGAGATAAGGGTTAAATAAGTTCTGCAAAAAATTGGCTCACGTATCAGCCATACTTTGTAAAGAAAACGTTTGAACTATGTTGTATGGTACAGATCTTTACTGTGCACGCCAAATTAGATTACATTGTGTGGCATAGATGATTTATTATGTGCCGTGTTTTTTTAGATTTCCATCGGTCATCTTGTGCTCTACCAGCTCAAAATATTATTGTCGTCTGAGATAAGGGTTAAATAAGTTCTGCAAAAAATTGGCTCACTTATCAATCATACCTTCAGAAAGAAAACGTTTTGAACTCTTGTGTGGTACAGTCCTCTACTGTGCACACCCACCAAATTTAGATTACATTAATCACGAATTACTTACCGGCGTGAAGACCATTTCAACATGTATGTGAGAATTGGCACATTTTTAAATCAAAGTTTTTTGGGTAAATTAAAATTTGGGTCCCCATCTATGGGTCCGATCTCAGAATGGGTCCCGGGATCTTTAAATTGTATCGATTCGGGTCCCAGGGTCATTAATGTAAGGAACTTTTTGAGGCTAATCACGAGTATGTCCTTGTTTAAAAGTTGGAACTCAACCCACATTCCCTTCTCAACTAGGGCATATTCGTCATGAACTCTAAAATTTTCATTTCCTAAATGGTCCCGGGACCCAAATCGTTACAATTTAAAGATTGGGACTCATTCTGAGATCTGACTCATAGATGGGGACCCAAATTGTAATTTACTCAAGCTTTTTTGTTTGCATGATGTTTTTTCCTGCCATCTTCCATCGTCTGTGTAATTTGATTCCTCTATTTTAGCAAATGTTTTTTTCTTCTCTTTTCTTACTGTGTTTTGCATTTGTTCACAGGTCGCTAAAACAGAAGCAGATCATATGAGCGGCGTAAGGCAGAAGCTGACATCTGCCCCTGCCGTATCAGTTCCAACGAGCACGGCAATCCCAGTAGCTACAAAGGCAGTGGGAGATGCCAATACGGCTAATCATGTAGGAAGCGCGGTCTTGCAACCCTTAACCCAATTCACAACTTTCAGAAATCCCCCAATGCAGCCCATAAGCTTCCCGAATTCTTCAGGTGTATCTGTCGCCAATCACAATCCTACCAACCATGTTGGAAACTTGATGTTGTCTCCAGTACAGCCCACAGCCTTCGCGAATTCCACAAGTAGTGCAGAAGACCAAAACAAAAAAACTGCAGCTGCTGTAGCAGCAAAGCTTGCTGCCATGACATCCTCAGCTCAGGTGCTTACCTCCGTGTTATCATCTCTGGTGGCCGAAGAAGCTGCTTCCATGAACGGCAACATGAAGCTTGGAGGGTTTTCTACCGGTTCACCACCCTTACCCGCGGAGAAACGGCCTAAACTCGAAAGACCAATGCAAGTTCCTGATTCTCAACCTGTCCTCACACTGCAATTACCTCAGCAACCTTCATCAACGCCGTCTTTATCATCTGCGCCCCCAATCAACCCTCCGCCGCCGCCTTTTCCTCCGCTTCCCCCATCCATGCTGTCGCCAATTACCCAAGCTCCAACGTATAATACCCATGGCATCGCAGCAGCCGTGCCATTCAGCTTCGGAGGCGCTTCTCTATCCTTGCCTCCTCCACCTTCGCACATGATGCTCAGCATGGTGAGGTCTGCTCCACCATTGCAGCAGCCACCACCACCTCCCTTACAACCACCACAATCCTTGCATCAGAATCAGCAGCAGCAGCAGCAGATCCCGACGCAGCCCCCACAACCTCTTCCGCCGCCTCCGCAACAACATTCGATTCCTGGCTTCTTTCAGCCACCAGGAATAGGATTTTTCAGTCAGACACCTTCAGCAAGCACGGGACCTCCGCAGGTTCATCAGAGATGACTTAGCTCCCCTCCCTGTATGCATGTAGACTAACAGAGTATGCCGATACGCGGCATCCTTTTTTCGTGGATTAGGCATGGATGTGATGACACATTCCTTCCCAAAGTGGCTGATGGAGCTGTTCACGGAAGAGAGGATTTTGTACATGTAATCTGTGTACAATAGTTAATAATTTCTTTTATACATGTAAGCCTGTTGTTTATTCTATCTTAGAGATGTCCTCCATGTGATTATATTGCTCTGTCATTTGCTGGTTCCATCTTAAATCCTAGGCTTGCAGGTTGCATCGGAATGCTCGTATTTTCTTCTGTCGTACAGGCGGCACGGGTTTTCTTCTTCAGCCATGAGATTGAATTCGCACAAATATGGCATTATGCTTGAAAGGCAGAATACATATCACCCTCAACATGAACCTGCATCGGAAACTTTCGAAAAATGGTAGACGACTTGAGCTTAGGCATTTGGATTATAGTTGATGGATCCACTGGTCAAGCTCAGTCCATGCAGTTGGTTTGCCTGTTCGCGAACATTGTAGTGCAGGCGCAAACGATCGAGTGGTGGTCAGTTTGTGTACCACATCGACAGAGACATGAAGGTGAAAATAGTTCATTCTTGTCTTCGTTTTGTAAACACCCACATTTTCTCCATAATTGTCCATATGCCTGTAAATATGTTTCTGTTTGCATCAATGTTCAGGAGATGTGCGAGTTAACTTGAAATCTTTTTGGATCGTACACATCTAAAGTTCGTGAAAATACTATGATTGGCATCCTGAACTTTTTATACTGTTCAACTACCATCTTTGCATAATTGAAGGGGCATTCCTGATTTAACATTTTAGATGTATCTACCGTAACCGCGTCGAATACGTGGGTAACCTGCATGGTTTTAAGGATAATGTCTGGGGTTATTGGTGCAAATTCCTCCAATATTGGAGCATGTCGAGAGCATATTTCTGAAAAAACTGCAGAAGAAGACGCCCCCTCTAATTTGCTCCATTCACCAGTGGATGGTCACCTCCCAACGCTGTGCATAAATGTCCTCTGCTGTAGGGACGACTGCAGCAAAGGTGCTGTAGTCCTCTCTAATTGTTTTTAATTTGGATTTCAGAATCCAAATTTATAGATTGTATCTTAGACTAATGCTCTAAATATTCTTCAAATTTGCTTAAATCCGAGATTATTTGTTATTTTATCTTAATGGTCAAAATTTGTTTAAAAACTAAACAACTTAAACTCCATTTAAAGAAGATACGAATATTCAATCATTAAGATAAAATACCAAATAATTTCGGATTTAAGCGAAATTTGGAGGGTTCTTAGAATATTAATCTAAGATTCAATATATGAGGTTGGATTTTGGAATCTAAATCACAAAAAAGAATTAAAGAGGATAACAATAACTCTGCAATCCTCCCTACAACAGAGGATCCTCCTCCCTAATTGTAACATATACCTCGACCTTTTTTGCGTGTGAAATTGAAAGTTGAAGAACTTCTACAAGGCACACTATTCAATCACCAGATCATTTATGGTGATCTATTTTACATAAATATATGCATATTAATAACTATACCCCCTTAAAGCTCTAAAGAAGAAGAAAATTGAGAGAAAAAATGTTGTTGTTATGAGTTTATAACCACAATTAGCCCCTCACGTTCATAGAAATGAAAGCTCTTCCCAACCCAACACAACATATGCGCGCGTGTGCGCATATGCATGCACTTGTTTATGTATGCGTGTTTTCATGCATACATGTGTTTATATTTGCGAGTTTACATGCATGCTTACGTATTTCTAGCAATAGTAGAATGTCTCTGGTTTTCCAACATTTGTTAGATTGTAACATATCCTACTAAGGCCCTCTGGCATTTATTGTTCCAAAATAGTAAATCCCACGTGTAATATTTATGTCACCTTTCCAACATTGAGTTGCTCTCTTTTTGCTATTTGAACTAATTTCTCCAATTAAATTGGAGTGCTATCAGATTTAATAATCTTTTGAATTCACTATTGGAATTAAAACGTGGGAAAATAGATCTCAATCTGTACTTTTATCAACCTTCTGATTTAGATCGTTTTCTAAGTTGGGACTTTTCTTGTGAGGTAGTTAATAACAATATATTGATGTTTTAGATGGCAATCTTTGGATCATAAAGCTATTAATGCCCATTCACGCAATCTTCACATGAGTGTTACTAAGGAAGGTTCCAATTATCTTATTTGCAAGTCCCACACAATCACCCATACAAGTAGCATTTTCAAGGATGCATTATTTTTCATCTTGCCTAAAAGGTTTGAACTTATTCATAGATTAAGTTCTTTCATAATTTATACCTTTTTTGACACTTAAGGTCTAAATTTCGTACTCCGATGTGATGCATCTAAGCTTTGACTCTATACTACGACAAAACCTATTTTGTGTGATCTCTACTCGATTTTAGATTATCATGATATGAAAATTTAAATGGTTTCAGTCGCATCTCAAGCTCGGACTTGGAGACTCAACATATGTCAAATCCATTACTACAAGTCCAAGATGTGTCATTTTTAGAGTCAACAAAATTTTCAACCATCACTTTATTATATATAAGTTCTCTCATAGACTTAACTCTTACTTGTGTGTATCTTCAAATCTTTTGATTACACTTTGAAATTCTAAGTTTTGAAATTACATAATGTCATGTTGTTGTAGTGCAAAAAATTAGCATGAATTATCCGATGCATCATATAGGCATCTCCATGAGAAGAACCCTTAGCCATTTAGCCCAATATTAGTCTGTAATTTGGGATTAAAGTTAGATCAAGCTAAGATGGTATGTTCGAAAGACCACCATAAGACCGTATCATCTCAGAGGCTAACTATTTACCATGTAACTCCATTACTTCGAGAGTCATCCACAATATCTATCCAGCTTGAATCACTACATCCTTCTAATATTATAGGATATGTATCGTAATACACCCCAAGGACTATGCTTCCCTCCAAGTACATCAACACTTTGTCCAAGGCCTCTCACGAGCATGATCATGACAATTTATGTAACTATGCTTCGCTTACACATCAAAAGAGATATCCGGTCTATTATAGTTCACAAGATACATTTAGCTTCCTACATTTTGTGCATAACGAGATATATGCATCCACTCTTATTCTTATAAAGAGATTCGATAGAAACATAAGCATGCTTAAATATGTATATGGCTCCAAGGATTATGAAAGATGCTCCACTAGAAATATTCTTGTAATTGCTTCAACTCATATTCCCCCAAATGTGGACCCCACTTTAATATCTCCGAATAAATAAAATTCATGAGAAACAACTATATCTCAAATAAACAACTATCTCTCAAATTGATGTGATCAACTTGAAGCCTAAGCTTGCATCAACCATTCATGTATCCTTCATATCAAAATTATTCTCCATGAATGATTTAAAATCATCCATAATCATTTTTGACACCGTTAACAAGTTGCCATCTACAAATATGTCGCCCTTAATCAAGTGGTAAGCATATTTTATTAAACTCAAGAATATTAAAGTCATAATATTGAGTAATGTTGACAAACTTCTCGTGTCATTGTTTTAAAGCTTATTAAAGATAGAGTGATTTATAAGTTCGAAGAATTTCTTTTCACAACTAGATTCTAGGAATCCCTCAGACTAATTGATAAAATGTACCACAAGATCATCATGTAAGAAAGTACGTTTCACATCCATTGAATAGATGATGAGATTATGAATAAATGTTAAAACTAAAAGAGACATGATCATTTTCAACCCGGTACTAGGTTAGTCGGTATCCTATCGTAAATAAATAATATATATATTCTCCAAACTCTATGATATAAACCATTTAGGATGTGTTCGGTTCAGGAATAAGCAGGAATAATGATAAGAAATAAGCTGGAATAAGGCACTATTCATGATCGAATGAAAGAACATGAATAAGGTGGAATAAGGTTAGGTAAGTTGTGATAAGGATAGAAAATACAGGTGGAATCTGGGTAGAGAGAGATGCGTGCATAGGGGAGAATAGCCGTACGAGGAAGGAGATGATAACGGAGGGGAATATCACCCTTATTCTTGTGATTATTCTCCAAACAAGCATCCCTTTAGGAGTTATTCTGCATGCAAGGGAACAAACAATTATTACAAAGGACAAAACTAGGAATTTGGAGGAGCCAGTCTCTATTTACAAGTCCAACCCTTGTCCCTTGTCACCTCTTAATTTGTAGCTACACAAGAATGTTTATTTAAATTTTCCCAACACTAAGAGTAAGGATGTCGATATTATAAAGATATTTACATCCATAACCTTGAGTAATTTCATAATTACGTACATAACTCTATGTAATCAAGAATTACATGAGGAATCCTGAATAGTCACTCCATCTCATATAACCTTCCGTTAGTTTTTCCGTTAACCCAACCATATCATTGGGTTAATCTAACCCATGCTCTATCCAATGACTATTAAAATTTTTCAAAAAAAAATCTCTAACATCCTCCCCCTTCCATCTCCAACACCATACCCCTCCTTATGCCCATCTGTAGCTTGCTCTCCTTTTCCAAGCTCTCTCACCACCCTCCGCCTCCTCCCCGACGCCCTCCCTCTCCCTCCGGCCCCTCCACCTACGCCACTTGCCCTCCTTCTCCAAGCCCTCCTGCTACCATTCGCCTCCTCCTCGACACCCTCCCCCTCCTTCCCTCCCCTCCACCTCCATCGCATGCCCTCCTCTTCCAAGCTTTCCTGCCACCCTCTGCCTCCTCCCCGATGCACTCCCCCTCTCGCTCCTCCGCCTCCTTTGCTTGCCCTCCTGTCACCATCCGCCTCCTCCTCGATCCCCTCCCCCTCCCTCCCGCTCCTTTGCCTCCATCACTTGCCCTCCTCCTCCAAGCCCTCCTGCCACCATCCACCTCCTCCCTGACACCTCCCCCTCCCTCCTGCCCCTTCGTATCCACCCCCCTCCTCCAGGACCTCCTGCTGCCCTCCTCCCTTCCTTCCACTTCCTTACATGCCCTCCTGTTGCCCTCTACCTCCTCCACGATGCCCTCCTGTTGCCCTCTACCTCCTCCACGATGCCCTCCCCATTTCCCTTCTCGATGTCCTCCTCCTCCTTGACACCCTCTCCCGAGTGTTGCTAACAAAAGCAGCTCCAAGGATTGTTAGGCGACCACAACCACCGTCACAGGGAGGACAACTAGATGGAGCATCATACTTTTCCCAATCATTAGCTGAAGGTATCTTTTGAAAATATATTTGTGTTCAAGTGTGAATTGTAAAAAATTGACGGATTCCGTAAAAATTTAACGGAGAAATGGATGGAAGTTAATACATGGTCATGTCATGTAAGAGTTAACAACTATTCGAGGTTCCTCATGTGATTCGTGATTACACAAAGTTATGTATGCAATTACAAAATTACACTGGATTATAGATGTAAATATCCCAATATATAACATCTTATATAGAATACATCCAAATCCATCATCCGAGTTTGTGGAATGTATTAGGTCAACATAGTGTAATGTTCTTTATCGGGATAGGAATTGCTTTCTTACATGTTTGTCTAATCATGGATTAACAGTCACACATCTTATCATACCCTTATTTTTGCTTAGCTTTATCCGTCCTAATTCAAACAAAGATTACCATTTATTTACACTATCTATCGAATAATAACGACTATGTACTCAAAATAATCGCCTCTTATCCCTTTGTATAAAAAAGACCAAATCAAAGATATAAATAGCTCACCCTTATTCATCCCCTAAGAAAAATTCCTTGAATAAACCATCTACCTCCTCATCCCACTTTTTTTGTCAAAAGAAAAATGGGCCTCTAGACATATGTAAATTCCATCACGAATAATTTCCAATGGATCCATATTAATTATTGCTTTAAGTTTAATGCTTGAAGTGTGTTTTCAACTAAAACATTCATTGGAGCTCTACCTCAAACTAGGATCATGTTGATGTCAATGTTCATATATTCGTCATATTGTCCATTTAGGTGATTTAATCTTTATGGATTGTAATATGACATTTAAAAGTGATAAGATAAAAAATGCTATATATCATTGGAACCATTAAAAACAACTTATTCTTGAAATATGTACCATTTACAAAAAAACTTTTATTAAAAATATATTCCAAAAATGTGTAAACTAGTCTAAAAAAGACAACATCTTTGAAGTTATTGTTAGAATAGTTCTTAAAGATTATATTGTTCTTGAAAAGAAAGTAGAAAATTTTGCCTTTTGAAATGAGTCTGTTATGTTACATAAGAAAATGATCTTTTTAGTTTTTCTAGTGATTGAGTAAATCTTCTCAACAACGTAAGTTAAAAGAGGGATGCGGGGGCATAGTCGCAGACAAAAGGAAGGTGATGAGGGTAGTGGAAAGCTTGATTAAATATATGCTTAGTACGAAGGTCTAGACATATAAGATATGAAATCGGTGTGTGGATGGATAAGGATAGAGATTGTGACCTCAGGTAGCAAGTAGAGTGGTTCCGACATAACGCCTCAAGACTTATGGCATGTGGAGTGTATCTAATACATAACTGGAAAAGATGTCGCCTTTGGGAAGGAGCAAGTACATGATATACATTTTGCAAGAGAGTGAGATCGGGGTGGCTCAAGAAGTTATGAAGAGTGATTATAAGCAGGCAGGGGGTGAAAGGGAAGTTGGTCAACACGAGATCATTAAAGAAGAAATTCATCGTGCACGGGAGTTTTGACCTAACCACCATGCTTACAATGGGAGCTAACCCCTTCAAGCAACCTTTTTTCGCTAATGCAACAAAATCTTTAGAAGTGCTCCCTTGATGTGAACTTTCACAATACAATAATGTTTCCATAATTCATATTAAAACATGGATAAAAATCAGTCCTTGTTGTTCATTGACCCGAGAGCTCAAGGTTGAAGTCTTTTTTTTTATGGGATGTAAAAAAAGGTAAAAAAACATATCATTTATTAAGATTACTTAAAAAGGTAATCCCTAAATATCATAATAAAGCTGGAACTTCAAAAGATGGTGTTTGATTTTTGCATTGTGAAGGAAAAGAATAAGTTTTAAAATTTGCGAAATGATGCTAATGAAAAAGTGCCTTTTATGAAGGTGATGACATAAATATTTGTGCGATGCTTTTATTTTTTATTTTTATATTTATGAAATAAGAAGGATAGATTGTTCATTGGCTTCTAATAGTGCTGAACTTTTATTCACTAAAAATATAAAAAATGAAGCTGCCTTTTGAAAAGGCGATTTTGGTACGCGTTTAGGAAATTAATACTTTAAATTTTAATAATTAATTATATTTTTAGATAGTACAATGGATTGGTATTTTATTAATTTTTTCTAACTACTTCACCAATGATTTTTCCTCTTAAAATGTCCCTTCTTTTTCGAAGTTTAGAAACCACCAAAAAAATATTACCACTCGACATCCTCAATGGCAGCAGACACCCCACACCTGTGGCTATTCCACGGCGACAACGAGACGCCACCACACGCTTCCCTCGAAGCCCTGGCGGCCGCCCTCCTCCCTTCCTCCTCCTCATCCTCCTCCTCCTCCGCCCACGCCACCCTCGAGGCCCGCTTCCGCAAGCTCAAGTCCTCCTCGCCGCACCCGGAGACGAAGCCTAACGTGCGCGCGGGATCGCCTCGGAGGCCGCAGCAGAATCCACCGCGCATCGCGGAGGATGCGGATCTGGTGAGGTACATCGGTTCCTTGTCGCTGAAGGATCAGGAGAGGTGGATGGAGAGGTTCCTGGAGGAGGACAAGGTGATGCGCGGGGCTGAGGAGGCCGCGGATCGGGTCAGGAAGGCGGCGGCGAAAATGGAGTACACGGATCAGGTGGGGTCCACAGGTGGGCGGTGAGCTCACCTTTGGATATGCTTCTCGGTTTGTCTGAGAAACTTCTTAGTCAAAATTTCCGCAATATATATTTTTAATAGTGCTTAATTGTCACGCAGCTTTGATGTCCTGTTTTGATTCTAATCATTCTTTCAAATTTTGCGAAATTTCGATGAAATTTCAGTTTCGACGTCTTATTGAAATCGAAATTTCGATATATACCTTTCCTTCACAAATGTAGGCCGATTTTGATCGAAATTGACGAAATTTCGAAATTGTCTCATTTTTTCAGCATTTCGAAACGAAATCGAAATCGATATTTAAAACCTTATTCTAATATATAAGATGATGGGAGCATGTTAGCGGAGATGTATATTTTAGTGGATGATTCCTTTTGTAGATGGTGGAAGTTGATGTATATAACTTCTAGTTTATAAAACATAGTATTTTTAATACTTAATGGGGAATCAATGGGTTAGAATTCCGATTTTGAAGTGGGAGTCTATAAAACATAGTATTTTTTTAGTACTTAATGGGAAATCAATGGGTTAGAATTCCGATTTTTGAAGTGGGAGTCCATTGCTTCTACCACTAAATTATAAGCATTTGTAATACATGGTTGAAATTTAAGGCGATAGTTGCGTGTTCAATATTTGTTTTGGTGAATTTAAGGTGATAGGGGTTTTGACCAAGTTGAAGTGAGTTCATCTATTCCAACTCCATCTTGAATGAGAATTTTGGGCTTGAGTTCAAGCTCGCGAGTTAACTCACAAGCTTGTCAACTTGGCCCATGAGATGCTTAATGTGCCAACTTGAATTTGAGCAAACGAGCTCTGAGATCAAGTCGAGTTGTGAGTTGATGAATGGCCAAAGAAGTTCATGTGCACGCACATGTTGTTGCCTCGGATCTAGTCTAGCTAATAGCTATCGACTGAGTAGGGCTCTGTTGCTTGGCTTGATAAGGTTTGGCTTGAGCTCAACTTGTTTGTTCATCAGGTTAAGCTCACACGCTGGTTAGCGAGCCATGTTAAATTCGAGTGTATAGAACTCACGCTTTCATGACACCCTTCGGTCATGTTCGGTGGGGGTTACCCCCTCTTGGGGTGGGTTTACCCACAAAAATCTTCATTTTCTCTTTCTTGTGGGACCTACTATTTATTCTTTATTTAAATATTAAATAAATTACTTTTCTTTCATCTATTCTATCAAAAAAATATATTATACCATCATATCATCTAAAAAATATAATCTACTCACTTTTCCAAACTTCAATACAAATACATCACAATAACTACTCACTTTTCCAAAATTCAAAACAGTCGCATTACAATAATTACACACTTTTTTAAATTTCAATACAATCATATTACAACAAATCCATTACAAACCCATCCACAAATTAACCATCTATTCAAACACCAAAACACAAAATGAGTTACCCTCGATCAGTTTAATCTTCCCTAACCTGTCTATCAAACGCATCCTTCACGTTAGAGGGGAAGTAAAAGGTAAGGGGATGAAGATTGTAAATAAAAATAAAGGAAAATATGTGATTTGTTGTTTGGTACATGGAATATGTCTTTACATGATCCCAAACATTCTTTACATGGTCAGCCATTGTCTTCCCTTGTGTTTCTTTAAAAAGCTTACCATGTATATCACCTCCATTTGAAGCACATGGAATTTTAGGGTTCTTCTCACCTGTTGCTGGCGAGATTTAGCATTAATGGCCAATCATGTTTGGGGAATATTTTTTAAAGCTTTTTACACTTGTACCCTTCAGAGATTTCACAGTTACAATTATGTCCCTACTTTTTAGAGCTTTACCTCGCTTCACCGTCGAATTGCAAGAGATACTCAATCAACAAATGAAACAATGGATCTAAGAAAAAGAAGGGCAGATGCAATCAGTCAACAATGAAATCACATCAACACAAAGAAACATGAGTTAAACATCATAATGAAAGGAAAATCAAGAGAGTCCTAATTGTGATTCTACTTAGAAATTCGTATATCAAGGATAAAAAACAAGCGATGATAGCATCTCCATCGTTGGAGAATGATGTTCCTTCTAATGTCTATGGATTGTGTACCTATATCACAAAGCTCAAAACTTCACCATTAATCATCAAAATAATACACACCTGTAAATATGTCACTTACAATAGTTAAATTAAATATTCCAACACGCCGTCAACGCTCTAGCATGCACAATGATATTTTCTCCGTAGCAACGCTCTTGACGAAAAATCACACCATTCCTGACAAACCAAATCGCCCAAATCATAGCTAGGCAACTTGAAATATGATGGGGTTAAATAGTTGGTGACACATTATCGAGAGAAAGCTAACTCTACACCCTTTGTAGAAGGGATATTTACCCCATGAATCCTATAAACTTTGTAAATTACATTGTCGATCTTTAACAACATAATTCCTCATTCGACCTCGTAAACTTGCTAACTCTTAACTTATGAACCATGCGATTTATATGTTTGAAACTCACAAGGGTTGTTGTAATTTACATAGTTGAAGGGGTAATTACGTTGTACAAAAAATCATAGAAGTAATTTACAAGTTTATAGAATTGGTGGGGTAAATATCCCTTCATAGGAATAAGAATGGTGAGAGGATCCAAAGTGAGTTAGTTTTACCCAAGCAAATTGTAACAACCATCATAATCTTTGACATTTTATTTTATTAATCTTAAGTCCTTCCTCTTTTCTTAGTTGATAACAAAATGTAAAATTAATGCTTGACTTATGTTCATTCTACCCGTCACGTCGAATGTCATCCCATCCAAAAAACACATGATTTCGTAAACATCACTAATCAGCTTGAAGCTAAGGCACTACGCCCAAATAATTTTAACAAATTAGCTCTCTACGACTTGTAGTTACTATTGGGTCGATATTTCATTCAGTCGGTTGCTCAAATAAAATATAATCGAGTTGTTTGAGTCGCTTTCCGTTTAATTGGTCTTAGTCTCGATTAATTATGCCTGCTAATGTTTAGAAAGGTGTTATTCTTATATTGAAATCCATGTCTTAAATACCACAGAGTAAACCTTTTCGTTATTTACATGCAACCTTAGATTTTTTTGTGTAACTTAATCTTAAAAAGGAAAAAAAAGTCTAATATAAATAATTAAAATTAAACTTTAAAAAAGTCGCTAAATTATACACTTATTTTCAAGAGGTTAATGGGGCTGCCTCCGCGTCATTTTCGACGTTTTTTTATTTTTTTTCAAAAAATATCGTCATGTATATTCATCATATATTCTCCTATATGTCATTCAAATTTCATCAGGAACAGAAACTCCTATGGCCTCTATCCAGACAAAAATTTTTTAACGGTAACATGATTTTTTAAATCGACGCCATCTCGATGGAGGCCGTAGGAGTCTCTGTTTCTGACGAAATTCGAATGGCATATAGGAGAATAAAATGATGAATATACATGACGATAATTTTTGAAAAAAATAAAAAAAACACTGAAATAGAGGGCGGGGCAGCCAAGGGGCGCCACATTAAATCCTATTTTCAATATTGTACATAAACTTTAATGAGGTGTAATTCTTATTTTTAAAATTTTCCTTTAATGTTGTTTCTAATTATTGTGATTCTTACGTGCCGATCTCAATAATTCAATTAGCACATTGAAAAGTTTGTGTCTATGTGATTTTGAGCTATGATCCAACGAGTGTTGTGTAATATAATCCATAATTAATAAACCATTTTCCCTCTCTAAATATCCCTCTTATATAAAAGATAAATTGCAAAAAAAACTCCAACTATAAACCGGTTCTCAATCGGGGGTTTCATTTTTCAACGTAACAAATATGAGCCTTAAATTTCAACTTAAGGGTTTAATGTCGACATACAAAGGTCACATAAGCTTATGAATCTCTGTATTTAAGACAAAAATATAAGATTAGACCCATTTTGTTACAATTAAAAAAAAATAAACCCCCAATCTTCTATACTATATATTAAGCAGGGGGTCTTGGCCCCTGCCTATTAATTTTTGACACCCGAATGCTATATTTGCCCTTGATACAATACACCCAGCATTAGTTTTTGGTCGACATCTTATCTCGGATAATGGCATGATGGGATTTTTATGAGCCTAAGGACATCAACTTCCGGTGTTGTAACAGGAAGGGTGCACAACATTTATTATTTTTTATTGCACGACGTGGCTAGCAATATGATCGACTTAGATTTCATTTCAATAAAATCTATGTATTTGCTTGATTCATAGGGATGCCATGTATAAATAATCTGTTTGTTTATATTCTTTTTTAGTGCAGATTCGAATATAGAATTTTTTTTGCAGATACGTAAATACATATGGTATGGTGTCTATTTTATGATGATATGGATATATACACAACAACCGTCACTGTATCGTCTATTGTTAAATATATTGTGGTGATAATATCCTCTGTGAAAATATATTCTCGGTGAAAATGCTTTTTATATTTGAAGTTAGCGACGAAGCGAGATCCATATGACAACATCTATACGTTGCTACATTTCATTTTTTTACTAATCATTAGTAAATTCTTAATTATAAAAATAGTGACGCTTAACTAATTACAATATTAAAACATCTATGCACTGTCACTAATGATATAACAATAAATATAACACTTATCGCTTTGAAAAAATAAATTTTCAATGAACAATGTCCTCGTTATGTCTAAAGCAAACATATAGTGATAGATTTGTAAGAAACATCACTATACACCCATTTTATTGTAACAATGCATGGTTGTACATTCTAATTTTTTGAAATGTGGATATGAATATGGATACTCTTTTTAACATGAATACCGTTGTATGTATCCACAAGCGCAAAAGGAATACACATCAATATATGCATAGATATCATGAAAATGAGAGCCGTATCTATATATTCATATCTATATGAAAGAAAAATTAGAACTTCTTCATTTTGTCATCTGTATGTATACATATTCGGATGTATAGATTTTATTTATTTTGCAAATAGGGGTACAAATCCTAAAAATCCTCTTAATCATGTATTGAACAACATTTGTAATAATGCACGTTTACGGTCTTACTTATAAAGATGACTTTGAATTCACATTTGTGAGATTATTTATTCAAGAGTATCTAATATGCATGCATTGATTACATATATTTTAGCTTATTTACTTATAATATTTATATGTTTTGCTATTATTTATATGTAAATAAGTTTTAGAAAATTGTTTCGCAAGATATTTAATAACATTTGTAATAATGCATATTTACGGTTCCACTTATGTAGATGACCCTTTGAATTTTAATTTAATTAGGCTTAGTATTTTTTGTACTTTTCACAAATACCATCACGAATGTTTGCTTTTATGTAGATCGCAGATATACACATTGTAACAACTATTTACGCAGATGATTAAAAGATATTTCTATATATTTCTACATGATATCTCCATGCCCAATCAATCTAAATTTTCAAGATAGATTATTTGAACATTCCATGTTGTATTTATTTTCATTTTACGATCTTTTTAACTTTACTGGGTAATGTATTATAAAAAGGAAGTTTCTTCTTGCTAATATCCTTTACCCGTGCAAAGCACGGGTATACACCCTAGTTAAAATTTAAAGCCACTCTGTTGCAATTAAAAAAATGAAACCCCAATTAAAATTTGAAGCATAGTTGAAGTTTTTTTATAATTTATCCTTAAAAAAATCGGACCCTGACCTCATGGTGAGACAAGTAACACCTCCCACCACTACTGCACCCACTGCCCCCACCCCTTCTCCAACCAACATCCTTCACAGCCAACCGCCAAATCCCCCTGGAGGCGATGGACGACCCCTCCTCCGCATCACCCCCGAAAGCCCCACAAGCCGGCGGACACGTGGCGCCGTCGACACCCCCATTACTGCGTCTCTGCTGCTTCGGATCCCCGAAGAAGGAGAAGAAGAAGAATACGAAGAGGGCGGGGACGGATCTACCGTCGCTGTCCAAGGAGAAAGCGCGGGAGGCGGAGGCGGAGGCTATGCGCGAGGCTGAGGAGGCGGGGAGGTGGATCCGGAAGGCCTCCGCGAGGATGGAGTACTCGGACATCGAGGAGTTGATGCGCGGCGGAGAGGGGCGCGAGCAGCGATCTAATTGAGATCGAGACTTCTCTGTTTTGGTGAATTGTATTGATAACTTTTAGTGAAATTATTCTCTCTGCATACTATATATATACACATACGTACATCTAAAGCTTTTTGGTCATAATTGGAATTAAATGTAGCGGTGGAATTTTGGAGATTGAAATAAGTATGCAAGTATGACAAGTGCATTGAGTTTAATCTCAAGATGAGACTTCTAACCTTTCCATTACGAATGCGTCTAATGTTTAGATATTTGTTTTTTTAGTACATATAATGGATAAGATGCAATCAGAAAGAAAGTTGGTATAGCTCCGATCGAGGATAAGATGTAAGAAAACCGCTTAAGATGGTTTGGTCATTTGCAAAGAAGATAAGCTGATACACTAGACAGCAGATGTAGATATTGACATGTTGAGCCACTAAGAGAGTGTGAGGACGGTCCAAGAAGTGTTGGAAAGAGATTATACGAAAGGATCTTAGTTTTGTGGATATAAGCACGGGATTGATCCAAGATAGATCTGAATGGAGACGAAGAATCCATGTAACCGACCCTACTTATTGAGGGAAAAAAGTTTTGTTGTTGTACATCTAATGGATGAGTTGAGGGTGCCGATTGAATTTAAGTTCGACAGGATACGCTCACTCATATATAATAATATTCCTGGAGCTGCCCCTTCCGGCGTGCGATGTAACATGCTGGTGGCAAGAGGAAGAAAGTAGCTTATTTAGTTGAGTTTTTATCACTTGTGCCCCTCCGAGATATCGCAATATCAGTTATGCCCCTATCTTTTTGGTAATATCAGTTGTGCCCCTCACTCTTGCTAGTTGTGCCCTTCCGTCAGATTGACCGTCAAAAATTAAAATAACCATGATTTATTCAAACCATGGTGTGGTTAAGAAAGGTATTATGGTCAATACAAAATCAGGGGCGGAGGAGGAGCTTGAGGGGGAGCTCCGGGGCGGACCGCGACGGAAGGAGGGGGGCGACGGAAGGAGGGGGAGCAGGGGGTGGCGCCGGGGAGGGGAGGGGCGGCCCAGGGGAGGGAGCACGGCACCGGGGAGGGGAGGGGGCAGGGGCAGGGGCGGGGGCGGCGGGCTGGGAGGTGATGCGGGGCTGGGAGGGGTGCGGGGCTGGGAGGCGTGGGGCAGGGGCGGAGCGGCGAGCTGGGAGGAGGTGCGGGGGGGAGGAGGTGCGGGGCTGGGAGGGGGAGCAGGGGGCGGTGCCGGGGAGGGGGGAGGGGCGGCGGGCTGGGAGGAGGTGCGGGGTTGGGAGGGGGTGCAGCCAGGCCGGAGGGAGTGGGGCGGTTCCGCGGGAGGGGAGGGAGGTGCGGCGCCAGGGAGGGGAGGAGGTGCGGCGCCGGGGAGGGGAGGAGCAGGCTGGGGGCTGGGGGCGGGGGGGACGGGGGGAGCCGGACGTCGGGGAGGGGAGGGGCAGGGGCAGGGCAGGGGCGGGGGCCGGCAGGCTGGGAGGGGCGCGGGGAGCTCGGGGCAGAGCTGGGCGGCGTGGGGCAGGGGGGGCAGAGAGTTAGGATGAGGAGGTTGGAGGAGGAGGAAGAGGATGGGGAAGAGGAGGAAGAAGAGGAGGGTGGGAAGGAGGGTGTAAAATGACCACATAACCTTTTTAAAAAAAATAATTCCGCTTATATCCTCAAAGTTAACGTCCGTTTGCACTATGGATGGACGGTCACTAACCCGAGGGCACAAGTGATAAAATAGCAAGAAGTGAGGGGGCACAACTGATATTACCAAAAAGATAGGGGCATAACTGAATTGTGATATCTCGGAGGGGCAAAAGTGATAAAAACCCTATTTATTTCTGTAGTTGATATATGTGGATGACTGACCATTAATCTCTAATGGTCCTTTTCCGACATCGCGTGATGTCGGCAGTGCTTCATTGAATTGACCTCTGGACATTTATGAGCATCGAAGAAAGGATGATGTGGAATTTGGTCTTCTTTTATGTGGATGCAGGGAACAGACAAAGAGTGAAGTGGATTAGGGAGCAGATCCTCTGCGCAGCTTTTTCTACAGCAGAGTTTGCTGTGTCCCTTTCCTTTTTTTCGAAATCTATTTTAAAAATCAAAACTGCATAGATTAAATCTATATTACTGTTCTAGATGCCCAGCAAATTTCCCTGAAATCATATGTTCATAGCTATTGTACCTTAACGGCCTAACAGAAAAAAATCAATATTTAAGGAGCTTAAATTCATCTAAAAAGGACCGGATCTTTGACCATCAAGATAGAATAGCTATAAATATTCGATTTGAGCGAAATTTGAATGCTATGCAAAACAATAATAGTCGATTTCGCAAAAAAAAAGAGGGGCACAATAGACTTTGCAATCGAAAAAGCTAAAATAGAGTATCTGTGTGGATTATCAGATTTCAAGTGGCTGAATTGTAATTGATGGAGACCTTATGAATACGTGTAAAAAGTACGTGATGTTAACATGGTCCTCCCCCATGGAACCCTTACATTCAGTTGATGTCTTCTCCCAACTTTAGTCACATTGTCGATATCTTTAAGTTCGGCAGTGGCCATACCAGAATGCATAATAGATTCAGGAGACATGATTTGTTGGAGTATTTGGTAGTGCACCTATTGAGTTGTAGCAGGGTAAATGGATCCTGGAGAAAATCCATTTACCCCATCCTGTGTTTAGTCCCATACCGCCCAATGGTGGGACTTGGTGGTTTTGGGAAGGCTATATAAGGAGCCCCAGACCTCCTGTACTCATTGAGAAAGTCAATAGACAAACATGCCCTATTGGAGGCTTCTCCCGTGGTTTCATCCCGCTTCTCACGGAGTAAGGTTCCACGTTAAATCCCGGTTCTTCATATGTTTTATTCTTGTTCCATGTTTTTGCTTCCGCTTCATATTTTATAACATGGTATCAGAGCGGGTTCGATTCTCGAGGAATCATGTTATATATTTTTTTTCGAGTTTCGATTTTGAGTTATTGTT